>CAUDMG010002503.1:1242500-1595000 GCA_958450375.1 Homarus gammarus
GGGCAAAAAGCAACCTTGTGTACACTTAGGTAAGGGTCAGTGACGAGCGTCTCAACCACTGTGTAATAAGAGTTATATTTACTGGTAATTACACCAAACTTTCAAAGTATAGAGGAAATATTAAACTTTCTTGGTGTGAGGAGAAAGTACTTACTGTCCTGGGTAACTCCATGATGAGTAACAGCCATTATCATTGGTCACTTCTCCGGGAGCGTGTGAAGTCATCGATGACGTCAAGAACTCCCGGAACTGATCTCCTACGTCATCAACACCTCGAGACCTTCTGTGATCCATCAGTGACGTCATCAACACCTGGAGACCTTCTGTGATCCATCAGTGACGTCATCAACACCTGGAGACCTTCTGTGACCCATCAGTGACGTCATCAACACCTCGAGACCTTCTGTGATCCATCAGTGACGTCATCAACACCTGGAGACCTTCTGTGATCCATCAGTGACGTCATCAACACCTGGAGACCTTCTGTGACCCATCAGTGACGTCATCAACACCTGGAGACCTTCTGTGACCCATCAGTGACGTCATCAACACCTGGAGACCTTCTGTGACCCATCAGTGACGTCATCAACACCTGGAGACCTTCTGTGACCCATCAGTGACGTCATCAACACCTGGAGACCTTCTGTGACCCATCAGTGACGTCATCAACACCTGGAGACCTTCTGTGACCCATCAGTGACGTGTGTGTGTGTGTGTGTGAGTGTGTGTGTGTGTGTGTGAGTGTGTGTGTGTGTCGGTAAAACGGCTCGGAATGACTCTATAGTGAAACCTCCATATAACGGATTTCACTCTCCATTTAATCCGTTATAGGGGATTTTTTACATCTACCGGACCCTCGATATAACGGACTTTCCTCTCAATATAGTCCCTTAAATAGAGGGATAACAAGATATTTTTTCTAGATGGTTGTTTACGTTATATCTTCACTACTACCACCACTGCTACCACTACTACCACCACTACCACCACTAGACTGGAACACTGCTGGCCCCATTAGTATTCCTCTCACTGCTATTAATCAAAATATTTCCGGTATTGTGGCTATTGAACAAAAAACACAAGAGCCTAGCAGCGACCCTCACCCATGGAACACCACCGCTCACCACCACAAGAAACACAAGAGGCTAGCAGCGACCTTCACCCATGGAACACCACCATCACCACCACAAGAAACACAAGAGCCTAGCAGCGACCCTCACCCATGGAACACCACCGCTCACCACCGCAAGAAACACGAGAGCCTAGCAGCGACCTTCACCCATGGAACACCACCGCTCACCACCACAAGAAACACAAGAGCCTAGCAGCGACCTTCACCCATGGAACACCACCGCTCACCACCACAAGAAACACAAGAGCCTAGCAGCGACCTTCACCCATGGAACACCACCGCTCACCACCACAAGAAACACAAGAGCCTAGCAGCGACCCTCACCCATGGAACACCACCGCTCACCGCCACAAGAAACACAAGAGCCCAGCAGCGACCCTCACCCATGGAACACCACCGCTCACCACCACAAGAAACACAAGAGCCCAGCAGCGACCCTCACCCATGGAACACCACCGCTCACCACCACAAGAAACACAAGAGCCCAGCAGCGACCCTCACCCATGGAACACCACCGCTCACCACCACAAGAAACACAAGAGCCCAGCAGCGACCTTCACCCATGGAACACCACCGCTCACCACCACAAGAAACACAAGAGCCTAGCAGCGACCCTCACCCATGGAACACCACCGCTCACCACCACAAGAAACACAAGAGCCTAGCAGCGACCCTCACCCATGGAACACCACCGCTCACCACCGCAAGAAACACAAGAGCCCAGCAGCGACCCTCACCCATGGAACACCACCGCTCACCACCACAAGAAACACAAGAGCCTAGCAGCGACCTTCACCCATGGAACACCACCGCTCACCACCACAAGAAACACAAGAGCCCAGCAGCGACCCTCACCCATGGAACACCACCGCTCACCACCGCAAGAAACACAAGAGCCCAGCAGCGACCCTCACCCATGGAACACCACCGCTCACCACCACAAGAAACACAAGAGCCCAGCAGCGACCCTCACCCATGGAACACCACCGCTCACCACCACAAGAAACACAAGAGCCCAGCAGCGACCCTCACCCATGGAACACCACCGCTCACCACCACAAGAAACACAAGAGCCTAGCAGCGACCCTCACCCATGGAACACCACCGCTCACCACCACAAGAAACACAAGAGCCCAGCAGCGACCCTCACCCATGGAACACCACCGCTCACCACCACAAGAAACACAAGAGCCCAGCAGCGACCCTCACCCATGGAACACCACCGCTCACCACCACAAGAAACACAAGAGCCTAGCAGCGACCCTCACCCATGGAACACCACCGCTCACCACCGCAAGAAACACAAGAGCCCAGCAGCGACCCTCACCCATGGAACACCACCGCTCACCACCGCAAGAAACACAAGAGCCCAGCAGCGACCCTCACCCATGGAACACCACCGCTCACCACCACAAGAAACACAAGAGTCCAGCAGCGACCCTCACCCATGGAACACCACCGCTCACCACCACAAGAAACACAAGAGCCTAGCAGCGACCTTCACCCATGGAACACCACCGCTCACCACCACAAGAAACACAAGAGCCTAGCAGCGACCCTCACCCATGGAACACCACCGCTCACCACCACAAGAAACACAAGAGCCTAGCAGCGACCTTCACCCATGGAACACCACCGCTCACCACCACAAGAAACACAAGAGCCTAGCAGCGACCCTCACCCATGGAACACCACCGCTCACCACCACAAGAAACACAAGAGCCTAGCAGCGACCTTCACCCATGGAACACCACCGCTCACCACCACAAGAAACACAAGAGCCTAGCAGTGACCCTCACCCATGGAACACCACCACACAACCATCTCCCTACACCACGGTCCCCTCCCTAGGATGTGTTTCTCCAATGTAGGATAATTTGGATTGTTTATTTACGATTGACAGATAGAAAATGAAAAAAAATGTAAAAAAAAGTAAAAATGTAAAAAAAATTGAAAATGTAAAATGAAAAAAGTAAAAAAGTAAAAAAATTAAAGTAAAGCCTACACTATTTATACTTTACGCAAATGTTGTAATATCTGTCATTCATTATACAAATATTTAGATACATTACGACTATCTGGATAATGTATACATAAATAAATCACTAAATAATGAATAATTGAATAAGAAAGTTCTCTCAAAATCATATGTTTATTTTATTGTTTTAAGGAATAAATTACCAAAAATATTTTTAGTCTTAAATTCTCTGTTTAATGTTGTTCAATTTTTCATTTATTTTTTACGAGTCATTAATAAAAGAATTGTTCAAGTGTGTGTGTGTGTGTGTGTGTGTGTGTGTGTGTGTGTGTGTGTGTGTGTGTGTGTGTGTGTGTGTGTGTGTGTGTGCTGTGACGTAATTCCTGGGGAACTTAACCTTTATTGATAGAAGTGCTGGTCATGTGAAGCCTCCATATAACGGACTTCTCTCTCCATATAACGGACTTATCTCTACATAATTCGTAATATGGAGGTTTAACATCAATTGAATCCTCGATATAACGGACTGTCAGCTCCATATAGTCCGTTAATAGAGCTTTCACTATAAAAATTCAGGTCCTAGGAGTACAGATACCGGAAACCCTTGGTTGAGTCTTGCTTAACCTCCCGAGTCTCTGGAAAATATTTATAAAATGAGTTGTAGGACCCGAGGCTGGTGAGTCGGGAGGCGGCGTGAGCAGACCTTCGGGGCACCAATAGTTTGCTTTGTTTATATTATAGAAGAGATAAGTTGACCTAACCTGACCTAACCTGACCTGACCTAACCTAACCTGACCTAACCTGACCTGACCTAACCTGACCTGACCTAACCTGACCTGACCTGACCTGACCTAACCTAACCTAAGATATTATTGAAGGATATTGATGTATTCCCTTAACACAGCTTAAATCTCATAACACAGCTTGACTACCATAACATAGCTTAACTACTATAACACAGCTTAACTACCATAACGCAGCTTAACTACCATAACGCAGCTTAGCTACCATAACGCAGCTTAACTACCACAGCACAGCTTGACTACCATAACGCAGCTTAGCTACCATAACGCAGCTTAACTACCACAGCACAGCTTGACTACCATAACGCAGCTTAACTACCATAACACAGCTTAACTGCCATAACGCATCTTAACTACCATAACACAGCTTAACTACCATAACACAGCTTAACTACCACAGCACAGCTTGACTACCATAACACAGCTTAACTACCATAACACAGCTTAACTGCCATAACGCATCTTAACTACCATAACACAGCTTAACTACCATAACACAGCTTAACACGGTGGTTCCTCAGCAGATGATTGCTTTCTCACGGGAGGCGACGAACCGGCCGGCAACTGACGAAGAAGTCCCTCCCACCAAGGATAACTACTTCCCTCCCTCCCTCCCTCCCAGCATCCTTCCCACCCTCCCTCCCTCCTCCAACCCCTCCTTCCCTCTCCCCTCCACCCCCTCCTTCCCTCCCCCCTCCACCCCCTCCTTCCCTCCCTCCCTCCCTCCCAGCATCCTTCCCACCCTCCCTCCCTCCTCCACCCCCTCCTTCCCTCTCCCCTCCACCCCCTCCTTCCCTCCCTCCCTCCCTCCCAGCATCCTTCCCACCCTCCCTCCCTCCTCCACCCCTTCCTTCCCTCTCCCCTCCACCCCCTCCTTCCCTCCCTCCCTCCCTCCCAGCATCCTTCCCACCCACCATCCCCTCCTTCCCTCCCCCCTTTCCCTACTTTTACCTCAGCTACACTACTTTCATTCACACTTATTAACACCTCGACACTACGCGTTCATGACGATAAATGGAGAAAATTTAAATATAATTGAATACTGTAAGGCGGATAATAAATGAGTTAGATGGAAAACTCAGTAAAGTAACTCGTAAATTGAAAGTCGAGTTGAATTGCGCATGCGCTGTCAATGGTGGGCGGCTGGGCGGGTATAAAGGAGTGAGCGAGGCGGGGAGAGCATCACACACACACAGTTCGTTGTAATTCCAGCAAGATGAGAAACGCAGTTGCTCTCTTCCTTCTCGGCTTGGCCACTACCGGTACGTGTGACCTGTGTTAAAAGTGTTCCTGAAAGAGAGAGAGACAGAAATTCCCCCAATTGTGTTGCTGTGTGTGTTACTATACAAGAATTCCCTCAGTTGTGTTGCTGCTATGTGTTACTGTGATGATGTAGTGTGTATTAGTGTTGTAGAAGGATAATTGTGATAATTAGGACACCTTAGTGGATGTAGGTTCATAGCATTCACACTTTGACTTCATATTGTGCGGCGCGTGTAGCCACCCCAAAAAAGACTTCAATTATAAGCGAACAGAGAAATATATCATTAATAACTGTACACTACATCCATGACGCCTTAACCTACCCAACACATCAGTAACACTCACAGTTCACGATAAATGCACACCCATTCTTCCTCTATACATGAAACTGAATTAAATAACAAAATAACACTACAGAATCTATGTAATATTAATCCCATACCTTCTTTATTTATTCTGTATCTTACATGAGCCACTTAATCTGTAATATCCACTTAATGGGGAAGATTTAAGTGGCGGCGGCTAGTTTTCCAGACCTCCACTCAGTATTTCAATGCCTCAGCGGTAGTGATCTCACCACCACTCACCACTCACCACCACCACTCACCACCACCACCACTCACCACCACTCCCCACCACCACCACTCACCACCACCCACCACCACTCACCACCACCACTCACCACCACTCACCACCACCACCACCACTCACCACCACCACTCACCACCACTCACCACCACCACTCACCACCACTCACCACCACCACTCACCACCACTCACCACCCTTCATAACGTGTGGTGATAGTCAAACATTCATCTTTGGAGTTTATTCACTATTATACACCTCCAATTTGTGTACTAATAGTTTGGGGATATTTTTTGTAGTTTATTCACAATTGTATCTTTCTGCAAAGTTGACTCTGAATAACTGAAATGACTTTAGTATTATAATTAAGAAAGAAATTGTTTTAATTCCGATAATTTTGAAGTTCGTCAATTTAAGATGAATTTGTGTCTGTGTGTCTGTCTGTCTGTCTGTGTCTGTCTGTCTGTGTGTGTCTGTCTGTCTGTGTCTGTCTGTCTGTCTGTGTGTGTCTGTCTGTCTGTCTGTGTCTGTCTGTCTGTCTGTCTGTCTGTGTCTGTCTGTCTGCCTGTGTCTGTCTGTCTGTCTGTCTTTAATAACTAATAATTCCTTACAGATTAATTCTCAACGGGTGATTTAGTGATTTATTGTTTGTGTATATAAATATATTAATTAGTAATATATATGTTTACCAACACCTGTTAATTGTTCTCTGACCAGGTAATGAGTTTTGACAGGTGTGTGTGAGGGAGAGAAGAAGCCTATGTGAAAGATGGGAAACTCTCTCTCTCTCTCTCTCACACACACACACACACACACACACACACACACACACACACACACACACCAGTTTACAGAGTATAAATTGTGATAAAATTTTCCTAGTTTATTCTTTAACAAAATACAAAAGATCATTATTCATTTATATCTTTCTTCTTCACTATCTATAGCTACCACTTACCGCCTATAGCTACCACTTACCGCCTCTAACTACCACTTACCGCCTCTAACTACCCCTTACACCTATAACCACCACTTATACCTATTACTACCACAGACCTTAACTACCACTTACCACCTATAACTACCATTACACCTCTAACTACCACTTACACCTCTAACTACCTCTTACACCAATAACTACCACTTACCGCCTATAACTACCCCTTACACCTATAACTACCACTTATACCTATAACTACCACAGACCTTAACTACCACTTACTACCTATAACTACCATTACACCTCTAACTACCACTTACACCTCTAACTACCTCTTACACCAATAACTACCATTTACCGCCTATAACTACCACTTGCACTCACTACTACCACTTACACCTCTAACTACCTCTTACACCAATAACTACCACTTACCGCCTATAACTACCACTTACCACCTATAACTACCATTACACCTCTAACTACTACTTACACCTCTAACTACCTCTTACACCAATGACTACCACTTACCACCTATAACTACCACTTACACCTCTAACTACCACTTACACCTCTAATTACCACTTACCGCCTATAACTACCACTTGCACTCACTACTACCACCCTACTACCTCTACCACCACTAACTATTACCACTTAACTACCATCACCAACCACTAACTACCACTACTCCTTGAACTACCAATCATTACCTACCATTTAACTACCACCACTACCCTAACTACCACTACCCCCTAAACTACCAGTCATAACCTATCACTTAACTAACCACAATTTCCATTTTTTTTTTTTTTTACTTTCCAAAATTCTAAAAAAAAATTATTACTGGTGTTTACGTTTACAAGGATTTACACATTTATTAACAAGTATTTACACAAGTTTTTACACAAGTAATTTTATGAGTGTGTAAACAAGTTGGTAACCATTAAGAAGACGAGGATATTAGTTTCATTTACAGGTCCATTTACAACGTTTTTTAAATCATTTCATTTACAGATATTAACCACGTCATTATTTACAATTGTATTTTTATGTTATGTTTTATAGCTTCTTATTTACAGCTAAGTTTTACTGTTTGTTTTAGCTGTGTTTGTCTGTCTGTGTGTCCTTTTCTCTGTCTGTCTGTCCCTCTGTCTCCCTCTGTCCCTCTGTCTCCCTCTGTCTGTCTGTCTCATTACAAATCTTATCCTCTACTTCCCGTCCCCAGTCACCTCTTCCCTCACCGACCCTTCTCACCCCCCTCCCTCCTACCCCCCTCCCTCCCCCTCCCCCCTACCCCCCCTCCCGTCCTTCCCCCCTACCCCCTCCCTCCTACCCCCCCTACCCCCCCTTCCGTCCTCCACCGTCTCTAACTCGTTTTTTGTGCCGTTGAAAGTGAAAGGAATCCCTCCCTCCCTCCTACCTCCCCCCCTTCCCTACCTCTCCCTCCTACCCTTTTCCTCCTACCTATCCCTCCTACCTCTCTCTCTCTCTCTCTCTCTCTCTCTCCATTATTATCAAGTCACTCAAGTTTTCTTTCACTAGTGGAATAATTTTGTTGTTTTCGTTGTTCTCGCTATTTTCTTTTGCTTGTTTTGATGATGTTTTTTTGGGGGGGGGGGGGGGGGGTAGTGATTCTGAATGATAAAACACTTCCTAAAACCCTGTCTGGATCATCACTTGTGTTTTATTCTGTTTTACTGTTTGTTTTTATTTTTCTTTCTCGTTTGTGTGTGTGTGTGTGTGTGTGTGTGTGTGTGTGTGTGTGTGTGTGTGTGTGTGTGTTTGACGTTCACGGAAGACATCAACATCAGAAGGGAAAAATGGCATTAGAGGTGGAATGGATAAGCGGGTCTACACACACACACACACACACACACACATACACCATTATATGCCCCCTCCCCCCCCGTCACCTGTGAGCTCTACCTGTTAATTAAGTCAGGTAATCCACATCAATAATCCTCACTAGTTTATCTTAAGATCTTTTTTCCTTCTATTTCTCTCTAAAACACATCATGTCTTGGTCACTAACCCAAACATTGCCTTTAGGGGAGAAGTTGCCTATCACTGAGCACTAATTACCTGTTGGGTAATGTGGATATGGCAGTGTGTTGATGACCTCAGAGTAGACGGATAAGGGAGTTTTATTTTTGTTTTGTTTTTCTGTTTTTTTTTTTATTTATACCGATTGTTGTTTAGTTTTGGAAGAAGAAAAACACGATGAATACTTGTTCTTTATAGGTGATAGTGACCCCTTGTGTGTGTGTGTGTGTAGGTGAAAGCAATAAGAGGCCACGTGATATTGATGGGTGACTGCGTATACTCCCACACACACACACACACACACAGACACACACACACACACAAACAGACACACACACACACACAAACAGACACACACATGCACACACACACAGACACAGACACACACACACAGACACACACACCCACACACACACACACACGTCAACAAACTCCCCACATCACAACACCTCTCACCAACTTTTTTTATCTAGAAAGTTTGTTGGTGAAAGTGACGACTGACACTGACCACATCTCCGTCGTGTCTTATATTGAACACTGAATTAAATATCGTATAACATTTTAGTGCATTATATTTATCTCTCTTGGTCGGGGTCATGAAAGAGTTAACCACACTACCGTACGTGTCAGGCCTACCACTATCACCACCACCACTATCACCACCACCACTATCACCACCACCACCACCACCAGCCTGGGGACTTGTTCAGTAACTTCATACACCGTTATCACGTTTCTTCCTCCGTCTACTATGAGTGTTTAGATCGGTGCGGTGGGTATGGGCACAGCTGCTACCCTCCCTGCGCCCACTTCTACCCTTCCTGTGTCCATATTTGTCCTCCCTATATCGACCACTACCCTCCCTGCCCACCACTACCCTCCCTGCCCACCGCTACGCCTCCCTGCCCACCACTACCCTCCCTGCCCACCGCTACCTGTCCACCCTCTACACTTTCACTCGCGTACAAGGAGGTAACAGGTCTCCTCCCTGGTGAATACTGAAGAGCAAGATTGCGTAGTGTGTGTGTGTGTGTGTGTGTGTGTGTGTGTGTGTGTCATACTCAACACTCCTCACGAATGAAAATATAGAAATAGTTTTGTATCACCTGAAGAATTTACACCCCAGCTTATTTCACCTGAAGATTAAGCAACCTAACCTAACCTCACATGGTCAACACATTACACACCTCCAACACACACTGACGGGCGGGAGGAACCTGCTGAAGGGGGTAACTGGAGGAGGCACTCTACTACACGAACCGGAAATCAGAAAAACACATTACCACAGGATACGAGTCACGTAGCCGAGAGCCGCCTCAGTCTCCCGCCCTCCATATGATTCTCGGTGCATTATTTATATTGGTGAAATGCCTCAGACGACGACAGGGAGTCCTAATGCGTTTCTTGGGTGAACTTTCGCAAGGTATGGGCGTGAGGGCGTCACAGGCAGACTACTAGACCATGTCGGGCGTTGAGGATCACTACCCCAGTCACCCCCCGTTACTGTATCACGTGTTACTTTAGCTGTCACGTGAGGAATGTTACCACGTGTTATTGTAGGGCATTACTCAGGCCGTCACGAGCCGACTTGCGTTACGTTACATAGCAGACAACCTCCACTTCCTGAACCCTGCAGCTCAGTTCACCAACGGTAAATGTGTAGCTTTCACCCAATGATGATTAAGTTGTCTGTGTGTGAGCTAAACCATGACGGAGGTTCACTACACTCACCTGTACCACCTGCCCTCAACACACACGTAAACATGACCACGTGTTCGTACCACAGGTAAGCACAAACAGGTGAAGCTCGTGGCAGCAGCCGTCACCTGGTTCATTGACCAGACAGGTGGGGACCCCGCTATACTGCACACCTCACTATACCGTCCACCTCGCTATACCGTACATCTCACTATAACACCACAACACTGACTTATCCACACACTATAAACGGTTAACTGGAGGTTTTATTGATGTAATACTGACTCATTAGATGTTGCGGAATGTGAGGGCCAGGAGAGAGGGTGAGGGTACACACACACACACACTCTCTCAGGTGGTCAAGGTTGTAGGAGAAAACTGTTCCACCTGAGGGGCCGCTGGGAGCCTCCTGCAGCCGAGGGAGACTCTATACTCAGTTTCTACACCAGAACCTAATGTTTACCTACACCAACTGTTATACTCTTTACTATGTCTTTTCTTTCTTGTTATTTGGCTTTCATAATTTTATTCCCATTATTTTGTCTTTTTTTTCTACCTGGGATTCTTGTGGGTCTCTCTCTCTCTCTCTCTCTCTCTCTCTCTCTCTCTCTCTCTCTCTCTCTCTCTCTCTCTCTCTCTCTCTCTCTCTCTCTCGTTATTATATATTGTTGTCTTAAAGTTTCAGCTGTGTTCTGGTTGTGTATTTGAGGTTGAAGAGTGAAGGGAAGGGAAGGTCACCACCAAATAGTTTCAGAGCAGGAGGCAGTGTGGTCATTTCTCAACACAGTTTTCCTTTTATGTCACAACACACGCTTGAGACACTGACTATATGATGCTATGAGGAATAACGAGTATTATTCTCATCTATGATTCATTATATACACTCATGATATACTCACACTCGAGGCACTTAGGCACCTTTTACTCTTCCTAATATTGATACAACCTAAGGCAGTGATTCCCAACTTAGATATATTGAAGGACTTGATTTATTTCCCGTGTTTGGTTCAGGCATGTAACTCCTTGATCGTCTTTGGTGGATGTGAAGGGCAGTAGACTAGAGAGAAATCGCGCGAGAAAAACATTACATTAGTTGTACAGTTATAAGCACTAACACACAATCGTTCTTTTCCACCACAACAGTTATCAGTATAATGCTTTGTGGGTCACGCAGGAACGATCACCACCACAGTCAGGTTTAATATATTTCATCTGTGATAATATGTGCTGTGCTGGGATGTGTTTTTTTTTTCTATTTTATGGATGAGAAAGTAAATTTTTATGCTCGTGTGGGTTACTTTCGCCTTTCAGCCTCATGCCACGGCGGCGAGAGTTCGGAGGGAAAATTATTTAATTGAATCATTATCTATTTGCCAAACGAGCAGCGAAAACTAGGTATTACAGTCAATTATTCGTCATAGTGAGAGTTGCCGCACAGTATTATTACCGCGACAGATGTAATAATTCATATCTAACATAAACATCATTCTGGCGCTAACTATCAACTCGAACCTTAAACATATTAAAGAAAGTCAATCCTATCCTGTTTAATGTCAGAACCTAATATGGATTGCTGGTTTTATCTTCACGTTAAACTTATCATAGTAAAAACTTGTCAGAAGCAGCAGTAGTAGTAAGAGACGAGCCAGTTTACATTACCGAGGAGTCAAGGTGGCGCCACGGCCGTCCACTTCCAGATCAGGTCGGGGGAGGTAGGATAAGTGTTGGTATTCTTGGTATGTTGGCCGGTATTCTGCTAAAGCTTCCCTCTAGTTTATTTATATAGTGTGGAGAAAATATCTGTCCCGTTTTCTTTGATAATCGTGTACAAAGAATTGGAAATTTGACTAAACTTAAAAAAAAAACGGTATTTCGTCACTGTTTATTGAATGTACTTTTTCCCGTTTATATTGTCTTATTTGTTTTTTCTTATTTACTTATTATTTACTTTAACCTCCCTCTTCCCCCCTCATTCACACACCCACTCAGACCTCCCTCTTCCTGCATTCTCCCCTCTCATCCTCCCCACTCACCCCTCTCATCCTCCCCACTCACCCCTCCCCTCCCACACTTCCCAAGCCCCCTGCCGGAACGTGTCAATATTAAGTCTGGTTTATAAATTCCAAGTTTTTGCTCAGAGTGGAAAGGTCACTGATGTCAACCTTGTGGGGTGGGGGTGCGGGGGAGAGATTCGACTTTCTCTATACAATGAATTAGAGTAAGAAAGTAGAGAGTAAAGTAAGTTAAAAACAAACTCTTGACTGGAGACAACTTAATCGAATTTTAAAAGCAAACTCTCTCTCTCTCTCTCTCTCTCTCTCTCTCTCTCTCTCTCTCTCTCTCGTGAAAACTGCAACTTTCTCCTTCAGCGTTGTTGAGAGAGCTGGCGTGTGTATGTATGTGTGTTCCTGTGTATGTAGGTGACCTCATAAAGTGCCCTCAACAAGTGTCTGTCTCTGTTGTGTTTCTCTCAATAGTGTTTTGTTTCCCTCGTGTGTCTGTTAAAGGTCTCAGTGGATGTGTCTCATTATGTCTCTCATTGTTGTTGAATTTACCTGTGTTTATATAATCTCTTAACCTAATTAACATGTTTATTGAATCGTTTAACAGAGAATAACAAAATACTTGTCATTTATGCTATTTTATATAATTATCACCTATAACCTATAATTTTCCCGACTGTGATATATAACCTGTGAGGAGACTTAACTAATGACGTATGTTAACTTTAATATAATCACCTGTTATATTATTATACTTTCATTAATTAACATTACTTAATATAATAACTGCTAGCGTCCCCCTGTGTGTGTGTGTGTGTATGTAGCTAAGTCAACATTACATAGTTTCTAATTATTTTAACAAGTTTTCTAATGATGTCTAAAATCTAAATTGGTTCAGATTAATTTTCAGTAATTTGAGAAAGTTTTAGTTTAGATTAGAAGGAAGAGGAGTTTTGTTTTGTGTGTGTCGTGAGGACGTGGTGTTGTTGGGGGTGTAGTGGTGGTGATGAGGCTGTGTTGGTGTAGTGAGGGAGTCGCGGAACGTCACCACCATCTGCCGCTACCTGGTGATAACAGCTGGTGTACTTGTGACCCCCCCCCCCACCCCCTCCTCACTCACCTGTAAACACCTGTCACGTCATATGTTTCACGGCCATGGCCCACATTCAGGCCATTAACCTTCATGGTCTTGGGGGCCTGCATCATGTTACACTCAGACTTCAGTAGAAATAGATAAAGTATAAAACCTGGAAGGATATATCACGCTATAGTCTTGGTTGGTATATCTGCTCACCTGAATTTGGTATAAAGGCTGGAGAGATATTTCGGGACTGAGTGAACTAGTCATCTGTGAGAGTCGCCCGTGTAAGGATCCTCACCTTAGAAGGAGTTGGACTCTCGTCACGCTTTAAGAACTCATTAATTTGGCATCAGTAACACTAACACTGCTTTAGACTCGTAATACATGACTGTATAGTCCCAGCTTTTAATTCAGTAACTCACTAATACCCTCTCTGGCTTATAACTCATCAAACAAGTGAAGTGTTGCGGTCAGTATCTGCAGTACAAACACTAACATAACTCAATTGTAGTTTTTCTTCTACAACATTAACTGTGCCACTAATAATCATCAATTGTTCAGACAGCCGCTGTAAGAAGTAACACTAAACTATTTTTTTTTTTGGTCATTGTGATAAACCTTTTTTATTATCAATGCAAATGTCAGCTTCAGTCAGCGCCTGTGCATGGCATCTTTATATTTCAGATCCGACGCTGCATGTTATTCAAAAAATGCTTTTATGTCAATTATATCCCATAAAACCTCAGTGTAGTGCCTGGCGCTGTGTCCCCCGAGTGTAGTCAGCATGATGCTTGTATTAACTAACTTGTTTTCGTCCTCCCTGCCTCATCATGCATCTACAGGAGCCCAGGAGTCCTCCATCACCCCCGGAGGTAGTGGTAACTGGCAATGTCCCCATGAGTTCGGCTACTACCCACACGAGGTCTCCTGCGACAAGTACTACACCTGCGACGTTGGGGTCCCCACCCTCAAGACGTGTGGAAACGGCCTCGCGTTCGACGCTTCTGACCCAGACTTCCTGCGGGAGAACTGCGACTACAGGCACAATGTAGACTGTAGCGGACGCCCTGAGCTGGGTACGCCCTCCACACGCTGTATCACACGCCCACAACACGCAACAGATGATCCACAGTCACCAAAAGACTTGCACGGTCTATGGCACTTACACTGGGATTATTTTCGGCTGAAACTGAACCTCTGTCTTTTATTTTATCACGGGTCTCGGTGACACTGACATAAACCTAGACTAGACATTAGTAAACCTGGGATAACGGTGTCCACTACACGATATTTTCCCTCATTTATTCTGGCACAAATTACCTGCTTGTGACACAGTCGGGATAACGGGTGATGGTCGGCTCTAGTGATTATTTCTCCCTTATTTATTAGCACGCGTTTGGTGACTATGTGAGGATGAACTGCTGGACAGGTAATAATAAGTGTTTGTCTTTAGGTGTTCCATCCTCACACAGTCAGCCAACACAGAACAGGGAACAACGCGGAACATGACAGCGGCAGCGGCATCAAGAACACTCACTATACCACTCATGCTCTTCCTTCCTCATATTCCCATTCACACTTACTAATACTGGAGAGGGTTGTGGGTGTATGCAGGACTGGCACAGGAGGCCGCCGGAGACTTCGAGTATGAAGACTTCCTGTGCCCCAAGGACTATGGGTTCTTCCCTCACCCCACCCAGTGCGACGCCTACTGGAGCTGCGACGAGGGGAAGCCAGAGTTCCGCCTGTGTGGTAACGGCCTCGCATTTGATATCAAGAACGACACCCGCGAGAACTGCAACTATATCTTCGCTGTGGACTGCTCCGACCGTCCCGAGCTGGGTAGGGCGAGGCGTCTCTTGCGTCCCCGCCTTCATGTCCAGCATCTTATTATCATTGTTCTCTGCATGACCTGGATGTAACAGTCTTTGCATGAATGGAATTCCACGATGCATGTTATACCGTCGGAAATACAATTTTTACACAAACTCAACACAAGTCATTGCTGTATTGATCTGATAAATAAAGCTTTTGAAATACTTGGAAATATTGAAGATAGTGAGTTGGTCTTTCTTATGTATCTTGTCTCAACATACCGTCCACCACACAGAGCCCGCCATCTCCACCCCACACTGTCCCAACCTCTTCGGTATCTTCGCTGACCCCGACGACTGCTCCGTCTTCTGGTCCTGCTGGGACGGTGAGGCCTCTAGGTACGCCTGTGCCCCTGGCCTCGCCTACGACAGGAAGTCACGTGTGTGCAACTGGATGGACAACATCCCTGAGTGCAAAGAGCAGAGAGGTAAGGACGAGACTCACCTGTCACCCTCAGTCTTGAACACACACACACACACACACACACACACTTTTTATTCACGAGGTGAGTTATAGACAGGTCACTGGTGGGTGAAGGAAGCCACCAGTTGAGCCTTGTTACGAGAGTGGCAACACTCCGCCCCTTTACTACGCACAGTCTTGTTGCACACAACATAAATAAGCAACGTTATAGCCGTAACATTAGTCACACTTGAGACATAACCATATTGTTACCTGACCATCATGTTGACAGTGTTGTCACATTTGTCTCACCAGAAGCCATGCAGGACAACTTCGTGTGTCCCGCCCCAGGTGAGCTGGCCGCCACCGGCTCCTTCTCCCGCCACGCCCACCCTGAAGACTGCCGTGAGTACTTCGTGTGTCTGGATGGCATAGCTCGTGAGTATGGCTGCCCCATCGGCACAGTCTTCCAGATCGGCAACCAAGACGGCTTCGGTCAGTGCGCCGACCCAGAGACTGTCCCCGGCTGGTAAGTTAGCGCCGTGTGTCCCCCTTTATTATTGATCACCTCACTGTGTCGCCAGGGTCAACGGTTTGTTCTTCAGTTGTACAAAAAAATGTTACTCACTAAAAGTTCATCATAACTTGTTTCTTGTTCTGGACGGTCTTTGTGTTCACTTTTCTTTCTGTCGTTTCCACAAGAGTAACTGCATGACCCTATGAGCCAGCCCACCAGGCAGTGACCGCCCTCACTGGTACTGCACTGTAGTTTGTCTCAACAATAGTCAAGTTAACATAGAAGATTCTTGTTCATTCATTTTAGGAAACATTTGCCATATTTTTACTCGTGTCTATTTTCATTTTAATAATTCATGGTTTATATATAGTGATATTTTGGTCTTCTCACAACTGTTTCCTCTGCATGTAGCGGCCAGACTAGTGTGATCATTACTAGTATTAACTATTAACTTGCCAGTCAGTGTGCACCACCGCATTTACCTTAAGTCATGCAACAGTCTGTATGCCTATCATGAAGCATGACACTCACCTCCTGCATGGGGTCTCTTCTGGCCACAAGTCTTCCCTCGCGACCCCCACCCACCGCCTCTCACCTTCTCACTCCCTTGCCTGAGTGTTTCCTGAAGGGGGTGTGGTGTAGAGGGTGTATTGGGGCCGTGTTCACATAACCACTCCGGTGGGCGTGGCCGACGCTCAGGGTAAGGGCGTCAGCTAAGCCTAACCCTTGACTATGACTTCCTTAGCGAGGACTACTACGGCGACCTGGACCTGTCCAGCCTGAGGAAGAGTCAGCTCCTGCTGGGTAACTTGGGGCTGCAGAACGGTAACATCGTGACCCCAGCCCCCCGTCCCCGCCGGCCAGTCGCTGCCCCATCTGACGTCCCCGCAGAAGCCTAGACGACACCAGGTGCGGCCTCCTCCTCCTCCTCCACTATCTCCCCCGTCAGTCCAAGACATCGCTGCTGAAAGACACATCATTGACTCTCATTTAGCAAATATCCTTTGACTGGGACCTGCTCTTTATGGCATCATTGCTCTATGATTCATGGTTTACATAACTCACTCATGCAAAGATTCATATACCTCCTTCCATAAATCTTTGTTTCTCAATGTGTCTTGCATGATAATGATTTTCCGCACTTGTTTACATTCTCTTCTTGAACTTGATAATAACTAGTTTACAGTACACCCCAGTCTGCTCCTGTACAAGTATGAATATAGATACATACTAGACTCTGAGTGTCTAGTATTGTCAAAACGTATACAAAAATTCCACCATTGTTTACCGTGTGACATTTATCTGACCGTGTTTGTTTTCTGCCCACAGCGAGGACTACTACGGTGATCTTGACCTGAGAACGCTTCGTGGACTTGGCTTGTAGAGTCTTAAGATAAATAATAATAGTATAGACATTAAAACTCTACTTAATTAGATCAATCGAATTTGAGGTTTAATGTTTTATCAATTCGAGGTAGATTTGATTGATAATAATTTCCCCATCGTTATAATCAATGTTCAAATATTACCCTCACCCTAGTTAATGTGTCACGATAATTCTTTATTTTGAAAGATAAAAGCTGTGACCAGCTTTGATAATAATACAAAGCCTATTTTCTTTTCTACCATTTAATTTTTATCATCTTCATTCATCGTCAAACCCGAAGCTTCACTTACATTGCCGACTGACCCCCCAAACCCTCCCTCCTCACTGAACCATTGGACACTCCTCATTGATCAGGATTCTTATTTTCATTTTATAGGTGTCGGCAGCAAAACCACATCATATAAGCAGGATTATTATGTCAGTATGTTTATTATTGTGAGTGTATCGTTGCTGACTAAACGTTAAATCTCTGCATGATGACTCCAGTCTCTGTACGTTAATTCCATATCTCTGTACGATAACTCCTCACTCACAGGACCCACCACCACTCCCCTGGCTGCATTATCTTCTTTCGTGTCTTGTGTAAGCCGAGTACGGCATGTGTCTGTTGTATATTGTTAAGTTGTACAATATTATTAAGTATTTTGTAAATAAAATACTCCAATAAGAATGTTGTATTGAGTATCCTCTAAAGTATTGACCCTGGCATCAAGAGTGATATTTGGTTTTTGTTATAACTTTTTCTTCGTTGTTTCTTCACACTGTTCATTCTTTCTTCTTTCTCACTCTCCAACCTGTATCGATTACTCTAGTCAGTAAGATATACTAAACCAATATTCGATTACCGTCCACACCAATAATAACAAACGCCATTCTTTTGGAAACAACAGTGTATAGATATATAACAAACTTTTATATATTGAAACATCTTTCACTGTTTAGCTCATATTCTTACTATTTCATGTTATTTAACATTAATTTCGTGTATTATCAACAACAGTGGCTGGTCTGACTTAACAAATCCAAATGATTCATAGTTCATGAGAATGAGTCGAGAGGTCTCATAACCCTCTTAGTGAACTTCACTTGATCAGTCATTGTTTTCCTTGAGCCTGGATTACCCTCCGCGCTACAGGACCTTATTTACTGCCGTGTATCTTTCCGTCTTTGTCTCTAACATATCAGGTAAAGTAACCTCAGCCATTGCTCTATACCTAAGGGTATTTTCTCATCTCTCACGTTCCTACATGACTAGTGGTAGACATTCTTCCCTGTGTGCTGTGATTGTTCGTGTGCTGTGACCCCGTTTTTTCATATTTATATTGTTTGTATAACCTCTACTCAGAACTGATTTACTGCTATATGTTATTAAGCACCATGTTAACTATTTACATAACAGTTCTTTATGAATTTACAGTAAATTTGTACAAGTTGCCCACCCACTATATTTTTGGGTCCAGTTCTAGAAATACCTCATCATTTTGAGTACCTTTCATTCTATACATTTCTGTCGCAAATTAATAATAGTGAACGTAATAGAACCTGACCTAACCAACCAAAGAAACCTACCTAACCTTACTTTATTGAAGCATCTTGGTATAATTTTACGGTTTTTGTTGACGTGAGAACAGACGACACGCGGTTACTCAGCAGGTTATGGGCACCTTGTGAAAAATAGCGAATTTACTCCTCATGCTGACCATCTCCCATTGAACCCCTTATCTCGTCACAGTTAGACTAAACAGATCATAATCTTGGGTTCCTTGGTCATTGACAACTTTAATAGCATCTTGTTATCGTTATTCTTCTACAACCACAATTCCTTCTTTTTACATGTACTTGCTAAGATAACAAGTAAATAGAGATAACGACTAAGATAACATGTTAATAAATACAATATCTAAGATAGCAGGGCTGAAATAACTAACATATTAGGTCCACAAAACAACTAAGATTACAGGTTCACAAACACAAAACTAAGATAACAGCTTAACAAATACAATAATTTTACTGTTTTCATGTCTTCTGATAATAGCTGACGTGGTAGGTGATGTTTTGTTTATTAGGTATAAAAATATTTTGTTTTAGAGAAATTGCGAGAGAAAAGTAGTGTGGGGAGATTAAGGAGTGAAGGTTTTTGCCTGTATAATGAAAAGCGCTGCAGGTGTGTGTGAGTGATCCTTCCACAACCACCGCTGATGAAAGTTATCTATAATGCTTGAGTTCATTGTACTTTACTCTTAGCGATTCACATGTTGTTACACCCCCCCCCCCCCCAAGTAATTGAGAATGAGAGAACGTATCTATCTAGTTCTGTCAGTCTGATTGAGATGATATTTTGACCGCTATTTTTAGGTCTTTGCTTGAATGAATCGGCAAAGGTTCTCTCACGTTGAAAGATCACCGTACACAGTTCTGAAATCGGATTCAAGTCATGATTTTACACAAAGACGCAGAAAATGTTTGTTCTTCACGGATAATTATTCTTTCCTTTAGCCAATCTGTAAAGCTTAAAGAATCGGGGTTAATGCCAGACGATTTTATTCGGCAGAGAGGGGACCCCGTACATAAGGGGTTAATAAACTATCTCTAACGGTGAAATAAACACGAGGGAACAAACAGAAAATTATAAAAAGTTTATGAATTATCTAAAACAATCCACGATGACGATTTTTTCACTTTCATAGTAATCGACATTTATGAACGCGTCAGATTAATATCTCTTTGGAAGAAGTCAATGTGACAAGGTTGTTTTAATTCCATAAGATGTTAAAGAGATGTATTATCTGTTGATCTTTGATTGTAGATTACTAGTGTTTGTACAGCAGACTCGGATAAGGAAAATGGTTATAGTCATCTGTTTAACTTTCGGCTGCTGTTGCTCCCTATACTGTGTTTGCTCTTATTATGAATATAGGATTTAATTCGTTAACTTTCATATAGGATTTAAGCCCCGTTACCCTGAAACTCGCAACTTCCTTCAGATAAAAAATAAAACATCAAAATTAAAACACCGATGTACTGCATTTCTTGGACATGATAAGTTGTACCCGGGTTTGTGATTTACTGCTATTTTAGAATTACATGGCGCGTGACGTCTCTAGTGAATCTAATGTTAAGGATTCTAAGTATAGACAATTCAATTTTTAAATTCATTTACATTATTTATCTATCATAATAAATATGGTGTTATTGTTAATATATAAAACACGTCATAGTTTGAGGGTAGTATTGGTGGTTTATCTTATCACACGCTCATCCGGTCTGTTGCCGTCACTAAACTGCCAGAAAGTAAAATTCTTCTATTTCATTAATTTTCATCTTAAGAATAAATTCCCATTAACCCAAATATTCTAAGACATTAAATATTTATGTCATATTGAAATAAAATCACTTGGAGAAATGAGAGACGTAATATGAAGGAATTAGAAAATAAAGTTATTACTCTCAGTACCGCAACACGTGCTAACCTCTGTACACAAGGCTCGGATGTCAGCAGCACTCATTCTGTTAACTACAAAACTGGTGGGTGTACGTCACTGCCAGCCTCACCTTCAGGATATAAAGGTAATCTGCCTGGTGTACCTAAGGGAGGGTAATAGTATGGGAGTGTTATACTAAAGAAGTGTTATAGCAAGGGACAGTAATACAGGGAGTGTTCCTTATGCCATTTGTCTCTTGTCTACCCAGCAGTAATTTGAGAACCTGGAAGTTAATAAAATTGCTGATTGTGTTCCTGGGTAATGGTAAGCCAGTGTAGTTGGCGAATTGTCCGGTCTTCTCGAATTATTCCTTAACACTGGGTCATACAGCTCAATAATATAGGGTGTGGTTGTATTGGTGACAGCTTCTACACCTTGAATACGCTGTACAACTCTGGTTAATAAAGAGAATATATTAGCGATTTGTTAGAAGTTGTTAATATAGCATTGCCTTAATATAACACTATCTAACACAACACTGTCTTAATATAACACTGTTTTAGTGCTACAAAATAATAATGATTGCCCCTCGTGTCCGAGAATGGCCAACTGGGGGGTTAACTAGGCGTGAATTTGTTTAAGGTGTAGGACACACTTTATTTCTCCTTAAAGACGATATTTACTGTATGACCTAACCTAACATTTTCCTATATTTAATCTAGCCTAATCTCCAGGTAAAACTATAACTACTTCTACTACCACCTATTATACCAATCATTTATCAGCCATTTGGTTCGTATTGTACATGTAAAAAAAAAATATCCTTTCAGATGTACCGTACGCTTATTAACTGTTTTGATACCACAGTGATAACTACTAACAACATCACAACTTGTATCAACACGTATCACAACATAGCACATATCACAGCATATCAAATCATATCACAACATACAACACATCAAAGCACATCACAAAACACATCATAACACATCACAACATACAATACATCAAAACACATCACAACACATCACAACACACATCATAACACATCACAGCACATCACAACATGTCGCAACACACATCACAACATACAATACATCAAAACACATCACAACACATCACAGCACATCACAAAACACATCATAACACATCACAACATACAATACATCATAACACATCACAGCACATCACAACATGTCGCAACACACATCACAACATACAATACATCACAACACACATCACAACATGTCGCAACACACATCACAACACCTAAACACATCCGTTCTGTTGACTTTCATTGCCTATCCGGTCAGTTTTTAATTTCCTGTAAGTCTTGAGGATAAAATGATATTCAGCTTGTTTTCCTGTTCTTGTTTTTATCTATCGTTGAAGCTACAAACAACTGCGTGTCGTCTGTACTCCCACGCCCACACTTTTTTTTTATATAATTTAATACCATGATGCTTCAATAAAGTTGCTTTCATTGGTAACAGATAACAAAATAAGCATTTTCTGTTTATTATTCTGCAATCCCGCCTCCTCCCCCCCCCCCCCCCCCCGGCTTGGAAGTTAGGTAAGGTCAGGTAGGTTTCTTTGGTTGGTTAGGTCAGGTTCTATTACGTTCACTATTATTCATTTGCGACAGAAATGTATAGAATGAAAGGTACTCAAAATGATGAGGTATTTCTAGAACTGGACCGAAAAATATTGTGGGTCATTATGGGCAACTTGTACGAATTTACCATCTCCACGATTCTTTTTGTATTTGTTTCTACATTACTGAATGTTTACAAGTATTAAATTATGTGATGACTTGTAACTAAATTTCTAACACCATGAAGAGAGAAAATGTTTTTAATGGGATATAAACAATGGTGTTAACTGTTATTATTATACCATTAGCTCCCAGGCTGGCGGTGTTATGCATCAGGTGTGGTGGATTAACTTATCTCCCAGAAGCTTGTTTATTTGTCTCTTATCTTGTGGAGTTAAGGTCACATCTAGGTCCCTGGTATTAAGATATCTTACATATCTTCTTAATATGAGGTTCGGTGGCTGAGTGGATACAGCCATTCCTCTCCTGTCCTAAAGGTCACCTGGTTAGCAACCAGTCGACCCAACTGTGAAATAGTGCCTCACCTTACAGTTTAGGAAATTAAGGCGGTCGAGTACATTGCCGGCCATATTGTGTACACTCGCTAGATATTAAAGAACAATTGGGGCGCCACACATGAGAGACTTTCAAGACATTAGAAAGCAAAAGGTTTTCTTACAAGTGATATATAAAACGAAACTCTCAGTTGTATATCATATGCTAGGAGAAACCTGCTTGTTGTGTATGTAGATTATATAATTGCTGACGACGTTTGAGTCAGGTTTGTTCATTCCTATGATCACTTACGTCTTTAGAAAAGCCCCAATGATCACCACTGGCTTCAGGGCAGCTGGACTAACCTCGGTGTATCTGTAGACAACGAATATATTGTACAGTCCCATGCACTTATACCTGGTACAGTGGCTGGTGCATTTTGTAAGATGTGGCAACTCTGTGGAATGTTTATCTAGCATCCTTATTTTAGCTATTATTGTGAGATTCCTCAGGGCCATTCCGAGAATTTTAATACTGTACAATCTAAACAAACACGGGGATGCCACATCTCACAAATCACGTCAGCCACTGTAACAGGTATAAGTGCAGGCAGCTGTACATTGGCTTTCAGAAGTGTTAGGACTTGATGACTCATATTTAGATAAATTTCCTTTAATATTTCCTAGTTCTCTTTGTCCTCTTGGTAAAATATAGGAAAAATCACTCATCTCATGGTTAACACAGTGTACAGTATGTATATTAATCAAGGAAGCAACAGTGACATGTATACCACATAAAAGGCAACACTGACTGCTGATGTTTGAGTTAAAGAATGCCAAGGTTAAGGTCATGGGGTCATAAGGGTGTGGCAACAGTTTTTGGCTCTTCACCACCATGTTGCATCAGTGTGAGGGAAGGTCTGGTTTTTCTTTTTAATAATCTTATCCGTCGTTCCCCTCTCTGTGTGAGTGTAAGTTACTGTATCGTGAAAGTCACGGTTAAAATAGACTTGTATAATTCTTCTTGATGTATTTGAGTTAATATATTTTTAAGGGGAATTAGAATATGTGGGATAAATGTTTTTAGTCAAGAATGTGAGTTGAGTTTTGTGAAGGTTATATTTGCAACAAAGTGTATGATATAAGGAATGTTCTTAATGTTAAATGTGCTGTTAAGAATGTTCTGTATATTTTTTTTTAAATCATGTGTATTGATAATGTATAGTGACGATTGAGTTGTGAAGAATGTATGCTGTGAATAACATACATGCCACAAAGAATATATTTTTAAAACTTATGTTGATGAAGAATAAATCTATCGAGAAAAATGTATAAGTGTTGTGTAGAATATTTTTGCCACTTTAATTAATTACCTTCCATATTTGACCTCATTAATCGTCTCTTTAACCCACACCATCAACCTGAGGTCAAATTACAATACAATAATAATGACGTATAATGTAATCACCAGGTGGATGAGATGGCCAGGTGATGCTTGTGGACATGCGGGTGTTGGTGGGTGTGGTGTGGGTGGGCGTAGTGACTCTCACCCACGCCCACAACATCAGGCAGGACCCACACCTTGATCCAAACATACGAGACACCTTATATCCTCAACAGGTGAGTTAGTATTACCTTAGCTTATATGTTTATCTGTGTAAATACTGGCACCAAAAAGTATCTTCGCAGAGGGTGGTGATGAATTTCACAATGAACACTACGACTCCTGTTGTCTCGGTAGGGTTGTCAAAATCCTTCGTCCGTTGTGTCATATTGTCTCACACAGAATCGTAAAGATACTGTACTGTACTTGTTGTAGCGAGCGTAACATACTTATTTAGGCAAATAACCAAGTATATTTATACATAAACGTACTCAGTCTACATACAGATATAAACCATTATGTATGAAAATACACTTTATACTTATATATGTATACATTAATGTATAAGAAATAATACTTACAGGTGTATATGATGTAGTACATGTAAATACAAATATAGTACCACTACGAGAACATAAACACATGATTACCACACACCTGTACCTCATGACAGGTGAAAACAGGTACCACTGGTGATCACTCTGTAACTTACAATATTCACATACACATGATAGTACGCTATAATACATAAATGAACTCACGAGTGTACACACAAGCACTCATAAGAACACGACCGTAGGACTATACTGTACTGTACACACATATGACAACTCTGGTGCAAACAGACAACTGGACAATCAGGTGTGTCACTCTTGCACTCACCTAACATAAGGTATAAATAAGGACAGATAAATATAGACACGAACACACACGCCTTTACTTACATGACATTCGGTAAAAGTATTCTCTAATTAGTGTCATAAAAAAGAAAGTTTCTAGAAAGTTTTGCCTCCAAAATATTAAGTATAAATAATTTCTGAAGGAATCACTAATTCTGTAATGTAATGATAGAGAGAGAATATATGATGACAATGACCACGAAGCCTTTCTTTGAGACAGTGAATCATTTTATGAGACAATGAATCACTTTATGAAACAATGAATCACTTTATGAAAAAATGAATCACTTTATGAAACAAATAATGAATAACTCGTCTTGTTTGTTGAGCCCACGTGAGTACAGTTGTGAAGCAGAGAAAGTGAGTCCATTAAGTTCCACAGGATGAAGGTGACGGTCTCCCTGAATTGAGTGACCACCTGGCTCTTGAGTTGCAGGGGGAGGAACAGCAAGCCAGGCAATTAGCGGAGAAGTACAACCTCCACTATATACGCCAGGTGAGCAACTTAGCTGGTCACTTGTCATGGGATTTAAGAGGTTTTAGATGGTAGCTACAGTTTGTGTAACCTTGATTTAGATGATTGATATTTTTTGTGTAACCTTGGTCTAAAGTATAACTATGAATTATGACATAGATAAAATTAATGAGTATTTAATAAATAACTATCGTTTCCCTTCCAATGATGTATTTAAACAACAGATTGATCCATATTGACTCATTCATAATAATTCCTGATTTAAGGTTTTTGATTCTTGTTCTGTCATGCAGGTGTTCACGAACCCTTCAGTCTACCACCTGCACAGACCAGTGAGCACCAACAGGCGGCTACGGACACCAGACCTTGACCTCCTCCAGCTGATCTCAGAAGAACCCGGGGTCAGTAAGGCTCCATAACACATGTCAGGTTTCTCATCCCTGTCAGAATCTCATTAACTATCCCTGCTCTGAGAAAGGAATTTGTGATTTTGAGATGATCGTAGATTCATTTTCCATTTATTTACTGTCTGTGTTTCCGTGTCTCATTGTCTTTGTTACAGGTATTTGCTTACACTGTCTTAAGACATTCGAGGCAATGGGAAAAATTTACAAAACTTGATTTTTGTTTTACCTGTACAGTATTGTCTATATACATTATTGTATACCTGTACAGTTTATGTGGTTTGTTTACATTCACTCTGTCTATATGCTAAATTATTGTGAACTTTTAAGATGATTTTGCAGAATATTTATCTATTAACCATCTGCCTGTCGATTTATCTATCTGCCTAAGTCTGTATATATATATATATATATATATATATATATATATATATATATATATATATATATATATATATATATATATGCAAGTAAATCACTGTAGGTGCGCGTGATCTAGGTATATGCTGATAACCACCAGGAAAGAAGAAAACACGAAGTTCCCAAGCGCTTTCGTGTAATTCACATCTTCTTTCCTGGTGGTTATCAGCATATATTATGTATATCTATATATATTATATATATATATATATATATATATATATATATATATATATATATATATATATATATATATGTGTGTGTGTGTGTGTAGTATAGTAGTATATGTATGTTGACAGTAACCTATGCCACTAATTATCTATCTAATCCACACCATTATAACACTGCACTGTATCCTGTAGGTGAGGTGGGTTGACCAGCAAGCATCACTCATCAGAGATAAGAGAAGATTAGTACTAAAACGAACATTCGAGGACCCACCTGATGACGATGTAAGACTCCGCAAAACACGAAGGAGACCCACTTACCACAGCATCCCGGCAGATGTCCGCAACTCAAGATCCGCCTTAGATGAAATGCTGAAAAGAAGTGTAGAAGAGACGAACAGAAGAGAATTACATTGGAATGGAAGAAAATATATTGATGAGTGGGAACAGGAGGAAGAGGAGATAGAGGTAAATGGATACCCAACTGCAGGAAGACAAGATAGTGGAGGTGGTCTACACGAGAGGAACTTCCAGAGAGACTTGATAAGAGTTCCACTCAGTCTCAACATTGGGAGTTCTGTTGACTTGGCCAGATCTAGGCTCGGAGTGTCTCAAGCAGCTCACGAACACAGTCTACGATCATATGTGAGTGATGAAACAGTTTATCCACGCGAGAACAATATTCCCTCCGCCATGAATGCTGACGTGACCAGGAGAATCGGAGACCGTGGAGGTAAACAAAATGAAAGTAGATTGAGGTTAAAATTACAAAACAGAGGAGGAGGTGGAAAATGGGAAAGCAATCTGGCAACAACAACATTTAATGATCCGTACTTCAAGGATCAATGGTATTTGGTATGTATGATGTAGATGATGATATTCTAAATATATATCACTTTATTATGACATTTTCAAATAAAACTTGGTAATGGTCTCATAGGCAGGAAATGTAATCCTTTTTTGAGAAAATTTTATATTGAAGAACATTTGAGTTGCTTAGTACCATCAGACTTAGTGAGACTCTATATATAACTGAACTAAATACAGTATAGTAAAACATTTAATATTTTTCTAAGTCACATTTAAAGAAATTCTCAAATGGCTAGTTTTATTAAAGGTTGCTCTATAGTGTGTATAATAAATTAAAATTTAACAATAGCAAAATTAAAATAAAGTACTTTATAGTATGGTTATGTAATCTATGCATAAAGAAACTATTTTTTATTCACAATACTCATATAGAATATATCATTCCATAAATATTAGTAATTCATGATGAGGTTGTAGTTTTCACCTCATCAAACAGCTCACATGGTGGTCTCTGTACAGCCTCATGTTACCACAAACTTCATTAACACCATAAAACATTCTTCTTCCTTCTCCAGCACAACACAGGTCAATTGGGCCATAAAGGACTGGATCTGAATGTGACCTGGGCTTGGCTTCGAGGCTTCACTGGCCGTGGTATCCATATTTCAATCTTGGACGATGGAATCCAAACCACGAATGCGGATATTGCAGCCAACTATGTACGTACACAACAGAGCTAAGATTATTGTAAGCTTATGTGACTGTAAGATGTGGCTGTACGGAGATTTAAGCTTCTGTTCAGCACTAATGTTGAAGTGATGTCTGCTAATAGAATTGTTAAAGTGGTTAGTTAGTGAATGAGTGAGTTTACTCGGTCATCAACATGAAGTTGGTTCGTGTACTGTACAACAGCTCCTGACGTAATACCTTGCGTGTTAGCACTTGGAGTCATACCATGGATTTTGTGCACATTTTATACAAAGGTGCTACTTTACATGCTAATTAAGGATCTGGGTTCACATTACTGTACTGTATAAAAATTCGAGTATTTAGTGTTAGTTAATGACCTTTGAAATAATTTAGAACACAGTGGTCCCTCGGTTAACAAGCACAATCCGTTCTAGAAGGTTGCTCGTTAACCGAAAAACTCGTTAACCGAAACCATTGTTCCAATGGGTTTTTGGGTAATTGGTTCCAGCTCACCGAAAATTGCCTAAATTCAACAAAAAAAAATAGAAAAGTACACTTACTTTGAGGTGTGTATGTAGAAGGCTCCTGGATGATGACGATGGGAATTAGAATGGGGGTGGAGGAGAAGGGAGAAGAGAAGGCTTTGGGGTGGAAGAGAAGTCACCCCATGGCGCCATTTCACCCATAAAATTTTAGTTCTCTTGGTGTAATTCAAGATTATTTTAAATCCACCCTGCACTGCATTGTTTAATGTCAATATGTAAAATAAATTTCAAAATGACTAATAATTTGCTTGAAAACACAGAAAAAAGCGTTTAGTTGAAGAGAGTCTCAAGCAAGATGTTACCTCCACTGAAAAGACACAAAGACTGACGCCTGTATGGTGTGTTGAGAGGCTGGATGGCACGCATAAAACTAGTTTCATTACCTTCAGTTATATTCAATAATTGTTAAAATGACTAAAAAATTCAATATTAAACTTTTAAAATTATTGAATAGTATAAACCTCTTGATATTTGCTAAAATGGTAAGGAATTTAAGCCCTAGAACCGATTACTGTATTGGTGGACTAATACTACAGCTGGTGGACCGCCAAATGCAAGCAAAAACATGTGGAGGTCGGCTCGTAAGAAACTCCTTAATCAAGGGATTGCTCATTAACCGAAGTTAAGAATCTTATGGAAGGTAACTCGTTAACCAAAATCTCGTTAACCGAGGGCCCACTGCATTTAAAAAGTTAATTACACTGTGGTCATAAATTTTAAGCCACCTTCACATAGACTTTCTTAAAAATATAGTCTAACTTTACTATATAAGGACCCTGACGTGAGCTACTCGGTGGTACACGATGGTCAGCCGCTGGACGACCCATCCCCAAGGATAGATCCCAGCTACACCAACTCTCACGGTACTTATTGTGCTGCTATAGTGGCCGCCGTCCCTAACAACTCCGTGTGTGGTGTTGGAGTCGCTTTTGAGGCGAGGATTGGAGGTAATTATGTTAGTCCTATTCCTGTTGTCTCAGTTCATTGGTAAACACATTATCTGATTCCTGTTATGGTAGGTAAAAAGGTTTGTCCTGATGCTAGATTGAGACATCTTTGTAGGTGTGTATGAGTTGAGACATCTTCATAGGTGTGTATAAATTAAGACATCTTTGTAGGTGTGTATAAGTTAAGACATCTTCATAGGTGTGTATAAATTAAGACATTTTCATTGGTGTGTGTAAGTTAAGACATCTTCATAGGTGTGTATAAATTAAGACATCTTTGTAGGCGTGCGTATCGTGGATGGGACAGTGACGGACATACAAGAAGCAACAGCTATTTCCCGCCACATCGATAAACTTGACGTGCTCAGCGCTTCTTGGGGACCGACAGACAACGGTGCCAAGGTAGAGGGTCCTGGCAAGCTAACTAAACAAGCATTCCTTAAGGGCATCGAAGAGGTAAGGAAAATCTCATAAAATAACGTGTTTATTCTAGTATTACAGTAAGCATCTACTAAATTACGACAAGGGGCACGGGAGATGAAAAGAGTTGATTGGTTGTTGACGATGGAGGGCGATTCATGTGTAGTGATTCTCTTGACAATTATTATACACACGAAATAGTTAACTGAATCAACCCGACGATGTATTTGACCAGTTCTTCATTTACTTACTAGTGTGAAAAATCAAACATAATGATATGGAAGTAGTGAAAGTCTTTGTCCCGATGGCAGTAAGGTATAGAAGAGGTGTGGCTTCATGAGTTGGGCGGAGGAACGTAACCTTGAAGTGTGCAGGAATAAGATTACCCAGAGGAAGCGGTTGTCGGGTGAGAAGATAATGTTTTGGCTAGATGTTACGTTGGCAAGTGTTGTTTAATATAAGACACCAAGTATACAGAGATGGTGATGGGTGATGCAATGGTGTGTTTGTTGATGTTATGATGTATGCAAACAACTAGAAATTATATTAAGCGTTCCTCTGGTTACCTGGTGGTCACTGAGGTCTGGTGTGTGACTCGGAGAAACCAACGAGACACTAGGTTTTCACTGCTGTCATCTCGTCAATAGTGTAAAAATTATACGTTTCCTCCATAGGGTCGAAGAGGGAGAGGCGTGGTGTATGTGTGGGCGTCTGGAAATGGCGGGTTGATGGGCGACAACTGTAACTTGGATGGCTACACGTCCTCCATATACACTCTGTCAGTGTCAGCTCTCACGGAAAAGGGCATCTCCCCATTCTATGGAGAGCCTTGTTCGTCAACCCTGGCATCTGTTTTTGTAGGTGGTGACCAGTTCCTTGAAGTTGCCAAGGAACGAAAACGACATAATGACAAGCAACTGAGGGTGGTAAGCTATTCCAATGCTTATGAGAAAAAGTGCTGTCGGATATTCAAGTTATCTAGTAGTTTGATTTAGTATCTCTTGTTAAATAACACACACATACTCACACACACACACATACTCACACACACACACATACTCACACACACACACACACACACACACACACACACACACACATATACTCTCTCACACACACACACACACACACACACACACACACACACACACACACACACACCAATGTATGTAATAAGTCATTTATGTCCAATGTATATTTTCAGCCTTTGGGCTGCAGAATTTTTTCAATAAACCGTTAATTATTATTTTTTTACACACACATGACTTAACTGTGCAAAGAATCTCTCACTTATTTTCCTAAAATGCTCTCCTCTCTGTTGTTTATTCAAGATTTGTCCTTTTCTCTATAAACCTCTCACTATGACAGTATTTTCTCTATATTAATCCAAGTTCTGTGAGCGTTAAGACGGTGTTTCCTCGTCCTGACAGGTGGTGCCAGAGCTGGATGGACACTGTAGTGAATCATTCCAGGGGACGTCAGCTGCCGCTCCTCTTATGGCAGGGATCGTGGCACTTGTCCTTCAGGCTAAGTTAGTACCGTACCCAGACATTCATTCCAGTCTCATGAACAGTTATCGTTGAAATGATGATATAGGCCGGGAAATGATATAGATAAGGGGTATTCACGTAAAAACAGAGCAATTTATTTCACTTCATATAATTTCATTATTTTATCTCACTAGCCCGAACCTTACCTGGCGTGATGTACAACACCTGGTAGTAGCGACAACGACCCCTAGCGACGAAGCCCTGAAGGAGGAAGGATGGCAAACCAACGCTCGGGGCAAGAAGTTCAATCTGAGGCAGGTGAGTTGGACAGGTTAATTAAGCACCTGAGGAAAGAACAAGAATGACAGGTATTATTAGTGTTCTGTTTCTTGATTCAGAGTTGATGATATTAATATGAAGGTCATTTTTTATATCAGTTGTGTTGTGCTTGTGGTGGTGTAGTTGTAGTGGTTGTAGTAAGAATAATGGAGAGTTGGTGAATGTGTGGCTGACTTCCTCCTCTTCCTGATGCTGTAGTGTGAATGTTATGAGACAAAGATGTTCACTGTGAGAGAGAACCTTCACCTCATCATTCTTACAGCTCCAGTAGACAACAGTGGAAACGTTTTCTTTAATAAATATTCTCTCTTTTTTTTTTAGGGTTTTGGAGCCGTAGATGCTGGCAAGATGGTTGAGGCTGCCACTAAATGGAGGAATGTTGGACCTCAACAAACAGCTATACTTTTTATGCTTCATGGTTTTAGGTCTGTAGACTGTGTAGTGTATGATGTTACATAATATTAGAAGTTAACATCTATAGTCATATGATAAATAATGCCTTATAATTATTCTACACATTACAAAAATATTTAGTTGTGTTAAAGAATTTATTTCATGTTTTTGTGGACTAATTTTTTTTAGTATGAACTGAGTTAGATCATACCATGAATGTGTTTACTTCTTGTTACAGTAGATATAAATTGAATAATTCTGTAGATCAGTGAATAGATAAATAGACGGGTGTAAAGCAATGAACAGAAATTAGTATGGGGGTATGTGTGGGTGAGTTTACACACCTGCACACTCATGTCTCTCTGCAGGTGTAGAGGGAGAGTTGGGAGCATATATGGAGTACTGTAGGTGTGTGTTGTGGATACAGTTGGATAGATGAATAGAAGGATAGAAAAATAAAGAGGATAGAGTAACACGAGGATAAGAATTAACATACCTGCAGTGTTAGAGGAGATATTGATGAATCTGTACCAGGTAAGAGTAATTCGGATTCATGACTTGTTTTGATGTTGAATGTTTATTTCCAGGAACATGCAACCTAACACTTGGCTTAACATCACAGAGAAATTGGATCTCTCTCGCGTTCCATCAGAAGTAAGAATGACTGGGGTAGAACACGTGGTCGCTAATGTCACTATCATTCACCCTCAGAGAAGCGGACTGGTGATCTTCATAGTGTCACCATCAGGTAAAATAGTAAATAGAATATAATCTATTGGTTCTTGCGTTTAGTCTTGTATAATTTGTTTCCGTAGTATGATAATTTTTAACTCGTAGGATGTTTGATGTAGGTTGGTAATGAAATGCTGTCATATCTCTCGTGGTAATAGATCTGGTCCTCTTGTTAGGGTCGAGTACTTGGAGCGTAAAGCACCAGAACCAACAGTAACACAACTTCCACAGACATGAGTTGATTTGTCTCTTCCTCCGCAGGTACTACATCGCAGTTGCTGACTCACCGTAGCAGCGACAAGAGCACTTTAGGCTTCACGTCCTGGGGTTTCATGTCTGTACACTTGTGGGGGGAAGAACCGGCAGGCACCTGGACTGTGGCCATCAAGGACAGCTCCGGAAAACCAGGCTACCTGAAGAAGGTCGAACTCACAGTTTATGGCTCTTGAGAAATGTTAATCTGGTATTGTTAATTGTTGATAATTTTAATATAGTTTCATTTTTCTTGTGTGATTCATTGAAGGAAATACTTAGTTTTCTGTTGTTCCTTATACCTGTGTGATAAGAGAAGTTTAAGATGTTTTGTGGTCACTGGTCTTCATAGCTAGACCTCTGACAGGCCTTTTTAAAAAGACAAGAAAGGGCATAGGTACAGTAACATCAAAAGCTAGCAACTGCCAAAGTAAAATCTAATTATGACACATCATGACTAGTGCTTGAGGGAAGGGAAAACTCTGTCATTATTGTGATGTTTGTGGCAGTAGTTGTAGGAGGAACACCTCTACCGGGCCTCCCCGTGTCAAGGGCCTAATGCCTGTCAGTGAGGACTTCTGGGATGATGTAAGCGAATGTTTACAAACTGGTGTGGTGAACAGGTTCTCCCACAGTGTGGTGAACAGGTTCTCCCACAGTGTGGTGAACAGGTTCTCTCATAGTGTGGCAACGTGAGAAGTTGTGAAAATGGATTCCGTAGACCTGACAGTCTGTTAGGGGAGGATACAACGCACTGAATAATAAACCTACAGTAAGAGTTACCAATATCACTGTACCTGATGTTTTCACTTATCCAACTGCAAAATTAGGTACCAACTCACAGGAAGGTCATTTGAGGATACCCTGGGTGAGGTGACCTTTAGGACAAAGTGTGTGTTGTATCCACTAAACTATCATGCTACTAACAACTTTACTTAACTATATTTGGTCCTCACTATTTGGTTGTTTTCATCTTGTATATCTTGCCTAACTTATATCTACTCATGATTGTTTCAATATCTTGCTATACTTTACCTAACTAACTTTATCGTGATTGAATAATAATTAATTAGATTTTCACCTCTTTTAAAATTGACCTAACCTAAACTAACCTCTTTTAGAAATCATTATATTCTTCCTTAGTATCATAATACAGTATATAACAATTTAATCTCAAGACAATCTCTCTCTGATCTTTGTTATTTTTAAATTAATGTTATCTCTTAAGAAATTTTATTATATTTGTAATATTTATTGTCATTGTATTATTATTCCTTTCTTTTACTTGTTTTTTGCTTTTATTTTAGTATTAACCAACTAAACCTCTGTAGTGTACTTATAAGTAGTGAAGGAAGGGTAATGTAACGCGGGAAAAAATTGTAATGACTCGCAAACCTGTCAGGCGGTCTGTCAATTTTCTATTACACACTGTTAGTAAGTACTGTGTACAGGCACTAGTCACCTTACTAAGCATTTGGGAAGTCTGTTTGCTGTTACTTTATTTAGAGCTTTATTGTCCAGTGTTAGTACAGGATGAAACCGGAGTACCTGGAGAAGACCTACAGTGTTAGGTAAGGCTACACTTGCACCTTATATTAATGCATCCACAATAATACAAACATACCAAAAATCACCATTAAAAGTCACAAGTGCCAAGAATTTTTTTTATTCAAGTCATTAGGACAAAAATTACACGAATAAATATCTGTCAGCCACGACACCTCAACAACTGAGAAATATACAGATTATTAATTTTTATCATGAACTAAAGAAGGCAACTGTGTGCTGAAAATCGATACGGTTTAATAATTTATTATACACGAAAAATTATGATGTTGTTTAGTTCATTTTGTCCTATAGTTTATATTTTTCTAAATTTTCCATAAAAGTGTCGTATAAAACTTTTAAATGTAAAATTGTACTTTTATGTTATATGTAAAGGTCAAACTTAATTTCCTTATAACTTTACACTTATTTATACTCACACAAATACAGCCACAGAAACACACACACACACATGAAATTGGTTTAATATTCACCACAACATTAATTATCCTCTAATCAAACGTCACTTCAGTATTCACAAAGTATCCACGACCTCACACACATCAAATATTATCTTTCATATGTCAAGTGACATTCAAGGTGTCAAGGGTCCTCTCTCACGCTCATAACACATGACTACCTCTCGGGAGATAAGAGACGGTGATCACTGGCCCTGAAAAATGTCAAATAAGATGTAAAAAGAACGAGGGATCATCTGAAGAACATCCACCACAGCTTATTTCACCTAAAGATTAACCACACTAACACTGTGCATGTACAGCCACAAACAGAGGTTCATTTAAATTCTTTTCCTTAACTACAGCACTGTTTTTAGGTAGACAAACAATTAGGATACTTGTTCCAACAGTCCAGAGTCACAGGAGAGTAAACAAAGTACAGTACTGTTGCCGGGCTGTCCCCAAGAGGGTATATAAGGAGTGAGACGACCGGTACCTCGTCAGTCTCCTCCAGTCTCACTCTGTGTAAGGTAGGTGGAACCTCATATCCTCCATATACACACACGGCTAAATAATTTAGAAGTTATTGGAGAATATGAATTATTTTGTTTATATTTTTTAGAATATATTAGCCTAGTTGTCAGTTGAGGTGTTGGTAGCAGCCTTGTTATGTTACCTGGCTGGTGTAGAGGTAAGTCACCTGACCACCAATAACTAGCCTGATAGTTCCTTCATTAATAAGTCCTTGACATATTTATATTAGAAGATATTCATTTAATATACGTAAGTCAATCATTCATTCACTTTATTAATTTGTCCCACAAGTGAATTTCTGTCCTTGCCCATCTGTTTGTTTACCCTCGCCAATAATGAGTTGAATCATATCTTAGACAAATCAGCTACAACATTAACCAATTGTTATGGATGACCTATGTTTGGAGAGGTCAAGATCTAAGGTCACACCGTTTACTATAAGTGAAACAAAGATCATATAAGAATTGTATTTATTGCATTAGATTCCTTAACAACACCATGAGGGTGGTGGGGTATCCCATTCCATTGCCCATAACATGACTGGGGTGAGGTTGACCTTCTCAGATCGCCTTGTTCTTTTTTGTTTTCCACAGGACCACCTCTGAGAACACCAGCAGTCGTCTACATCACAGAGGGAGATGATTGGTGGGGATGGGAGGAGTCTACAACCTTCCTCTGTGCTGTGTGTCTTACTGCTGGCTGGTGGGTGGAGTGTGTCTATGTGTGTTGGTAGTCTTATTGTTTTGCTGTACTTCATTGATCCTGTCTTTGGGAGGGGAGGGGTGGTGGGGGGGTTGAATCACACTAAAGGATCTCTTAACAGGATCATCAATATCTCATTCCAAGAATGACAATCATCTTCTTTTCTGATTCAGTTTATTGCATGGTTCTCTTCAGGTGTTGTGTGTACGGCTTCGGGCTCTCTCTACCAACACCTACACCAGCACAGTTACCAACAGAGACACCGGGGAGGCTCATCAGCAACTTGTACCTTAAACTCTCAACTGGTGGCGGCGACGATAGTAGTAGCAACCACGTCTCACCCCACACATCTCCACCTCGTCTTCCAGGACATGCCGGGTCAGAGTGAGGGTTTGGTGGGGAGAGGGTTGAGGAGGATGACATGAAGAGTGTGGGGGGGATTGATGGCCTGTGGGTAGAGGTGGGAGGACAGGGAAGAGTAGAGAAAGGATCCACTAATAGGGGAATGATTTAAGGTCTCGTAAGTACTACAGGTGTGTGTGTGTGTGTGTGTCTTTACCCATGTGTGTGTTACTACATTATCTCATCTTTGTGTGTTGTGCTGCAGATTCATGCCTGGTAGAGGCGCTGTGGGACGTTGGTGTGGGCGTAAAGCTGATGGAGATACGGGAGTGGAGGGAGAGCCTGTCTCAATTATCGTACTTGGCCTCCTCACAGCACCTCCTCGTGGGAAACTTGACCTGGCTCACCCACACCATGCGACAGGTAGGGAGAGAGAGAGAGAGTAAGTGAAGGACAGAGTGTGGTAAGAAAGGAAGAGCAAGAAAGAAAAAGAAAGTAAGAGATAAAGAAAACAAAAGAGAGAGATAGAGAAAGAAAAAGAAAGTAAGAGATAAAGAAAACAAAAGAGAGAGATAGAGAAACAAAGAAAGGAGGAGAGAGAGAGAGAGAGGGGGGTCTTAGGTCCATAAATAATTCAGAGTTATCTACCGCGTCATTGAGCGGTACATACCATTATCATCAATAAAGTGGCACTCAGTTGCACAACACAGCCAATAAGTCATTCATAATCTCAAAAGGGAAAATAGATAAGTGAAAAATATCAACAACCCGATATTGTGTTGTGTGAAGTTATACCACAGTACCCTCATGGCAATTTTCTTTAAGATTATAGAAAACGCTGAAATAAATTTGGTATGGAACGAAAATAATTATAGACTTGTGTTTAAGATGTGAAACTTGTCATTGATATGTTTAATAATGGTTGACAAGACTTATTTATCATCACCACAATGTCCTCAATAACAGCTGTAGACTGCCAGACTTACTACACATCTGTCAAGTGTGTCAGGTGTCATACTAATCCTCTTCTATATTCTTCAGATACATCCACTGTATAGCTTTTCCAAGATCAATGCTCTGGTAAGTATTACAAATTTAAACTACCATAGGTCACAATATACACTACAGTACTACCATATACCACTACAGTACTATGAAACACTACCATAGAACACTACTGTACCATATACCATTACCATAGATCACTACTGTACCATATACCACTACCATAGATCACTACTGTACCATATACCACTACCATAGATCACTACTGTACCATAGAACACTCCCATAAATCACTACTGTACCATATACCACTACCATAGATCACTACTGTACCATATAACAGTACCATAGATAACTAGCATTCACAACTCCAGTACCATGAAACACTATCATCCATCACGACCATACGCCACTACTCTGAAACACCATACATCACTACACCATCATAGACTCCTACCATGAAATATTATACTTGCACGGTACCCTCCTAAAAAAAACTGGTTTGCAAGTGTGAATTATACTGTAACTTATATAAACATTGTAAAATATAAATATAACAGATAGACCTAATTCTCAGTCTCTCCCAAAGAAAACGCGTTGGCTCTGGGTGGCAACAGATGTAAAGGAAACTCTGGTATATCCTCTATCTTACACTTCTTCACCATCGTCTGTTTTCTCGGAGGCATTGCTGGATGTCTCTGATGCTCTTGTGGAGGGCGTGAGAGGCCTCCTGATAGCTACGTCCTCCAGGAACCGGTTGAGTGGAGATCCTTCAGTCATTCTGCCGGAAGGTTTACAAACAGAATTCCTAGATACGTAAGTAAACGAAAGGTCACCATCATCTATGTTTTCTTCAGTAGGTCACGAGTCCATGTAACCAGTGAGAAAAATAGGAAACCTAACCTAACCCATACTCCAGCTTCAGGGTATGTAAGAATGTTGCACAGGGTGGTAAAACATGTTCCTGGTGTCACTGAATTCATATATTCAGGTGACTGGGGTACAGGTGTTGGTGTAAATCAGCGAGAGTGCAGATGTTCGTACAGGTGGGTGAGTTTACCTGTGTCATTACAGGTGGGTGATGATTGGCGGCGTGGATGCTCCGGGTGACGGGTCATGGCGAATGAGGTTGACTGCCACCATGACCAGCAGTGGTCTGAAGGTCTTTTCACCACTCTGGCCAGACCCGCCCACCAACTTCCACTTACGACCCTTCAGGATTGCCTGCATCAAGGTGAGGACTAGACAAAGTTATAGTGTGTTTATTATTCTTCCAGTGTTGTTTGACGTGGTGATGATGACGCAGCTGCCTTCAGTGACTCCGACAGCCTTGGGATATACTCACATTGGTGGCTCTGCATTTAAGTTTGTTTTTTATTTTGAATCCCAGATACCTTGTATGTTCCTAAATAAATGCTTACTTCAATACGTCATATATACATCTGCCATGCAGCTCCTCACCTCTTCTTCGCTCTCCAGAAACCTAAAGTGTTCGAGTTCGATGACGGGGATAGCCTGGAGGACGCTGGAGGATACATAGTGGAGATGATGCACGTCCTCCGCCAACACTTCAACTTCTCTGGCCTCCTCGTGCCCACAGAGGGTTTTGGCCTTCTCATGCCCAATGGCTCCTGGAACGGCATGGTCGGGGTGCTACAGCGTAGGGTGAGTACTGTATACACCCAACACTGTGTGAAGTATAAGAATTCCTCGTATTCTGATGTATGTGGTCGTGTAGTGTTGTAGAGTGTTCCAGACATTACCAGTGAATTTTGCAGTGTGGAGTGGGGTACACATCTGACAGTGAGACCTGGATTGATATAATTAAAGTGCTGCTAAAGTGATAAGTGTTCCAGTTCCCTTGACAGCATACACAGAAATTGGTTATGAATTATATGACTGGTAGATCCTGGTACTAAAAGGATACTGGAACTGCAAATAAGTGTAAATACTGTACATCCATTCTTTTGGTGAGGACCATTAAAGGTGGGTGTGATGAATAGCTTACTGAGAATTAATATCTGTAACAACCTACAATGTTTTTAACCTTAAACTGCACCAGTACAAACACTCAACACCATTTGTCTATTTCATATTAACACACTTGTGAAGGTCATGGGCTCATGGCAAACGAATATTCCACTCATTTCCTGGTTATAAGGTGATCTATTTATGATAAGAACATTGTATATTATCAGAAAATCAGTTAATCTTGCTTTCATGACCTTGGTAGGAGGCAGACATGGCAGCCCTGGACTTCACACCGAGCTGGGCGAGGACGGCGGTGGTAGACTTCAGCCTTCCCATTGGTGAGGACATAGTCGTCATCATCTCCAGAGCTCCGTCAGTAATCATCAGGCCCTTCCTCCTCCTCCAGATCTTCTCTCCTTTTGTTAGTAGTAGTGTTGTTAATTATTAGGGGTTGTGGGGAAGTCAGGGCAAAGGGTGTGGGCAGTATGGGTCAAGAGGTAATATTAGTTTAGGGGTAATCAGGACCTAGTAGTGGTCAGGTCTATGGGACATTAAGGGCTCGGGGAAAGGACAGTCTGGTTTATGTCTGACTTTATATACGTGATCACTTAAACGATCTCGGGATAGATTTAGTTGTTTATTTTACCTCTTAGGTGTGGGCGTGCATCATAGGCATGGCATTGATGGTGGGCGTGCTGCTGGGTGTGGTGACCTGGGCGGAGGGTGCTCTCTCCTCCTCGGCTGCTCACGCCTGCCTCCATGTTGGTATTATGGAACACACAACCAACGTTCTTAAGATACACATTGCTCAAGGTCATGTATCTGCCACACTTAATGTTTCTCAGTGTTGATTCTTGTTGTCTTATATGTTGTGGTAAATGTGTCAAGTGTTCATCATAATGTTGTATATTATGCTAGTGTAGACCATAACAGTGTCCACCTACTACATCATAAGAGAGTAATATCATGTGAAAAAAAACCCTGACAATTATCACATGGAGCATTACATAAGTAGTACAGGATTGTCACACTTGTAAGAGGCTAACATGTAGTGGATGTTGGTATAACAGGCAGTAGGCGGTGGCCGCGGGGAACTGGCGGGCGTGTGGGGGCGGGGGTGGTCATCCTGGTGGCGCTGGTCATTGCTTCACTCTACAGCGGCTCCATCACCGCCTTCCTCGCTATACCCTTCAGGTATTCTCGCTGGGGCTGAGGGCCTCCTTGGTTGTTCATTGTCACCTAAGTTTATACTCGGTCACGTAGGTCTCCCTAAGGTCATTTAGGTTCCCTTGGGTCACCTTTTCTCACAGTGGTAACTCGGTGCTCACCTTGACTACTCTAGGCTTTAAGTGGCCCACCTAGTTTATACTCTGCTCTCATCTTTAGGATTTTGAAGATACTTTTGTGCTCTATATGTTCTCCTGGGCTCTTGTATGCTCCATGAACTTAATTATGTTCTTCATGGGTACAAGTGGGTTTCCCTGACCTCTAATGGGTTCTCTGGGGTTCAATTAGACCTTCCCTGACCCCAAATTGGTTTGAACTATTTAGGGCCAAATAGGTTCCCCTTGTGCTCAAATAGACTCCTTACTGCAGGTCGCCGCCGCTGGACTCAGTGGAGGACCTGGTGAGAAGTGAAGTACGACCAGCCCTGAGGAGCCGCACCCTTGTGTACCAGACCTTAGTGTGTGCCATTATCTTTGTTCTGATACAATTACACCTACGATTTTGTGGTCTTAGTAACAATCACACACACATATAACAAAGGTCTTGATATTAACAATCTTTTTCTTTTAAGAACTAATGTACAGTTTCAACCCTTGATGATTATTAACAAGTGTACAGTCAGATATTTATTAAATAATCTATAAATATTTTCTTATTTATTACTTTGTTATTGTTTATGTTCACAGACAGCTGATGGTGGGGCGCTGGCGGGAGTGAGGGGTCGTGTGGGTGTGTTTACAGATGCCCAAACCTCATCTTGGGAGTTCTTCAGTACAGTAGCTGATGGCACCTTCGCTCTCGTCGGTAACAGATAGCACCCCATCCCCACTGCCACCCATCCCTCCCTCTCCTCTCACCCCACCCCCCACACAGCCCCTCATCACTCACCTACCTAGCTCATCCAACATTCATACTTGTCTATGATAATGCCCTCATTATTATATAGTACTCCCTTGTCACTATGGCTCACTCTTCATAACTCTGTCATTATTACTCACTTGTCACACCCCTGTCATTATTTATACGTGTCAGCTTTGTTATTTATTTTCCAGCCAACTGTGACACGTTTTCACTTTATTTATACAGTGAAACCTCTATTTAACGGACTATATGGAGAGGAAAGTCCGTTATATCGAGGCTCTGTTAGATGTGACCCCCCCCCCCCCCCTCTCGTCTAAATGATTACATGTAGGTTTCACTGTTTGGTAATTATTTTGCCTGTCCATCCTTTGTCGTAATATGCAATTTTATTTTTTTTATGACCATAATGAATATACTGTACACCTGTTTTATACCATCATCATTCAGTACCACCACCACCACCTCTCACCCATCATCATTCACTGCCACCACCTCTCACCCATCATCATTCACTGCCACCACCTCTCACCCATCATCATTCACTGCCACCACCTCTCACCCATCATCATTCACTGCCACCACCTCTCACCCATCATCATTCACTGCCACCACCTCTCACCCATCATCATTCACTGCCACCACCACTCACCCATCATCATTCACTGCCACCACCTCTCACCCATCATCATTCACCACCACCACCACCTCTCACCCAACATCATTCACTGCCACCACCTCTCACCCATCATCATTCACTGCCACCACCTCTCACCCATCATCATTCACTGCCACCACATCTCACCCATCATCATTCACCACCACCACCTCTCACCCATCATCATTCACTACCACCACCTCTCACCCATCATCATTCACTGCCACCACCTCTCACCCATCATCATTCACCACCACCACCTCTCACCCATCATCATTCACCACCACCACCTCTCACCCGTCATCATTCACCGCCACCACCTCTCACCCGTCATCATTCACTGCCACCACCTCTCACCCATCATCATTCACCACCACCACCTCTCACCCATCATCATTCACTGCCACCACCGCTCACCCATCATCATTCACCACCACCACCACTCACCCATCATCATTCACTGCCACCACCTCTCACCCATCATCATGCACCACCACCACCTCTCACCCATCATCATTCACTACCACCACCTCTCACCCATCATCATTCACCACCACCACCTCTCACCTATCATCATTCACCACCACCACCACCACTCACCCATCATCATTCACTGCCACCACCTCTCACCCATCATCATTCACCACCACCACCTCTCACCCATCATCATTCACCACCACCACCACTCACCCGTCATCATTCACTGCCACCACCTCTCACCCATCATCATTCACCACCACCACCACTCACCCATCATCATTCACCACCACCACCACTCACCCATCATCATTCACTGCCACCACTTCTCACCCATCATCATTCACTGCCACCACCTCTCACCCATCATCATTCACTGCCACTACCACTCGCCCATCATCATTCACCACCACCACCACTCACCCATCATCATTCACCACCACCACCTCTCACCCATCATCATTCACTGCCACCACCTCTCACCCATCATCATTCACCACCACCACCTCTCACCCATCATCATTCACTGCCACCACCTCTCACCCATCATCATTCACTGCCACCACCACTCACCCATCATCATTCACCACCACCACCACTCACCCATCATCATTCACCACCACCACCACTCACCCATCATCATTCACTGCCACCACCACTCACCCATCATCATTCACCACCACCACCACTCACCCATCATCATTCACCACCACCACCTCTCACCCATCATCATTCACTGCCACCACCACTCACCCATCATCATTCACCACCACCACCACTCACCCATCATCATTCACTGCCACCACCTCTCACCCATCATCATTCACTGCCACCACCTCTCACCCATCATCATTCACCACCACCACCTCTCACCCATCATCATTCACTGCCACCACCTCTCACCCATCATCATTCACTGCCACCACCTCTCACCCATCATCATTCACCACCACCACCACCACTCACCCATCATCATTCACTGCCACCACCTCTCACCCATCATCATTCACCACCACCACCTCTCACCCATCATCATTCACTACCACCACCTCTCACCCATCATCATTCACTGCCACCACCTCTCACCCATCATCATTCACTGCCACCACCTCTCACCCATCATCATTCACTGCCACCACCTCTCACCCATCATCATTCACTGCCACCACCTCTCACCCATCATCATTCACTGCCACCACCACTCACCCATCATCATTCACTGCCACCACCTCTCACCCATCATCATTCACCACCACCACCACCTCTCACCCAACATCATTCACTGCCACCACCTCTCACCCATCATCATTCACTGCCACCACCTCTCACCCATCATCATTCACTGCCACCACATCTCACCCATCATCATTCACCACCACCACCTCTCACCCATCATCATTCACTACCACCACCTCTCACCCATCATCATTCACTGCCACCACCTCTCACCCATCATCATTCACTGCCACCACCTCTCACCCATCATCATTCACCACCACCACCTCTCACCCTTCATCATTCACTACCACCACCTCTCACCCATCATCATTCACCACCACCACCACTCACCCATCATCATTCACTACCACCACCTCTCACCCATCATCATTCACTGCCACCACCTCTCACCCATCATCATTCACCACCATCACCTCTCACCCATCATCATTCACTGCCACCACCTCTCACCCATCATCATTCACTACCACCACCTCTCACCCATCATCATTCACTGCCACCACCTCTCACCCATCATCATTCACTGCCACCACCTCTCACCCATCATCATTCACTACCACCACCTCTCACCCATCATCACACCCTAACAGACGTGTACAGTTCGGCAGTAGGTCGGGCCAACAGGTTTGAGCGCCGGGGGGACCAGTGCAAGTTCTACCTAGGGAAGGTGCCTGTCAAGGTCGACCTGGATGTCTTCGCCTTTGCCAAGAACAGTCCCATCTTATACCAGTTTAACCAAGCGTGAGTCCTGGGCCCTAAGCCTACCACGAGATTATATATTGACTTTCAAGAGATGGGGGGGTCAGGAGATGGAGTATATCTTTGATTATATCAGGTTTACAACAATGGATGTCCACCGTATGCAATGCTACATATGCCCTTTGCAAAATCAGGTGTTCATAGTGAGGTAAACAACAGCAAACATGTCATAAAAGTGGATTATGACATTTATGAATGGTGCAACATGAGGTGTGGAATATTAGTTCTGCAACATAATGTACTCAACATGTGTGCTGTAGGATCCTTGGACTGCTGCAGCATGGGGTCATCCAACACATCAAGAGGAAGTATTATTCAGTAGCTTGTGAAGCAGAGGTGACCTCCCGAGGACCCCAACCAATGAACCTTATACAGGTACACACACACACACACATAGAAAACTAGACATGATTATCATATTGTAACAATGAACGTATGAACATCAATAATAAAATAATAGAATAGTGGTGATTAAGATAATTCCAAAAATACTGTATCTTTATTGGAAGATACACACTAGTGCCAGGAGTATGTGTTTGTGTGTTGACAGGTACAGGGGGCTCTCTACGTGCTGCTGGTGGGTCTCTCTCTCGCTCTGCTCTCTCTTATAACTGAGCTGCTGTGGCACAGACTCCGCAGCATGGTCAACACACCACACAACGGTCAACACTACAACTGATCAACACAGCTGCACCAGGATGGACAACACAACACCACAACCACCACCAGATGACTCAGGCTACACCACCACCAGATGACAGAGGATTCATCATCACCACCACCAGATGACTCAGGCTACAACACCACCACGACCAGATGACAGGAGGCTACATCACCACCACCACCAGATGACTCAGGTTACATTACCACCACCAACATCAGATGACAGGAGGCTACATCACCAACAGCAGATAACAGATGGCTACATCACCACTACCACCGGATGACAGAAGGCTCCATCACCACCAACACCAGATGACAAAAGGCTACATCATCACCACCACCACCAACAGCAGATAACAGATGGCTACATCACCACCACCACCAACAGCAGATAACAGATGGCTACATCACCACCACATACTACAGTAGCACCAGCTCTGTACACCACATATTACAGTAGCACCAGCTCTGTAGACCACACACTACAGTAGCTCCGTTATTTGTTAAAAAAAAAATATATATATATATATATATATATATATATATATATATATATATATATATATATATATATATATATATATATATACACACTAGCAGAAACGTGTGGTGAATAGACCACGTTGTTCATCGTAGTTTCTAGACTAAATAAGTCTTTACTTTTATGTTCATTATTTTGTCACTCGGTTGAGTCATTTATTTGATCAGATTTAATTTGTATTTGTTTATTTTTGTACATACTGATATATTTGTTTTATTGTTTGTTTGTTAATATATTCTGTAATTAAAACTACTGCATGTATTTCAATATACCCCATAGTAATGAGGTGATGATTTTGGTGGGATCTATTCCTTGGACCTGTAATACAAAGAGAAGTTGAATTTGTGATTTTGTTAAACCCTACTTTTCAGGAAAGTAGATTACATAATTGTTCGAAAATTAGAGTGTCATAGAAAACAAATTTTATTATAGAAAACGAAAAAATTTTATCATAGAAAATGGGAAATATCTACTATCCGGGAAAGTTGGTTATCTACTTTCCGGAAAAGTAGATTTTCTACTTTTCGGGAAAGTAGATTATCGACATTTTGGGGAAGTAGATTATCAACTTTTGGGGAAATATTACCTAATTTTGCCAAGTAGATTATCATAGAAAACGGGAAATTTATATCATAGAAAATGGGAAATATCTACTTTCCGGGAAAGTTGGTTATACTTTCCGGAAAAATAGATTTTCTACTTTTCGGGAAAGTAGATTAACGACTTTTTGGGAAGTAGATATCGACCTTTGGGAAATATACCTAATTTTGCGAAGTAGATTATATAGAAACGGAATTTATATCATAGAAAATCGGGTTTTTAGAGTTTTCGGGAAAGTAGATTATCAACTTTTTGGGGAAGTAGATTATCAACTTTTGGGGAAATATTACCTAATTTTGCCAAGTAGATTATCATAGAAAACGGGAAATTTATATCATAGAAAATGGGAAATATCTACTTTCCGGGAAAGTTGGTTATCTACTTTCCGGAAAAATAGATTTTCTACTTTTCGGGAAAGTAGATTAACGACTTTTTGGGGAAGTAGATTATCGACCTTTTGGGAAATATTACCTAATTTTGCGAAGTAGATTATCATAGAAAACGGGAAATTTATATCATAGAAAATGGGAAATATCTACTTTCCGGGAAAGTTGGTTATCTACTTTCCGGAAAAGTAGATTTTCTACTTTTCGGGAAAGTAGATTATCGACTTTTTGGGAAAGTAGATTATCGACCTTTTGGGAAATATTACCTAATTTTGCGAAGTAGATTATCATAGAAAACGGGAAATTTATATCATAGAAAATGGGAAATTTGTATCACGGAAAATGGGAAATATCTACTATCCGGGAAAGTTGGTTATCTACTTTATGGAAAAGTAGATTTTCTACTTTTCGGGAAAGTAGATTATCAACTTTTTGGGGAAGTAGATTATCAACTTTTGGGGAAATATTACCTAATTTTGCCAAGTAGATTATCATAGAAAACGGGAAATTTATATCATAGAAAATGGGAAATATCTACTTTCCGGGAAAGTTGGTTATCTACTTTCCGGAAAAGTAGATTTTCTACTTTTCGGGAAAGTAGATTATCGACATTTTGGGGAAGTAAATTATCAACTTTTGGGGAAATATTACCTAATTTTGCCAAGTAGATTATCATAGAAAACGGGAAATTTATATCATAGAAAATGGGAAATATCTACTTTCCGGGAAAGTTGGTTATCTACTTTCCGGAAAAGTAGATTTTCTACTTTTCGGGAAAGTAGATTATCGACTTTTTGGGAAAGTAGATTATCGACCTTTTGGGAAATATTACCTAATTTTGCGAAGTAGATTATCATAGAAAACGGGAAATTTATATCATAGAAAATGGGAAATTTGTATCACGGAAAATGGGAAATATCTACTTTCCGGGAAAGTTGGTTATCTACTTTCCGGAAAAGTAGATTTTCTACTTTTCGGGAAAGTAGATTATCGACTTTTTGGGGAAGTAGATTATCGACTTTTGGGGAAATATTACCTAATTTTGCCAAGTAGATTATCATAGAAAACGGGAAATTTATATCGTAGAAAATGGGAAATATCTACTTTCCGGGAAAGTTGGTTATCTACTTTCCGGAAAAGTAGATTTTCTACTTTTCGGGAAAGTAGATTGTGGGGTTCAAGATTGTTTGGTTCACACTCAGGATGGGATGAGAAAGGAAACTCACAATGTGCTCTATATACATGTTGTATTGGATGTACAATGCAGCTTGGTGCTGGGAAGGCAGCATGGTTACAAGCGTGATGTAGAGAGAGCTGGTTGGTGAGGACGCTCAGAGAAGGACAGCTTGTGGGTCGCCATGCTCACCAGCGGGAGAGAGGACCGCCAGGCAGGCGGAGGAGCGAGGGCCGCCAGGCAGGCGGAGGAGGAGGAGGTGTTGCTGGCTGCGGCTGTAGGTAGAAAGAGAGAGATCACCACGAGGTCAGGTCTTAAATAGCAGGGGTAGGCGTGGCTTAGCAGTTGACCCCCGCTCCGTGATGTCTGGCGGCGCTGGTTGACCTAGACCACAAGGCATACACTGGGGAATTGGTGGGGTCGGCTAGGCAGCGACAAACAGCGTTTGTAGGGGAGAATTCCACTACAATACTCCCCCTTCCTTCCAGGCAGTGTAGGAGACTTGTTGTCTGCAGAGTTGCTTAGCACATGTGAGGCAGAACGGGCGGTGCATGCCTCATGTGAGACAACGGCGATGGCGTAGATGAGCCGGTCGCTGGATACAACTGTCTATATACACACTATCTGTGGGAGAAGAGAGGGAGAAAAAGGGTGTGTGGAGGCGATGAATGTTGTGCTTCCCTCACGGCAGGTACAGAGTCGTCAGATGAGCCTGCTGGGGTGTGTGGGCCTGGGTCAGGAGCAGGGGCTGCGTCAGCAGAAGCGGATGAGGGCTCGTGACAGCAGCTGGGTCCATGACAGCAGCAGGGTGCAGGACATTAGTAGGGAGTACCTGAGGGAGAAAAGAGGGGGTGTGGAGGCGATGGATGTTGTGTGCTTCCCTCACGGCAGGTACTTAGTCGTCAGATGCGCCTGCTGGGGTGTGTGTGGGCCTGGGTCAGGAGCAGGGGCTGCGTCAGCAGAAGCGGATTAGGGCTCGTGACAGCAGCTGGGTCCACGACAGCAGCAGGGTGCAGGACATTAGCAAGGAGTACCTGAGGGAGAAAAGAGGGGTGTGTGGGTCTGGGTCAGCGTCTGAGGCAGGACGGGTGTGCTGGGGTCGTAGGACGTGGTGGTTGGGGCAGGAAGAGGAGCCGGTGTCTGCTTGAAGACTGGGAGCGTGATCAGTGTCTCCTCCATCCTGTGTGAGTGCTAATCTCCGGGAGTCACCATTGTAGGGGTATCGAAATATTAATGTTGTCTAGCACTCAGGATGGAAGGAAACTCTAATGTGGTCTTCTTGTATAATATAAGTTATATGATAGACAGTCTGGTGCTGGAGGTGCCGTGTGGTGAGGGGCTGGTCAGTAGAGACGTTCGGTGAGTAGCTTGTTGAAGGAGGTAGATGTGCAGGAGCTTCATTAGAGAAGATGTTGCCCGTTGCTGGCCTCCTGGTTGAATGAATGCTGGACAGTTAGGAGCTTGCTGGAGGAGGTGTTGCGTGTTCAGGAAGATGGGCCAGAGTGAGAGTTGGTTGGTGAGGAAGCTCAGAGAAGGACAGCTGGTGGGTCGCCATGCTCGCTGGCGGGAGCGAGGACCGCCAGGCAGGCGAGGAGAAGTGAAGGGAGCCAGGCAGCGGCGGAGGAGGAGGTGTTGCTTGTTCAAGAAGAATGGTCAGAATGAATCTCAATGGAGAGACAGAGCTTATATACCCAGCAGCAGCCGCCAGTCTTCTATGAATCATGTTGGGAAAACCCAGAAAGTCGCCGGTGAATAGTTTCGTTGCTAGGATACGGTAACATCTGGTTGGTTGCTAGGGAAGGCAGTAGCAGCTTGGTGACGCCGCTACGCAGTTGTAAGCAGTTGTAGGGTAGACGTCCACTACAATATATTAAGATATTTGTGAAATTTGTGGATGATTTTTCCTTTAAAATATTTTACTCTTGATCATCCATATATTATAACATATCCTGCTTTTAATAAAGGCTATAATCTGACATTAGCATTATCATTGTACAGTATTCTTATCCTTATAATTATTACAGTTTATATTAAACATTAAAAAATGTGGAAATAATTTGATTAACATTGCAGACTGTATTGAGGATATTTTTAAACCATTTAATTATCATCTTTTATGTTTAACATTTTTAGTCTGATTAGTTGGTAGAATTTCATGACTATACCTACTGTATATGGGTGCCATGACATTTGCTCACAAAAAGATGAACCTAATCTAACCTATCGTAACATGTCTTCCTTTCCATTATAGTTGTGAGTATATGTCTTGTAAACAAATGTCTGCACACTAACTATATGAAGGCTCTCTGGTGAGGATCCATATACAGTATTTACAAGGAATATTTTTCCAAATAAAAGACCAATTAAACAGCAGATACTTTTCTCCAACTGCTGGTTTAGTCCATGTCATTAACATATTGTATACATTTTTACTCCTGACATTGGGAAAGTGTTCATGTCTTGCTATCTTTCTTAGGGTATTTATTGCATTGCTATAATCAGGTGGAGACAAGTAGGAAACAATATCTCAAGGTTTCATATCTTGTAGATAACTGGCTATTTATAGTTGTACAGGTACCGTATATGAAAGTAAAGATTTTTGGTACAAAGATAATTTCCTGTTTGATAGAAAACTAATAGTTATGGCGAAATTTTTTCAAGATTTTATCCCAATTCATCTGCAGAGCGAGTTCATCACTGTCATGGCAAAATTATAAAACCTAATACAATACTGTACTTTGTTATATTCTTCTGACTTCAACCACAGAACAGGCCATTCTCTTTATTTACACTCAACCAACCCCAAGTTCGTGACAAACTTATTACTTTTTTGTTAGATTTAATAAGGATAAAGAAGAAAGGAACAGATATTACACTATTCCTATGTTTTTATGGTTGTCACGGGCTTTATTTACCTATAATCACTGTAAGTGATCGTATTTCTTGCTTGTAAATCGTGTAGCAAGAGTAAACGTTTCATGCCACTGACAACGTTTTGAGGAAGCAAGCATAACCTCCGTCTTCCACCAGTTGGGAAACCTAACTACACTACGATGACGTAGTAACAACAAACAACGGTCGGGAACCACCATGGTCATTCTTGAAAATTCACAAATTTTTTCTTCCATTGTATTACGACCGCCGGGATACCACTGCGTGGTGTACACCACGGCAGTTCTTGTAATTGGCCCTAAATCAAAAGTATTGACACCTTTTTGTGTGGTGCTCCTTCAAGCATTGCGGTGTGGAGTAATCGTCTCCCAGGTGAGGGGGTCAATTTGGCACTTTTTCATGTTTGTCTTAAGACTATCCTTATACCTTTTCAGTTGCCCACCAGCATTACATTTACTATTTGTTAAGTGACTGCAAAGTAGCTGCTTTGGCAGTCTACTTGTCGTCCATGCGGGTAACATGGCCAGTCCAACGTAGTTGTTTGTGGATAATGGCAACCTCGATGCTCCTGCAGTTCGTGTCAGCAAGAATTTGTTCTCCTGTCTTCCCAGCGAACTCGGAGGATGGAAAGTAGACTATGGAGCTGGAACAGCAGCGGCTCTTTTTCAATAATTTTTTTTCCCCATTTAACCTCACTGTTTGGCAGTTCTTTATAATAAAACCTATGTAAGATATTGTAGTTAAATTTTATTATGATACGGAGTTTACATACCATTAATTTAAGAATACTTAATACTTAAGATTACATAACAAAAGGTCTTTTTTGAAGATCCTGTGACGTCGGTGGTAAAATATTCAGATAAATAAATAAGCTAGTATGTTGACTAAGGCACTGCTGTACTGCATGATGTGGAACAACTAACACAGGCCATGCACTTTATGTGTAAAGTATTTTTAATACCCAATGTAAGACTGTGGGGAATACAGTAAATACATTTCTTTATATCAGTATGATCAAATAAGTCTTCAATGCAATATTCCAATCAAGTTATGATCAATAATAAGTCTGAATTCATATTGTTCTTTCGTTCTGTACTGCTAGTATGTCATACAGTAGACCTTACATATCGATACTATAATTTCTGAACCTTCGATACTTAAGATACCTGTACTGTATATACTGTATGTACGGATATTCATACAAAAAAAAAAAAAAAAAATGCGGATCATCACAAAATCACTGACAATAAATATACATTTCACTGATAAGCTGCACACAAACTACAAAAAATATGAAATAACCAGTTTTCTCATCTACATGTAGTACCTTACTGTATAGCTAATAACTACCATTATACTGCATAATGTGCAAGTTTTATTGTCTTTATTATTGATAAATAAATTGTAATTTTTCACAAACTTATCAAGATAAAGTGTGATATTAAGTAACAATTTAAGGTATTCTTTATATCTTACATACTAATATAGATATTCCTATAATAAGTTTGCTAAAATAGGGTTTATCTTAGCACTGGTATGTCATAATACATAATGTAAAAGAAACAAATAACAAACTTGTCTACAGACATGTAAATAACATGATATAAATGAAGCTTTATGCTGGAATATTATACTGTATATAATCAGGCTTCAAACAGCTATCCTCCACCCTATATAAGATCAACTTCTCTCAAGGTCATCTAGTTTGAGATTAGCCAAAGAGAATTTCAAGCCCAGGTGCTGAAAAAATTGGTCTGTCGACACGCTCACTGGGATCTGGCTGCTGGTAGGGGTTGACATTAACAAGGAGTTGATTGACAGTGTGGACCAGGCCATTCAGCGTAGGTGCAGAGCAGTGAGTTATACGAGCGCGACCTGCCATGAGGCGTCCAGAGTTGATGCGGCGAACGTGAAGTGGAGGACCATCCAGGGGTCGCTTGTGGTCCATGAAGAGCCAAGTGCTCGGGTTGATGCCAGCACAACACACATGTTCTGCAAGTATCAGGTTTTTTACACACAAGCAAGCCAGAAACAGTCATACCCAGAAAATAATAAATATTTGGAACAGGAAGTTTAATGTTCTGGAAGTTCTTAAGAGTTTAAAATAAAATTATGCATTCCATTTTTAAACTATTATTTAAATTTAGACCTATTCATCATGAGTTTGATCCCAAATAGCACATTTATTGCTGGGCCCAGGCCTACAATACCCTTATACTTGTCAAATGTTTCCTCTTTGATGCCTTACCTTTCAGCACATGCTGCTTGATGAGAGCCTCCTGTAGTTCTTTATCTTCCAATATTTTTCTTAGTTCCAATTCAGGAAGTGTTCGGAAAACATGGTCAGAGGGAGCGAGGACAGTGAATGGTCCTTCACCACTTAGCGTTTCATTGAGTCCAGTGTCCTGTTGGAAGAATACAAAAGCCTAAGTAGGTGCAGCTGATAATGAATAAGTACCCTGTATTATACAAGTACCGGTATACATCCTTAAGTGACATAAAACAACTAATGTACAACTATATGAATGGGTTAGATTCCTGAAAAATCATTCGTTAAGTGAATTTTCGTATAGCAAATAAAAGAACATATGGAAAAAATAGGGTTTGGTTCCCCAATGACAAGAAAACTCCAATATCATAACCCAAAAAACATGAATTCAGTTTACGAACTACATAAAACCTACCAAATGAAAAATAATACACAGCTACTATAATTTACTGCCTTTCAACACATTAAAAACATTAATAAAATACTATCTAGATGAAAATATGAAAGCTAAAACCATTAAGAAAAAGCTAAGTGAATGGTTAACATAACTGCCATTTGCAAAGACACTGGCTACGTGACTTAAAGACTCGCCATAGCAACACAGCCCAGCTGGGGATGCTGCTTCTGCCAACCTCTAACAATGCTTCCCTTCCTGCTCTTAACACACAAAGAAATGTTTATTCCCTTATGTTTTTGACCTTACGATAGTTATGTATATCTACCCAAAAATACAAGTTGAAAATCGACCATAACACGTCATAGCTTGGCCCAATGCCATGATTAATCACTATTATACTGTATCAGTGAACACTAATAACAACATTAAATCCAGTGAAATATGGCAGGGAGTGAGGAGATGAGTTACAGGAACAGACAATGCTCTAACTAGTAGTCACTCACTCGCTCCCGTTGCCAGGGGCACAATCGATATAGGTATGGGAGAAATACATACATTGTAGTCTAATTTGAAAACGGTGAGGGGCACAGTGATAAACAAATTACATAAACCATGCATTTACCTACGATAATATAATAAGAAATAACAATTGACAACTCTGTTAGGTTCCCACCTTGGTCACCTGTGTCCTGCATGCTGACATCTTAGTTACACGGGCCTAAGATGATCTTTGCTCTTTCTTAGCCCCCAGAACTCCCTAATTTTTTCCGAATTTTCTGAAATCTGGATTTACTTGGTCCTAATCTTTGAGGGTTCACTGTATACCGTATTTTATGGTATACAGGGCACACTTTTTTTACTGAAAAATGGCTAAGAAAATCAGGCTGCTTCCTATATGCAAAATTGCAGTCTCTCAAAAGCTAATGAATCCCCCAATTGATGTCTCCAGTAGGCTAAATTCTACATAACCCAACCCCAGAATTAAAAATATTTTATTGCTGACTTAAACAACATTATTTATAATTAAATAAAAAAATATTTACTGTATATAAAAAAGCTGGATTTATAACTACTGTACTGATGATGATAACCCGGGAAGATTAACGTCCATACGGCAGACACCCAACTCTTCAAAGGTAGCTACCAGTAAGCAGTAACCATTTCTGAACTCTTACAAGCATTACAATCTATTAATGTCATGCCTGCAACATTTATTTTTAAATCTACAAATACCTGATACGAATCAAGATTTACATTTAAATTTTTCATACTTGCATCTGTAAACACCGTTGGCAGCATTGTGCCAGGTTAGACTCACCACTGTAACCACCAGACTAATGGACCAAGCTGTGAGGTGTTATGGTTGTTTTTCAACTCTTATTTTCAGGTAGATATACATAACTTTCTTCATTTATTTTTACTCATTACGTGCACACACCATCCTACATACATATTATGAAAAAAGTAAAAGAAATAATTGTCATAAGGACAAACACAAAGGGAATATACATTTCAGTGCACATGAGTTAGTTGACTCAGTGAGGAGGGAGTGTTGCTCTGAAGTCAGCAGAAGAAGCATCTCTGCGGGCCTATGTTGCTATGGTGAAGCTGGGAGTGTATGCAAATGACTTTCAAATTATTTACTGGTTTGGCAATTACAATATTTTTTGTTGTAACTTATTTATTGGTATTATTTTATTTATTCCTCACATTTACTGGTACTGTATATATTATTTTAAGAAAACTGTGGCTACAGGAGGAAACACCATACACAAAAAAGATTTTCCTAAATATTCCCTACTGAAATGCGGTGTGCCTCATCATTCATATATCCATCCAACCATATGTAGGAGTGTGTGTAGCTATGTAACTGAACATATAAACTAATTACAAGTTCAAAAATCACCATTACATAGCTCACACCTCAACCTGGTAGGGAGGGCTAGGGGGATGTGGCCACCCCAGCCGATTACTGGTGTATTCGCGATTTGAATTTTTGAAGGGATCCAAATTCGTATCTGTGGGAGAAGCTTTCATACCATGAAAAAGAGGGATATTCACAGTCATCTTTAAGTAAACAATTGATGAAAATTAAAATTAAAGTAAATAAATCTACCAATAACAATAATACCTTCAACATTGATGTGAAGATAGAGAAGTCTTCGTCTTCCTCCAGGTGCTGCATTACACTGTTCTTGGGCATCTTTAACATTTTCTCCACCACGTGAACTACCGCACCACATGCCCGGGAGTCCAGGGTGGTCACACGACTGCACCCAGCTGTCAGACGAACATGGTGCCGGTTGCCGTTTCCAAGAACGCCAGCAAGAAGTGGGGACTGGAAGTGTCAAGAAAAGTTAATATGCAGTGTACAAAAAATGTAGAAGACACACAACATTTTAAGAACTGTTTCCACCATCTAATACTAATCATTCTTTGGGCTTGGTAAAAAGAGAAGGTAATTATGCACTTTAAATTCCAATTCTGAGAGAAAAAGTTTTTTCATCCATAATCTTGATTTCATCGGTTTTGTTCGAAATCTCAATACAGTGGTCCCTCGGTTAACGAGCACAATCCGTTCAAGAAGGTTGCTTGTTAACCGAAAAACTCGTTAACCGAAACCATTGTTTCAATGGGTTTTTGGGCAATTGGTTCCAGCTCACTGAAAATTGCCTAAATTCAACAAAAAGGGTAGAAAAGTTCACTTACTTTGAGGTGTGTATGTAGAAGGCTCCTGGATGATGATGGGAATTAGAATGGGGGTGGAGGAGAAGGGAGAAGAGAAGGCTTTGGGGTGGAAGAGAAGTAACCCCTTGGCGCCATTTCACCCATAAAATATGAGTTCTTTTGGTGTAATTCAAGATTATTTTCTTTAAATCAACACTGCACTGCATTAAATATTGTCAACATGTAAAATAAATTTCAAAATGACCAATAGTATAAACTTCTTGATATTTACTAAAATGGTAAGGAATATAAGCCCTAGAACCGATTACTGTATTGGCAGACTAATACTACAGCTGGTGGACCATCAAATGCAAGAGAAAACATGTTGAGGTCAGCTCGTAAGAAACTCGTTAATCGAGGGATTGCTCGTTAACCGAAGTTAAGAATCTTATGGAAGGTAACTCGTTAACCGAATTCTCGTTAACTGAGGGACCACTGTACAGTATTTGTAAACCTGAACATGCTGATTAAGGATCTGTCATACACAATTCAATATTTGGATTATCTTGCCTAAATGATTACTGGAAATTTTTAATCACTTTTGCATTGCTAATTACTCGCCACAGTCAGTTTTGGTGTTTGTGTGTTATCCTGGATGTACTCAAGTACAGTTTCTATAAGAAGGGGCTGGGGTTGTGCGTGTCTCACCTCTCTCCTGAGTATTGCATAACTACCACAGGAAAGAAGAGCTCTGAACAACAGGCAGAGTCCCAATGCTGTCCTCACACTCAGCAAGCAGCAATGGTGGGAGAATGCAAAAGATAGGAATTGTATTCGACAAATTTAATACCTGTATCTACATCATGGGAAAATGGGCCTCAGGGTAAAATAATTAAGGATACCTGTACTACATACTCCAAGCATACTTACATTTTAATTTTGGAACTCATGAAACCAAGTAAAAATATTAATGAAGCAAATAGAAACAGATAAGTACATTAATAACAAATATTGGCCAACCAGCATGCAACCTGACACTTGGTGAAGAAGAGAAGTTAACAAAACCAAAAGGTCAAACTGTTTTCAGATGCATTATATTGAGATGCCATTAATGAAAGGTAAAAAATGTGAATCAAGACAAAACACCAAGAAACCCTGATCACTTTTGAACAGTGTTATACATAAGGTAAATAAGCCACTAATGTATGGAGCTGACTGCCATTGTATTGGTATGGTTATGCATGACTGATGCATGTACCTGGTATTGAAGTGATACTTGACTTGTTAAAAACCAAACAAATAATATTCAACGATCAGCTTGGTAATCTTAAAGAGTTAAACACTCCAATCCAAATAATACTGTACAAGGTAATTTAAAGTTCTCCCATTTTGAATCACTGCTCTAATCTAATAATTCTAAAGTGCATATACTGTATTGAGAATGATCGGGAGGGTTATTAAACATATTCAGATGGACTAAATGTCTTAACCACTTGTTTACCTTAAAGGTATTGAGAAGTATTTACAGTCAATAAGCCTTCCAGATGTTTACCTCCAATACTTCCAAGCTACTTTGGGTGTACTATCCTCCCTCTCCTTCCATGATTTATCTAGCTTGTGTCATGGGTTTTCCCATAAAGCCTGTACTATACATCACAAATGGTGGAATAATATCATAAACGGAGGACTATTCCTGAAATCCCTTTTTGTAATTGAAGGCAAGCACAGTTCAGCTTCCCACCCCCTCCCTACAGTATGGAATAATAGTGGCTAAATCTGGCATGGCAGAAGCCCTGATGGCAGGTTCACTCCTGGAAAGCCATTTTCTACAATCAATTGGAGGTGGAAATTATGTGCCAGGTTGACATTTTACAAGTCCTTCAATCTTGTGGCCTTGAATGACAACATCTATACCATTTGGGGACCATTTTCTCTCTGGTAATTGATGGAATGAAAGCAATATCAAAGCACTGTCACTGTACTCAGGGAACATGATAAGGTGGCTATATGTTAGAAAGACATGCCTCTTTCAGGGTCCTCCCACTCAGGAAATGGGTATCAGACTCAATTCCCCAGTTAGTGTACACCTAAGTCAAATATTAACTCTCTAAACCAAAAGCCTTCAGAAAGAATCACCGTACTTCTCGATGTGCCATTTGTAACTTACCCGAGAGTACAGATTGATCCTAAGTGGCTGACCAGCCCGAGTAGTGGCTATGTGGTCATTAGCGATGTCCTCAGCTTGCAGGGAAGGTGTGGCCATGTGGTAGCTCAGAATATTTCTCAGTTTAGTGTAATTACTCTGTAAGTGGTGAACAAAATCATAAATTGTCTTACTCTATAAAACTGAAATAATATACCAAATTAAATCTCAAATCAAACAAGTATCAGATAAAGGTAGATTGTTCAGTTATTCTTAAATTCACCAAGAAAGAAAAAACTCAAAAGTTAAATCATATATATCAGTACAGTCGAGAATCATCTGTTAACTACAATGGAACTCTGGTAATGAAGACACTCAGGGGATGCAAGTGTGCACCTTAACAAGATATCTTCACTTGGGAACATGGAGCACTTTAATCTGTACAAAGCTAAATCAGTAACCTCCTATGTCACCAACCAGCTTTAAGGGTTCCATAATATATCTGGCCTGTGTCAATGTGTCCTGTTGTGTGAATAGCCAGCAGCAAGGTGTCCCATTATCCAGCTTCAACTCATTCCATAAAATATTCCTCTGACAAATATTAAGATATAGCAACATCTATACAATACTGAACAGAACTCTTAAACAAACAGTCCTATGGTTGATCTGTCTTATGGAAACTTTTCACTGTGCATACAATGTTGACTCACCGATGTACTTTGTCTCTGTGTTTATGATCTCTCTCTCTCTCACTGCTCAGACCTACTACAGGTACCAGAACACACCGACCTCTATACAGTGTATGTTCATCATATAATTTACCGTAAGATCATCCAGGACTTCTGTTCGCATTTCCTCAAAAGCTCTGTTGCTTGGGGCAAAAACAGTAACATCTGTCAGTTCTGAAAGTTCATCCATCAGTCCTGCTTGTTCAAGAAGGTCCAAGAACCTGGTTAGGTTATGACCCTCCAGCACTTCGATTACTGGCTTTGCTGAGGGTGAAGAAAGAGTTTGTTTCAAAGACAATAAATCAATATTTTCCCACACTAATGTAACTGTGATGGTCTTTTATGAATTCCACCTTGTGTATATGGTATGGGTTTACGATACAATTTATGTTAGGAAACTTAGGATGACTTTCATAACAGATGATGGGAACACAGTATTTACACTCTGGTAACAAATTAGGGTATGTGAAAATATGTACCAAACACATTAGCATCTACTACTAAACTATCTTATGTAACAGTAATTATCTCAAGACATTATTTTTACATGTTTAGTTGTCACGTACAGCAACAACCAGTACAGTGGGGTATGCTATAACAAAAGGTTTTACCTATAAAATTGAGAAAGCTATAACGAACGCAACTCCTACAACAAACGCGGATGAATACAGGACTATTTCGTCTGGCGCATGAATATTTTTGTACAGCGGCTCACAACAAGAGCGTCAGGCGCCATCTTTGTCTCATTGTGTAGCCAGTGCACCACTGTTACTGTTGAAATTTCGTCTTTTGATGTGGAAATTCGTGTTATTTGTATAACTATTTTGTTATACAAGTATACAATTGTAACAATGAATTGTCCAAAACGAGTGAGAAAGCTAATAACCCTTAAAACTAAGAAAGAAATCATAAAGAAATGTGAGGATGGAAAAAGCATTGCGAAACTTAGTGATGAACATGGGATGGCTAAATCGACTATATGTACAATTTTGAAGAATAAAGAGGAGTTGAAAACTGTGCAAGTGGCTAAGGGAATCTTTAGACTTAGCAAAGCAAGGTGTAAAGTGATTGAAGAGATGGAAAATTTACTCTTAGTGTGGATAAAGGAGAAAGAAATGACAGGTGATAGCATTAGTGAAGCTATAATTTGTGAGAAGGCCAAACAATTGTTAAAGGACCTTAAAGCCAAGACTCCCAGTGGAAGTGATCGCGCTGTGCCAGTGTTTAGGGGTACCTGCATGCTAAACAACACTAAGATAAGATAAAGTACCGTATTTTTTACATTTTCCACAGAAAATTTTCAGTGTTAAGTGGTTGTACTTAGGGGCCTGGGACGGATTAATCCTATAACGAACGAATGCTATAACGAACGAGGTTCTAGAACCAATTAGATTCGTTATAGCATACCCCACTGTACTGTTATGAAAAAAATTCATATCCTTCCTGAAGTCACCAAATTATTTAATATTTCAAAAAAAAATTCTAATCAAACTGTTCCTCTTTACATTATTCATCAACCCATAATTGTGGAACAAGTCGATGCCTTCAACCAGACCAGACATTAGACCTCAGTAAGGAAGTAGTTTGTGTGAGTGTGTGGAAAGAAAAATTTGTACCCAGGGAAGAAAAATTAACTATAAAATGTCCAGTCTTTGAGAAACTCTGGTTTTCTCAGATCCAGTTTCATGGGTCTGTTCCTGTAGTGGTATTGCGTTCTTAAATACATTTGAAATGCATATCCATTTATGAGACGAGAGAGAGGAACATCTTCATCATCAAAACATAACCTTCAAAAACTCTAATTCGAAAGACATTCTATACGAAATAATTTATGACTTTACTGTACATGTATAAATCCACAAAAAGCTGATAATGGACAAACTAATAGTTTAAGACATTAAAGGCTCAGCATAATGGTATATTTATAAGCAAGAACACTACAGCAGACCAAATGAATGATATATTCTTCAGAAAGTAACTTTAACTATAACCTACCTTCCTGGGGCATAAGAGGACTATCAATGATGTGAAGGACACCATTGGTACCAACTATGTCCCTGACCACAACCTGGGCATCCTCTATGAACACCTTGTCATCTTCACTTTTCTCCAGAAGAAGGTATTTATCAAGCAAGTTGACTGTGCGAGCCTTGCCCTGGACTGCTGCAGAACAGATCACATTGGGCAGGATATGGTTCTTCACCACAGCTGTTGGGAAACCAAAAAAAAGTGCATAAAAGGAAGATGACAAAATACAATAAATTTAAGAATGACTGATGGACAAATTCTTCAGATAAAGCACTTGGCAACACTAATAAATTCTAATAATACTGTACACATATTAGTTTGAATTATCATCTATATTCTCTGTAATAGAACCTCAGAATTCTTTAAGTCAGAAATACACAAGTCTCTCTTGATAAATAGTAATAAAAAAAATATTGAAACAAAATTTCATGCATAAAAAACTAAAAAGAAAGGTCCAGCTGATGGTCAGTAACTCATAAACAATGAACAAAATACCAACACACAGATTAGATGAGCAATAAACTCTCCCTCATACAGAAGGTTCCCAAGTTGTTTAGGATCACAAAAAACAATCCCATCCGAGAACACTAGGTATTAAATGGCTGAAGAAAGTTTTCATGTACAGTACTGAATACTGTATATAACACTCACAGTCCAGACATGAGCTGCCCTCAATAAGAGCCTCAAGGACAGACTCAGGCAAGGTTTGGAAGGCAGCATCAGAGGGAGCAAATACAGTCAACTGCCCGGGCTCTCGCAGCTTTGTCAAGAGGTTTGCCTTGCTTACCACTGTGGATAGAATAATGATACAAAAATTCATAAACCAAAACATATAAAATTTCCGAAAATCATAAATGAATTATTGTCAGGGACACTTAGATAACATGTTAGTATATTTATTAAACAAGGAAAAATACTTACATCTCTTGAGAACTGATAACTGAGGGTTTGAACTGATAAGATCAGCCAGGCTCTTGGTGACGGGCTCGAGTACATTGTCAATGGTGTGAACAACACCATTAGTAGCGTATTGGTTGACACTAACAAGTCTGGCACAGTTAACTGTGGCCGCTGGTGGGTTGGTGCTGTAGGTGTTGATCCTCAGAGTGGAGTTGTCAACCATGCTGTGGAGGACCTTGACAAAAGAGATGCAATAGTTAAAAGCAGGAACAGGAGAGAGTGGAACAGATGAAGGCACCAGTGACCCTTCCTTGATAGACAAAGGCAGGGATGAGTGTTAAGATATTAGCCTGGAACACCTCAGTTTCAGTAAAAATAGAATGAGGACATATCTGAATTATTTTTTATATAGAATGTGCAAACCCAGAATTTCAATGGCAGAAACAATGACCCTGACCTAGTCCAGTGACACAACATGATCAGGCGCCTTACTCTCCCTGGTAACTATCTGTACACTATTATGTTCATTAATGTTACACTGGTATTTGCCTCCAAGTATTGTAGAGTACTGTACATAAAAAGAGAGGAAACATTACACAGTAGCTAAAAAAATAACCATCTATAGCATGTTTATGTGAAACATCTATTTAATGGACTATATGGAGAAAAGTCCATTATAGTAAAGTTTCTCTGTACAGTACTGTATTTAAAATGTCAATTACACTGTGCCCATAATTTTTAAATCACCTTTATATACATTTTCTTAAAAATATAGACAATCTTTGTGGTGTAGATTAATACAATATAACCTTTTTCTTTTATATTTTTAATTTCTACTCTTATTTTTTTGCCCCTTAAGCCCCGTTGTGGGTTGTTCGACCTGTACCCGGGGGGGGGGGGGGGGGGGGGGGGGGGCGCTAATATATACACACATTAGTTTTCACTTCCCCAAAAATGTCACTTGACATCAAAAATATGCCTGACCTAATACAGTACAATACTGTACCTTGCATTTTGGTACTTGGGGTCATACCATGGATTTTGTTCAAATATCATAAAAAAGGTACTACTTTACCTACTGATTAAGGATCAGGGTTCACAATTAAAAAGGTAGAGCACTGTATAATATAATAATGATTCAATCTGAATAACATAATAAAGTATCTCACTCCATCAACCATTTATTTATGAACACTGAACACTTTCTGCCTCACACACACAATACTGTACAGTATACCTGTACTTTCTCATAGTTAGTGATTCACTTGATCTCCTATCAGATATATCAACACAAGATCTACTACTTGTCTCACCTGTTCATCATGGAGATCACTAGCATAGTAAATACCCTTAGTCATGTGAGACATAACAATACTCTGGGTGTCAGCAGAGCGGCGGCGACGGATGTATACTTCATTAAAAGAACGATCCTCATTAAGGGCGTTGTCCAATTCATTCTGGAATTCATACAATACACGAGTTAAATGGAGGATCATACACGGGTTAAACTCCTACAGGTAATACTCGCTATCATTACCGAAATTATTTTAGGCATTAGGGATAATAATAAGTACTGTAACCTGAATGTTTACAAAGATGGCCGTTCGTGTGTGGATATATTTAACTGCTTGGGTTGTTGTTCCGGTGGTGCTTACAGTAGGTTAGCTTAGGATAAGTTACATAAAATTTTTCTTAGAGGAAATGTTCAAACTTAACCTATAATCAGGGTTGGAAAAAGTGTCATAATTGATTACTGATAAGACACTACTGTACTTGTATATTAAATCATGCCTGAAATATCATTAACTTATAAAACCACAAAAATATATAATTTAAATATTAATGAGAAACCATGAAAAATGACCAGTAATCCTTTGACAACTCGGCATTCGATAACTCGTAATTTCATATAACTCGGCATGGATGTACCTGTATTCTCAGAATGTATTTGTGTGACTCGGGATATATGTAAAATGATCTGGGAAAATCTCGGCATATCTGGCCACCTGCATCACCTACCGTGCCTCTGTGTCACCTACCATGCTTCACTCTTCACCCACAGAGCTGTAAGGGTTACTTTTTCACATTTAGTAATTACATGTACAGTACAGTACTGCAAAAATTTTCTTAATTAAAAAATAATTATGTTTAATGTACAAACTAAATTAATATAGTGTAATATAATTAATGTGACAGCTGCTAAATTACAGTAACTAGGTACTGTACTAATTTACAGTAGTTAGGTCGATTAAAGGTGTTTGTGAACTGATTTAATTTAAAAAATACATTGGTGTTTTTCTTGTATTTAGGTTCTGAACTACAATAGTTATGTACTACTTTACAGTGGTTTCTAACGGCACACCTTATTTCCATGGGTGACAAGAAATAAAATACTTCTAAATAGATGTCACTTAGAATATACTGTATCTAGTGCATTTCAAGGCCAGCGAAGGAGAGTAATTATCTCAAGTTGGAGTACAGTATATAATAAATGAACAGTATCAGAGTACATGAGAAATTATTCCACAAAATAGACTGAAATAATAATCTAAATGTCTTTCAAGAACTAAAGGAACAGTGAAACCATAAAAAGTTACATTTTCCATTAAGAGGAAAAAGCAGTACAGTACAATACAGTTTTGTGAGCTCTTTCATCAGTCTTTTAGTGTTCTCTTTTGTGTTTCAGTCAAGTAAGTTGCCTTCTCTTAAAAAAGAAGCTTTACAACCATCACTCGCACTTCAGCATTCAAATTTGGCGCCACAGATCAAGCTGATTTGTTTACGTTTATCTTGCCCAGGCCTACCAACCTTCCCGAGTTACAGCATTATGGTTACTAAATGATAACCCAAATGTCCAAGTTACTAATGGAGTTTGACGAATTCATTTGTCAGGTTGCTAAAACTTAACCTGACAATCGGAATTCCTCTTTGGACTTGCTGCCCAGAATGTTGAAAAAAATTGGCCGTAAGGTCACCAATCGTATGTTCAAGGAATATACAGCAGAGGATTCCTTGCCAATACTCCTGGGGCAGAAGTCACATCACTACTGCACTCCTATTCAGAATGCTACCATCATGTTATCTACTCTTTCATTTACAGAGTATTTCCTGTAGTATATTGTACCTACAGTATTTTCATATCCTCTACCCACTCCGAAGAGCAGATTCATTATTTCAAACTATCCCAACTTCTTATATCTAAAATTCATTAGAAACAAAAGCAAATTTCAACTGAATAAACATTAGGACTAAGAGTTCTGACTTAACAAATCAGTCCTTGGAATCATTAATATTGCCAGCTTTCTGTTCTTAGTCACCAGGTCAGTGGGGTCCTGGTGCTGTTGTAAGGGATATTTGTCCTGAAAGATTGTCCTAAAATAAAATCACAGTCTTCACCATGACCAGTTTTTAAGCTTCTCCATAATTCTTTAGTCACACTGTCTTCCTTCATTATATTTTCCTTTGTATAAGACGGTAGAAACATTTAAAAGAGTTCAAATGTAATACAGTTACTACACATGAAAACAAGGTGTCATTCAAGTCCTGTTTTGACACGGCAGAGTCCTAGTACCTCAAACACACACCTGCATTGTCTCACACACACAGCCAAGGGTCCCAGTACCTCACACTCACTCGCACACCTGCATTGTCTTGCACACACAGCCAAGGGTCCCCAGTACCTCACACACTCACTCACACACCTGCACTGTCTGACACACTGCCAAGGGTCCCAGTACCTCACACACCTGCACTGTCTCACACACCAGAACTGAGCTGGAGTCCTCAGTACTGCACCATCAACTGATCTACAGACTCTACAAACGACCATAACAAACCTCTGCCTCTAGGTCAGCTGTGTACTCCTGCATGGCTTCATTAGTGGGGACAAACATAGTGATGTTCTCCTTGAGCATCTCATCCATCCCAAGTGCTTTTGTCAGAGAGAGGAAGTCTGTTGTCCCAATCTCCTGTAGTATCTCTGGCAGATCATGCAGCTCAACTGGAGAAGTCAATTTAAAGCCATGAACTTATAATATGGGTATAAAAAATTTACATAAGAGAAATGAACTTAAAATTAACTATTCATGTAACACAATACATACAGTAAACACATTCCAGTCTCAATAAACTTAACTTTCTTTTTTGATGAATTTCATAAAGAATATCTAGCTAACGTAAGCATCACAGGAATAGGTAGTTACTGGACTTCTCTTGTTCCTAAAAGTTCCACTACAGGAGGGGGGGGCTTGTCCTCCCTCCACTCATAATCTTCTTCCTCACTATGCACTTCTATATATCATCTACTATAGTAATTACTCTTAAAATATCAAACTAACTATGATAAAATCTTGACTTTTATTGTTAAATATCATTACAGGGAACAACTTAATTAATCTTTGCATCAATTCAAACTTGTGGGTAATGGTACCTGCTTCCCTTTAACAACAAAAGCCTCCTTTTTCAATAATACTATTTCCCCTTCATCCTACACTGACCTCCACTTTCTTCTGGTGAACTCACAACAATACTGTATTCTCTCTCCTCACCTTTGGTACACGCTGAGCCCTCCCTGACATAGCTGTGACAACACTGGTATGTCACCACCACCGTCTTGTGGAGGCCGCGGCGTGAACTCCTGGAAATATATTACAGCACACATAAATAATATATCATCACATCATGGAAAACTAATAAAAAAACACACAGATTTTTACCTTAACCTCCAAGATACATTTAGTGCTGCAGTATTTGGCTTTTTGTAATTAGAAAAACTGTTAACAAAACTTCTGAACACAAATACATTACATATTCTACCTTTACTCATAAACCTTTCTTCCTTAACTACCAACACTGAAACATTCATTTACTCTCCTGTATTCTTAACATTTTTTTTAAACATTTGTGTAGTTTTGTATCTCTCCACTACTTAGTCTGTAGCTCAATACTTGCTTAGGCAATTTGTCTTCCTTCAGATATATAAGATGTAAAGAAAATTGTAAAAATGTGGGAGGAAGACCAAGAAGAGGGAGATGGCCATACAATAAGGAAGTAGAATGATGGCCATATAATAGGGAGAAGGAAGATGGCCATACAATAAGGAAGTAGCATGATGGCCATACAATAAGGAAGCAGCATGATAGCCATACAATAGGGAGAAGGAAGATGGCCATACAATAGGGAAGTATCATGATGGCCATACAATAAGGATAAGGAAGATGACCATACAATAGGGAGAAGGAAGATGGCCATAGAATGACCATTTAATACAAAAGCATTGTGAATGAACCCGCACACGAAGATTAGACACCCCGAGCTTATATCACCCGTCTGGCTATTGTGAGATTCCTTTGGGCCATTCTGGGACTTTTAAAGAGATGTAAACAAACACAGAGTTGTCACGTCTCACAAAAGATGCCAATCATTGTACCAGGTATAAGTGCAGGCGACTGTACCATGGGGGTTAGGTTTACAGGGTGTCTAATCTGTGATCCCTCAGGCCTCAGCAGACCACATGAATGATAAACAAACGAATCTGTTGACGAGAATTAAACTAAGATATTACTCACTTGGAGGTGCAGGTGTACTTGTCTCTCATCTCAGTACAAGATGTTACCTCCATGTTGCCGAAGGAGAAGATGAAGGAGGAGCCAGAGGGGGACTGGGATATGCCTTCATCTTCGGTTTCCTCTGCCTCCCCTTCATCAATCTCCTCCCTGTCCACACACACGTTGGGTCTGGCAAGGAAGAAAGAACACTTGTTAAAATGTCGCCTCTCCATTGTCTATTACAACAATAAACAATATATTTACCAATAGACGTGTGTCACCGTCACCGAAATGAGAGGTGGGTGTAAGAGTGTGGACCAACGGAAACACAAAGGTAGAAAGGTGTGATATAGGTCAGGGAAGAAGTATGAACTGATGTGAGTGGAAAGGTGTGGAACAGGTCAACGGGAGAGGAGGAGAATGTTTGGTTTATATAACATGATTAACTTACACACTCGCTTCTCGTCTGGACAATGTGTTATCCCTTACTCACAAATAGTTCCCTAAACAACCCTAGCCTTGTTAACTAGACTAAAGATTATTGCTTAGCTGGATCACAAAATATATAAAAGACAGCTACCACAACATTTAAAGTTCTGTAAATATACTATAATGCTTCCCGGAGGTGTTGAGCTACAAAATCCCTCTTGGGACTATGGATGAAAGAAAGAGGATGACATCTACATCAGCAAGGCAATATGTGAACCCCAAGCAACATGCACGTGTCATCAGTTCAAGCAATGGACGATCTTACACGCCAACAGGGGAGGGTCTCTTGACCAGCGTACTTATTGTCAGTTAGCACAGAATGACTTCCTTATTATCATTCGCTTAGCAGGATGCTTCTAGATATGTCTCAATTAACTTGCACACAAACTTACCACAGAGTGACTCCTGCACGACCGAACCTGACACACACACACACACACACATCTCACAAAATCTAAACTACAAGTCACATTAATCCTGACGACCGTGTCGAAGGCAAAACAAACAAAGCTCTTGACGTCACGTCCTCTAGTAGGGCAGGAGAGCTTCCCGAGTAGGGTGGGTGGGTGGGAGGGGGGGGGGGGCACACCCAAGGTCAAGGTTTATATTTGTTATGTCAGTCGGTTCTTATATGTACCCTGTACATTCGTGGTCCCCAACCTCTTAAAGGCTTTGGGCCACATTTGTCATTGTAAATATAGTGGAGGGCGCCATAACTTTGGATCTACATTCAAGAAACAAAAATCTCATATATACTGTACAGTTATTTGCAGTTTTACACGTCTAACCGTTACCAATTGCATAATTTTTACATTTACTCTTGGACAGGACGTGTGCGTTTACCGCAGTGAGAAGGCTGGCTCTCTCTGGGGGTAAATACACACGTCCTGTCCACGACATTTATATCAAGTTATTTCATATTTACATTAATTTCACTCTTACAAAGAATCCCAAATACTTCACAATTTTATAATACACCGTTGAGGGACCACTGCTGTACATATTAAAACAAGTATTGTTACGACTAAACGATCCCAAGTAACAGCAGATGCTCTCCACTTTTTACTCGTAGTTGGGACACTGAGGAGAAACAGATGGTCTTTGAACGACGCTTTAACCAAGAGTTTACATTAATGTACAAGTGTCGAGAGGAATCAAGCCCAGATTTACCGTGGTGTCATTGAGCCCCATATTCCACACAATCCTGTAACCAACTAACTAGAGATGATGGAGAAAGCTTTGTGTGGTCGCCAACCCTCACAAAATCTCTTCCTCGAAGATAAAGTATTACAGCCAATAATAAACTCAAGATTTACCATAACGACAAACAGTATTTAAATATTCAAAACTTTATTATAGCGTGAGTAACTGAGTAAACAGAACCAAAATCACTAGACATATAAGACATTCTATAATTCCACTAAAATCTTTTAAATGCTGCGAAGATGTAGGTGACAATCCCAAGGAGGTGAAGACGGAGGGGGATGTAAACAGTTTGGATGTGTTCAACTACAAACAAAATACCCATGGAAATGTGTTTTAATTTGGTTTGTTTCAATCTCACATATTTTTAAGGGGAGTGGGGGGGGGTCAGTGTAGGTGTAGACAACGATGATGGGAGGTCAGTGTTGGTGTAGAAAACGATGATGGGAGGTCAGTGTAGGTGTAGACAACGATGATGGGAGGTCAGTGTAGGTGTAGACAACGATACGGTTCAGTTCTGGTGCCCCTATTATAGAATGGATATCAATTCACTAGAGTCGGTGCAGCGAAGAATGACAAAAATGATTCCGGGACTTAGAAACCTTCCATATCAGGATAGGCTAAAGAAACTTAACTTGCATTCCCTAGAAAGACGAAGAGTGCGGGGAGATATGATAGAAGTATTTAAGTGGGTGAAAGGAATCAATAAAGGGGATATAGATAAAGTTCTTATAATATTCAAGTTGGATAAGTTCAGGTTTAGGAGGGAGATAGGAAGAAACTGGTTCACAAATAGGGTGGTGGACGAGTGGAACAAGCTTAGCAACCTTGTAGTGAGTGCTGGAACTCTGGAAAGTTTCAAAAGGAGGCTGGATAGATTCATGGATGATAGAGTGGTAGTAACTCTCGACAGGAGCTGCCATGCACAGGCCAACCGGCCTATTGCAGACTCCTTATTTTCTTATGATGGGGGTCAGTGTAGGTTGTTACCCTGAATTACGCAACAATGGAGGTAGTTAGACGGACGTGATCTCTCTCTCTCTCTCTGTCTACCTGGAGTTCCCACACTTTCTCTCTCCCCGGGCAGACAGGTGAGTGACCGTGAGGTGACTAAGGTCTCCCTGTCATTAACTGATCTGTTTTCTAATGCCCCCTCATTATTTATGCTTAATATTTACACCCAGTTGTTATGGATAAAGACAAAGGAACATATACAGTTTCTCGGCTCCAAAACGATCAGAAAGTTATAATTATAGGAACGATGTAAAATTTAGCTAACATCGTCCCACCTTGTCTACTAAAAGAAAGAAAAATCTTAATGTGCTGTGCCAAGAGTTACCACCTTTTCCCTGCTACCTGGAACTCCTGTTGACTGGACCTGTGTTTGTATTACCACAGGCGGGTTCTAGGAACTTCCCGGACCGCTCAAGTCTCGCACTCAGGCCGTGTGTGTGTGGCTGTAATTTCCTTTGTTCCGCTGATTGTCTGTCACACACTATTTCTTTTACGGTCTAACTACTGTAAAGCATATAACACTTCCTTTATCAATGTTTTATATCGAAAAATTATTATATCTTGTTAAATAGAGTTTGATGTTGACTTTAATGTGAATAATTAATAGAAAATCTTCATAATCCACATCATTATTTATTTTTTTCACGGTTTTAAAAAAAAATATGAATTTTACTTCCTTGTCGACTTGATTCATCTAAACACGTTAACACAATACACCATCACCAGCTCGAGGTAATTTATGTCAGATTTCTCTTAACCTGCGCTGACAATGTAAAAAAAAATGAGAAACTAATTTTTTTTTTAATATATCTTAACAAATAAAAGAAAAGAAGAAATGTGTTTGTTGTGTGCGGCTGGTAAATACATAAACACTGCAGGTAAGTTAAGTATACAGTTCACAGGTGAGCCTCATTAGTGTAGCTCGACACCCGGACACACTGTCACTCCCTGGGGGCACGACGGATCCCCAAACTACAGGTCGCGACCTCATTTACGGTCACGAAGTTTATTTGGGGGTGGCCAGGGATTACTATCTGCGCCACACCACCACCTCCACACGTATCTATAACTGTGAGGGGCAACTAAATGATATATTGGAGAAAACAGTGGAATCTATTAACTTAAACAAGAATAATATAGAACTGATTAATCCTAGACACTTGCCAAGGCGGTAAAGAGCCAGTCTGTGAGTACAAGTTTGTTTCCCCAGACACGCCGCTCCACACTCAGGAGGGCTGGTTGACGGCCGGCTACCTGGCGTCACGGGACTCCCTTTGTTCGTTCCTTCGCGAGTCAGTGTGTCTGTTTTATAGCATGTGGAATACAGAATTTGATAGTTTCTGAACGACTTCCGTATAAAAGGTTTCTTATATATATCTTTGCGATACCTTGATGAAATTAATTGAACTGAAATACTTGTTGGGGGTCGATATTGATATAAGAACATAAGAAAGTGGGATACTGCAGGAGGCCGACTGGCCCATACAGGGCAGATCCCTTTCACACCCATCCCAGCACTTCCATGTGCCTATCCAACTTCGTCTTGAAGCTCCCTAGCGTCCCCGATCCTACTATAGCACTCGGTAGCCTATTCCACATATCCACAACTCTATTACCAAACCAGTGCTTGCCTATATCCTTTCTGAATCGGAATTTATCTAATTTAAAGCCATTTGTTCTAGTTATTTCGTTATTACTGAGCTTCAGAACATCTTCCATTTTACCCTTGTTAATCCCACTTACCCACTTGTACACCTCTATCATATCTCCCCTAACTCTACGCCTCTCTAATGAATGTAAGCCTAAGCTTTTCAGTCTTTCTTCATATGGAAGGTTTCTAATATTATGGATCATTTTTGTCATTCTTCTTTGTACTCTCTCCAAAGAATCTATGTCCATTCTATAATAAGGACACCAGAATTGAACCGCATAATCCATGTGTGGCCTCACTAATGCAAGGTAAAGTTTCAAGATAACGTCAGCAGTTCTGTTACTCACAGACCTAGATATGAACCCAAGAATCCTGTTTGCCTTGTTGCGAACGCTAATACATTGTTTTCTAGGTTTCAAGTCGTTGCTAACAAATACACCTAGATCTTTTTCACAATCTGAGTTTTCTATTTCCGTGTTACCTAGTTTATACTTAACGTTTGTATTCGTCTTCCCTATCTGTAGTACCTTGCATTTATGAGTATTAAAATTCATTTGCCAGTCTACTGACCACTCATGTAAGGTATCTAGATCTCTTTGAAGGTGTTCAAAGTCACCGTCTGAATTTATCACTCTCCCCATTTTGGTATCATCTGCAAATTTACTAACCCTACTAATCATACCTAAATCAAGATCATTAATGAATATAACAAACAGCAGAGGGCCTAATGCAGATCCCTGGGGAACTCCGCTTTTGACCGCACCCCAGTCTGACTTTAATCCATTGATGCTGACTCTTTGTTTCCTACCAGTTAACCATGACCTAATCCATTTTAATAATGATCCACCTATTCCATGTGCTTCTACCTTCCTTATCAATCTCTCATGAGGGACTCTAATGAATGCTTTACTGAAATCTAAATAAATTATATCATATGACTTATCTGGGAGGGTGATGTCTTTGGAGGCCTGTGTGTGTGTGTGTGTGTGTGTCCTTTGACCCTGGTTAGGACCTCGTCATTCGCCACCGCCCCCAGCTGACCAAGTTCCTGGGAAAATGGCCCCTTGGAATGAGAGTTTGGGGGGTGAGGTGACCTAGAGTACGAGGGCGGGGGGTGAGGTGACCTAGAGGCTGGTGGTGGGAGGTGAGGTGACCTAGAGTACGAGGGCGGGGGGTGAGGTGACCTAGAGGGTGGTGGTGGGGGGTGAGGTGACCTAGAGTACGAGGGTGGGGGGTGAGGTGACCTAGAGGGTGGTGGTGGGGGGTGAGGTGACCTAGAGGGTGGTGGTGGGGGGTGAGGTGACCTAGAGGCTGGTGGTGGGGGGTGAGGTGACCTAGAGTACGAGGGTGGGGGGTGAGGTGACCTAGAGGCTGGCGGGAAGTCATAAAGACACACACACGGTCTGACAGTCAACAAGTAATTAAGTCAGGAATAGAAAGTCCATTATAATTTTAAGATACCTGGGTAAGACTACAGTACACACACACAGCACTACGGTACACACACACACAGCACTACGGTACACACACACACACACACGCGCAGCACTAAAGTAAACATACACAGCACACATAGCACAGGTGGGAGGTAAGGTGATGGAGGGTGAGGTGGGGGCTCCCTCTCCAAATTACTTTAAACAATCCTTGAGCGTTATTTCAGTACGGTACAACAAGTTCACATCCTCCCCCCCCCCCCCCTGCCAGAACAGCTTGGAGGGACCTGACCTGACCATACTAGCACACGCACACACACACACACACACACTACACGCCCTTTACCAACTTTCACGATGAGAATGTAGTATTTAAGATTGTTTTAGTGTTTTTTTTTGTTTTGTTGTCGAAAAAAACTATAACTTCATTGTTATTAACTGTGTATTGTGGGGTTTATGACGTATACCCCCCCCCCCCCCCGTAACAAGGTACAAGTACACGGCCCCGTCAAGCAACGACCCCATGACCCTGAAGATTGGCGGGTTACTGGGTCTCGGGGGGGGGGGGGGGGGGATAGGAAGAACTAGTGTGTGTGTGTGTGTGTGTGTATGTGTGTGTGTGTGTGTGTGGTCTTCCTCACACATCTGGTAAATGCATTTTCCTCAAATCATCTTAGACGGATAACCTCAAGTGCATGGCCGGGTCTGGTGTCAGTGTGGGTGGTGGGGTGATACAGTGTGGGTTGGTGGGGTGTCAGTGTGGGTGGTGGGGTGACAGAAGAGTTGGTGATAGGGGGCAGTATATCAGACGGGGGTGAACACCTTGATATCGACTAACTCTGTTGTTAATGCCGGAAAACACGTGTACGAATATGACAGATTATAGTAAGTGGTTTAGATCTGCATATACCTGGCTAACTTGTCCACACTGGCGACTCTGGCACTAAGCAGCTATACCGTGATCTACGTTCAGTGGGTCATATTTGGTGTCCCGCCGACCCTGCTTGTGGATTCTGGTTCAGGGAAGTTGTGGGTCTTTGCCTGGGCCGCGAAGATTAGGGTTAGTGTAATGCGCCTCGTGTTTTGGGGTAACTTGGGAAGGCCAACTAAAGGATTTGTCGTCATTTTCTCTGGTGGAAGCTTGTGTGGTTCCCGATTCGGTTGTTTTATTTTTTTTGCCAGATGTGGAGTTGATGGTTGAAGGGTCTTACTATTAAGGATATATTAATGTTTAGGCTGTGAGTGTATGCTTGGGTTTGGCCCATCTGTGTGTGTGTGTGTGGTAAGTGTCATTAAAAGTGGTAGATGCCAGGGTTTAAGTGATGTTTGCCCCCTGACAGTATAATAGACGAGTGCCTGTGTGGCCTGCGTGGGCGAGGGTGGTGCCAGAGCTTGTACAGTATCACAGAGTGTCCTCAAAACCTCCCACAAAACTAGTAACATAAAGTAGAGGATAAACACACTAGTCTCCGTGACTCTGCCTTAACACATGAACAGCGCCAGCACATAACAGCAATCAATACACACAACACACATGATTAATAATCCTGTCGTCGTCTACGTCCGTATCAAACACAAGATCACCGAACCCGTAAGTAACAGCGTCGGAGAGAAAAACCCCTTTGTCCCCCTGTGGTACTCCAGCCAACCAAACCAGTGCGATTCATCTATACAACTGCGCGGGTCATCATTCATTGGTTCGTAATAATAGGAAGGAGAGTTGGCCACATTCTCCACCAAGGTAACTCATCTTACTTATATTATCGTCCCCAAGGGCAAAACAGAGCCTTGGGATACTACACCTCTCAGAGTTTTTATGTGAGTAGTGTTGTTACAGGTGTAGGTTACAGAACGTGTGCATGTATTCACGTCCGTACATACACGTCCACGCTGGTACTTTTTACGTACATACCGAGGTTTGCCACCACCACCGTCCGTATAGTCGACTTATTATATATGTTAAAAACCAGTGTCCGTGGCCGTGACCATGGACGTGACTCATTATCACGGCCGCCCACGCACCAACAGTCTCCCTCTCACGCAAGAACATCATCAGCCAGGAAGCTTCTTACCATCACTACATGACTCTACAGTACATCTCTGGTGTCATCGTGTGAGGGGGGGGGGGGAGTTAGGTAGAAGGGAGGAAGGGAGAGATAGGGGAGGGAGTGAGGAGGTGAAGAAGGGAGAGGTAGGTGGTGAGGAAAGGAGAGCAGTACACCGTTAGGGTCAGTGAACGCCTGGGTGGGTTGGTCATTGACTCAGGTTTTCCTAGTCGCTGTTCAGCTTTCATGTTGGATAGGTCTTTGTTCCCGGTGGCCCCTCCCCCCCACCTCCGTTCCTACCTCAGCCCCCTCCCTCAGTCCTCACCCCCATTCCTACCCCAGCCCCTCCCTTCCCTCTTCCCATCCCCCAAGTTGCACAGCTCTTTGTTCACAGTACCCCTCTCCCGTGGCTGCCCCAGTTAGTTGCGGGTCAATGTCACCCTAAGTGGTGTACCGCGTCACTGTGTGCCGTAGTGAGGAAAGGTTAGGTTAGGTCAGAATAAGTTACTTAGATTACATTAGGTTGGATTAGTGTGGTTAATCTTACGGTGAAACAAGCTGGGAGTACTATTCTTCATGTGATTCTTAATATGACAAATCAAACAAGCTTAAACAGGTCTTGTATGAAACTATACAATGAAAGAGACTAAACAGGAATAAGTCTTTGTATTCCTAACTTCCGCCGTGTTTACATCTGTTCTACTACCAGGAACAATGACGCCACTAGGTCCTCACAACAAGACACAGTGGCACAAAACACCATGGGTCAAGATCACACCAGAACATCTCCCACTCCCATTACATATCGTCGAACACCGTCATCCACCCGTCAGTCACACCTGGAGGGGAGGAGCACCGTCACACACGCTCAATGACTGCACAAACTAGTGGACCCAATGACACAGGATGCCTGACGAAGGGGGGGCGAGTCGTCCCGATCCTGTCGCTCACCTCTATCACGATCTATCATCTTCTATTTGTGTGAGAAACCTGTGGCCCCCCAAAAATTCTATCATCGTCGAGGAGGAGGTACTAGGTCGGTAGATTTGGGGTTCCTACCTACCAGTAACAACCAGAGGACTCCAGTTCTGCCCAGGATGACCCCAAACACACCGCCACACCTTTCTACCCAGAGCCCCATCCACCCTACTGAATTAAAACACGATTCTTTAGTAATTTAGTTCTTTACACGGCATCTTAATCTACCCAGTGCCTGTCCAGTTGTCTCTCAAGTACATTATACAGTAAGGCCATGACCGCCTGCTCTAGATAAGCTGTTCCTTACGTCCACAAGAAGCACCGAGAAATTTTTATAACCCCACAGAGCTTCCTTGGTGTGTGTGTGTGTGTGTGTGTGTGTGGAACAAGTAAGTTAATAGTGTGACCTCTTGTGATGCCGTTATGTGTGGGTACAGTCAAGCTTTATGGTATATTCACCACCGCAAGCGTCTCACCACCTCTGAGTTTTATCACGTTTAACGCGTCCATCAAGATTATTATTGTAACATTGTGTGCAGGCTTCATCTACTGTATAATGATGATGATGATAATGATGATGACGATAATAATAATAAATACGCTTTAAACCGGGCGACGCAACATGACAGCCTAGTGTGTGTGTGTGTGTCAGTCTTAACACACTAACGATATACATTATAGAATTTATAGTCACCATACCAATCGACTAACGTATGTATATATTATCTTTAAACACAAAACGCTCACTTAACTTAATGCCTGGCTCTACAATACACACAACCAGCCTCCCACTATCGTCTTGTTGGGGTAATTGGTGGACCTCTTAGCAACAACATCCTGCGCGTGTCCTTAATTCAATTGCGTGTAGGAGTCTGACTGCATCCTAACATGAAATAATTTGTTCTTTAAAACTCAAGGTCCAGGGAATCTATAATCTTGGTCGATTTGAAGTTTAGTGAGTAAAAAAAAAAAATGATGGATTGAAGATAAGTTACTTGTTGGAGATCCGGAAGCCAACCGACCTCCACTACCACCACCATCATCCACAACTACACTACCACCATCTACCCTAACCTTAACACATTTTCACATGCATCCAACTCCTCCACTCCACTCCACTCCTCACACACACACACTCTGTACATCTTCAACCACGCCGAGTGTCACACAAAACCCTCGCCGGCCACTGTGTGTGTGTGTGTGGGGAGGGGAGGGGACCACATGTTAGCTGGTCTGTGTGTTTTGGTTTTTGTGTCAGGCAGTGTGTGTGTGTGTGTGTGTGTTGTACCAGCTGCAGATGGTGATGTAACCCGCCTTGTTCTCGTCTCCCATCATTATCTATGTCCGTTTTGTGCGGTGTGATGGTGTGGTGTAGTGTGATGATGGTGGTGTAGTTTGATGATGGTGTAGTGTGATACTGTAGTGTGTGTGTCTGATGATGGTGGTGTAGTGTGATGGTGAAGTGTAGTGTGGCTAAGATAATTGATACACGGGTCTCAAGTCTCCGTCCAGAATATACATGAGGAAACCAAAGTGCGTTAGAACAGGTAAGGCCCGCCAGGTGAGAGAGATGGGGGAAGGTGTTAGCCAGTGAATTAATATAGTATAGGGAGGGAAGAGGCGGATGGTGGTGACGTCTGAAGCCACGGGCAGCTCTCTAGCCAACTCGCCGTTACCCCTCACACAACACCAAGCAACAGTCTTGTAAATAAAAACTACGTTTAAATTACATACAAAAACAAGCTATATATTATTTTTTGTGTGTGTAGAATCCCGGTTGGACGATGTGAATGGTGTTACGTGAGAGGTGACGCCCGCCCTCATTCACTTGTTTCGGATACGGAAATACAAAACAATTTCCGCCTCGCGATATTGTTCCTACTCACGTCTGTATTGTAATGTTTTTCTCATTACTGTTGAATACGATTTTTATGACACGCAATAATAAAATCATTTTCATAAAAAAGTTACATTACTAACCAATACATCTGTAAGTAACAAGTACAATATTAAAATATTGTTTATTAGTACACATTCATGTACAATTGTACATCAACAGCCTTCATCATTTATTTACAAATAGTTACGGTAATACAGTATTTGACAGTTTCCTTGCCAACCGTTGTAAATGATAAGCAAAATTCACCTGCACAATTTACATGAATATCCAAAACATAATATAACAAAAACACACGGTCAGGTTAGTGAACTTCTGACTGCCCACCCGACGGCCCCTCACAACCGCTCAGCAGCACCGTCTTCAAGTTTCCTAATGTACCTTCACTAACACGGAAACACAAGACACAGGTGGCAAGGAACTGTAGCTACAGTAAACCAAAGAAGGAAATATCTTGCAATTCACTCACACAGGGCGGAGAACAGTAATCTTCACCGTGAGGGATAAGTGCGGTTAATTTCTTCCTTCCCGTTATTGTTGTCGCCTTCATCCGCCTCCCCCCCAAGACCAGCCAATGAACCCCACACACACACACACACACACTATACCGATTCAGCAAAGAGTCAAATACCTCCTCGTCTGTCTGCGTCGATCAATCTATCTATCCAAATCTTAAAACAAAACTATTTATATAGAAAAGATAATCACTACTTTTACATTAACTTACTGGAAATTTTGATACCTGTTGTCTCTAGTATGCTGAGCTACTTAAGGAGTCCATGAGCAGTGAAGACCTTAGTTGTGAGACAGGAATACATAGACAACTGTGACGAGGAGGGGAGGGAGGGATGCGAGTCGACGTACGCTTTCTCCACCTTGACCTACACCCCCCCTCTATCCCGCCCACGAGCACCCAACATAGGCAGACAAGAATCAAGATAAACAATATATGTCCATTAACAGTAACAGCAACTCAGCAATATTAAACAGAAACGGTAAGAACGTTACCAGCAAAATATAAGTAGTAAAGAAAGGGAGGCAGGTGTGACTGGTTGTCTCAATGACGTAGCAATTGTTTAATTTACGTTTCGGTTTAAACTAATAAATTTATGATATTTTCGGATGGAAGAAAAGTTATTTGATACCCTTTAATAAAGACGTATCATGTATCGGAAATGAAAATATAAAAATAAAAGTCGATATTTTATAAGACGACCGATTTTCATATAAAGTCGTAGAAATGTTCGTGGGTCGCGTTTGTTTCGTTCCAATATGTGGCGTTAGTTACTCTAGGGAGCTCTGGTTGTTATGGTGATATATACAAAGTGGTCTGGTGGAGCAGTGTGGTGTCCTATCACCAAGTGAGATTCATCACAGTGTTCCCCGCGACAAGCATCATCATCACCCATGTGGCGTCAGTCTTAAAACGGGTTGGTGAACAGTACAACATCCACGTATTTGTAAGATAATTTTGAGTTCATGTAGATTTACGAATTTCTTTTGACTACCGTACATAAATATACGATAAACCAGACCTTATTTTGGAACGTGGTAATTATTTACAACATAACCAAGCGTCCAGCGATAGGTTGAATAAATGACTTTAATTTCATTAGTACCGGCAATTGTGACTACAGACTAAGAGTGGTTCAGCCGACCCGGTTAATCTCACATCAAAGAACACCGCGTGCGGGTGTTTGTGTGGGGAAATGTTTTTGTACATAATGAAGTCATCAGGCTATGCTAACACAGGGCGGTGGGCGGTGTTGAAGCCGGTGGGTGGAGGCGTCGTAAAGTTCCGTTACCAACCACTACCACTGTCGCCACCCGCCAGCACTCTCCCCCCATCACTATTACCACCACCCCCACCATTAACACCACCACACCCTTCCACAAATTGTATAGAAGGACCAACACAAATATAAAATGAATAACAAACTCCAATCAACTGTACTGTGAACTAAGCCTCAAACATATGGCTAAACTCCTTCATTACCCTCCCTTGACCCAGCCAGACACTATAGATCAAGTCCTTCATGAGCCTTTAAAGCTATGGGTGGTTCGTGGTTGTGCGGCAGGCCGGGTGAAGCCATATCAACATTGGACGTTTCTAAAGTGTTCAACATTCTGCCGCTCTCCTGAAAAAGCCTTTTCTACTCAAGTTAGGAGTTGTAAGTATTGCAGGCACACACACACACACACAACGGGAACTTGGCAGCCCGTGCATGACGCTTCGCCAGCCATGACTAAGGCCGCGTCACAGGATGGGATGCTCGGCCCTCATCATCCTCACCAGGAAGTGCTTCATCCGTCTGACACAGCCTACAACACTACACAACTCATCCTGACAACCATACTCTTCTTTAAAGCCTTTGGCATCATATAACGCAGTGGTCACTAATATTCTCATCTACTGCTGAATATTTACACTTCATTCAAGATTACGATCCTCCGCTTATTTCACCCAATGATTAACCACCCTAATGCTAACGTATCCATACTTAACCTAACGCTAATCTACCCCGTACATAACCGAACTTAACCTTACCTATCCATACCTAACCTAACTTAACGCTAACCCAACCACACCTAACCTAACCTAACCCCTCCTTTAGAATTAGAGTGTTAATCATCAGGTGAAATACGCAAGAGGTCCTAATAGTGTTCGTGATCAGTACATAATTATTATCTCAGCTGGTATGAAACTAAAGCTCCATCCATTGTCATTACTAACTTCTTGTCATATTAAAACCTTCACTCTTGTCTAACACAACCAATTACACAAAGCCCCACATTCAACCCAAAATTCCACAACCACCTCATCCTCACACCTCAACTCACTAAACATACAAACAGTACCTCATAACTCAGCTTCCCTCCCACACTGGTTTTACTGTGCTGAAAAAAATCAGACACCTTGAACTTTTATCAGAGTGATCCTTAAAATAATAGGGAAGGATAGAAGAAAAAAAAATACATTGTGTTATGGTCGTATAGAGAAACTTGCATGTAGGAATAGACTGTATATTCAGTTATCCGTATTATTACTCTCCAAGAAACATTCGGATAATTATTGGGAATATCATAATTCCACATACAATACAGAATTCTCAATACTTGTAAATGTATACTAAGACAGTTGTAGTAGTAGCAGCCTGATCAACACTCACCCCTTCCACCAGGAGCGTCGCCGACTGACCATATCGAACAGGTTGAATCCGTGCTTACTGCCTGGCGATCCTGAAACACAACACTTATTACAAGAGGTAGGGCTTGACCATTAGACTAAGTAGCCTAGATAGCTCAGTTGGGAGAGCGTTAGACTGAAGATCTAAAGGTCCCCGGTTCGATCCCGGGTCTGGGCAAATACCTGTTTTCTACTGGGTTTCAAAATAATCCCAAAATAAACTATAAAGGACAATGGAGGGATCCTACACTGACCTCCTTCCATCGGTAAACAAGAGAAGACTTGACCAAAGGGGGGCATAGGAACTTACTTTGGGGGAAGAAGGGGTTGAAGTTGAAGCTCGGGGTGCGGTCAGGCTGGTGAACTTCATCTACCTCAGTTCTGTCCACCCACGGCTCCTCGAAGCGTGGACCGTCTATCTTGATCCCCTCAGAGTCGCCATTGAAGTTTACCTACAGCAGGAGAGAGTTAATGAATACTTAACACTTATAAACTTACACTTCAACTAATTTGATCTAACCATGACCTGACCTGACACATTATAAATACTGTACAATATATTAACCATTGCACTACTTTACCTGCAGCCCGTCGTCGATGCCGTCACCCAGGTCTCCAGAGATAGCCTCAAGCCCCTGACCTTCCAGCGTCCCCACCCGCTCCTTGTTGCTGTTCCTCATCCATAGTGGCAGTGTCTCTTCCACCTGACGGGAAGGGTTACTAATATGAGTGTGGTGGCTATGACTCGGTATTATTATTATAATACAGTCTACAAGCCTAAGGGTTAAGTATGACTTGAGTTTGAGTGTGACTGGATGTTCACCATTTAAACAGTGACTGGGAGATTCAATGTTAAAACAGCCTACAAGCCTTTATGACTGGGTTTGAGGGTGACTGGGAGGTTAAACAGTCTACAAGATAAGGAGATACTGGCTGGGGTTTAAAAGTCACTATATATTGCTGGTGGCAAAATGAAAACACCCAGAATAATAAGCTAAACACCGAAAACACCCACAATGCAATAGAATATGCCCCTAAATTACCCACAATGCAAAAACATTTCCCTAAAATATCCACAATTCAACAAAATGTCCTTAATATGAGCCTAAAGTATCCACAACATAACAGAATGTCCCTAAATTACCTACAATGCAACATGTCCCTAAAATACCCACAACGCATTTAAGCTACACATAATACATCTATTATGACCTACTGATAAACATAAGGGGACTAACAGATATTTTTCTTAATTGATCTCAGACAGCTCTAACTGATCTTCGCTTCTGTAATTACGATAACCTGTGATCACCCATAATGACCCAAAATCGCCCATAATGACCCAAAATCGCCCATAATGACCCAAAATCACCCATAATGACCCAAAATCACCCATAATGACCTAAAACTCACCAAAGAATAACTTATAATGACAGACAATAACCGAGTCTCACCTGCTGTTCAATCCTGTCAGAGAGACGGTCGATGGCGGTGTCAAGGGAGGAGGAGAGCTGGTCCATGGCGGACTGTAGGCTGTCCATCCCCATCCGTCCTCGCCATTGGCTGTACCAAGACACAAGCAATCAATAAATGAATAAATAAAAATAAATAAAAATAAAGTTACATGTCCATAGGTTCTACACAAACACATAACTGACAATGGATTCTTTATGATGTAAATGTTACGTGTCTGTTAATGTTAATAATGTTTATATTTGATATCCCTTATGTCAGTTATTCATACATCAAACTATGTCCCTCTATTAATTGAAGTAAATTATATTTTAGCTCCGCTCAATAAGTATGGGACGTACTGTTGTATTTCCCACGGTGGGGTACTGTCAAGAGCATTACTTCGGCACTGTTTACATACGGATGTTTACTCACGACAGTCAAGTCTTGAGTCACAGAAGTAAACACGAGTATTGATTACCTTCGACATCCTACACACATATTTCAATCATTCTGTGCTAAAGTGCCTTGAATATACTGATAATAAAGAAACCTTACGATATACTACTGTAGAAAATATTACAAACTATTCACAAATACATATCATAAAAGCTCGAATTTCCCGAGTGCATTAATTTTATTATCTACAACATATACCAGAGGTCAAGTGGTTTCTGGTCTTGCAGTGAAATTCAATCTGTGGTGAAACTTGTGATATTTTACTTGATCAGGTCATTTAAGATACATTGTATGAAATCAGGTCAGGTTAGGTTTAGGTTTTGACAAGTCCAGTTTGATGTCACTAATATGGGTTATCACATTTAAAATAATAGCCTTAGACTTAGTCGTTAAATAATCGAGGTTATAATCTTGTTCAGTAAAATCATATATCTTGAGGCCTTATATTACAAAGCTTATGTTGTATAGGTCAGCGCGGTGTTGGAAGGCTGCCCAGCATTCAGGCTACGTAGCCCTTGGACTTCTCATGGCCTAGAAAGCACGAAGCCCCAGGAAGGACAGATAACAGGTGGTTCTGGTCCAATTAAGACTGATAATATACAATCAAAACCTTATGGTTTGTTCTCAGAGGCACCATGTTGTCACCGTTACAAGTCTTCCCGGGGTAGTGATCACTGCACACCATCACCAACAGTAAACTTAACGATAATAAAAAAAAAATATACGACTTTGCTTATAGTTTGGCCTTTTACACCTAATGTGGAATTTTCTAACAAAACTTATAATGTTCGGTAACTGACGATTTTCACTTGGGAAACTTAAAAATACATTAGCAAATTATTCACATGTTACTAAAGTTATTAAAAATATCAGTGAGCTGAATGTTAGTGAAAATGTTGGGAAACATTTATTAGCTATTAGAATAATGTTTATTTTTGTATTGTAAATATTATATCCTAAAAATATTTGATTTTTATTGCTTGTGACTCAATTTTCTGGTTTTACGTGACCAGTGGGAACTCTGCCCGTGTGGTCGTCCGCCCTGCTTCAGTAAACCCGCTCTCGTGTATTGAGTCACTGACCTACCAAGTTCTGTCTCATCAGTGATCAGACAGCTTACCGAGACTATCATTCCTGCAGTTTTATCACAAGTTAATATGAAACGGAGGAGATATTATTACTGGCATTTACACACACACACCGACAAATACACCCACATGGCAACAAATACACCCAGATGGCAACAAATACACCCACGTCTTGGCGTCATGTTAAGGTAAGAGGGTCCATGAATTTGACAACAGCTGGATCATATCGTGAAAATTGGTCCTCCGATAACAAATTAGGGACAGTGTGGAAAGAGAACACAGGCGACCAAGCCTACAACAGCATGGCCAGCAATCCACTCAACCCGCCTTACAACAGCATGGCCAGCAATCCACCCAACCCGCCTTACAACAGCATGGCCAGCAATCCACTCAACCTGCCTTACAACAGCATGGCCAGCAATCCACTCAACCTGCCTTACAACAGCATGGCCAGCAATCCACTCAACCCGCCTTACGACAGCATAGCCAGCAATCCACTCAACCTGCCTTACAACAGCATGGCCAGCAATCCACTCAACCTGCCTTACAACAGCATGGCCAGCAATCCACTCAACCTGCCTTACAACAGCATGGCCAGCAATCCACTCAACCTGCCTTACAACAGCATGGCCAGCAATCCACTCAACCCGCCTTACAACAGCATGGCCAGCAATCCACTCAACCCGCCTTACGACAGCATAGCCAGCAATCCACTCAACCCGCCTTACGACAGCATAGCCAGCAATCCACTCAACCCGCCTTACGACAGCATGGCCAGCAATCCACTCAACCCGCCTTACGACAGCATAGCCAGCAATCCACTCAACCCGCCTTACGACAGCATAGCCAGCAATCCACTCAACCCGCCTTACGACAGCATAGCCAGCAATCCACTCAACTCGCCTTTCACTTCATCAACCTGAGAGTTATGCAACCAAACACCAACTGTTATCCCACTCCATGGTCAGCCGCAGGACTCGAGTCAATGATCGTTGTTGGGTCAGGAGACATTCCACATCACACGCCCGCTGTATCAAGGGCTAAAGAGTCAGTCTTTTAATCGGGATTGGAAGTCTTAAAGCTGCCTGACCCGATACACATTACCACCTGAACACTAGATGGTGTTTATATGGTAGTGTGTGGCTGAGGTGGTCATGTTTATACTGTTCATGTGAGAAGGAATATTTTCAAAAGAGAATAATCTGGTTCATATTTACACTTGCATTTATAATTGATCAATAGGCGTTACTGTGTATATTTTCCGGACTCACTAGATAACTGAAACTCTCTAGTTTTAATTTGGTCACTAAGGAACACAACAATAAGTACATTATTTGCTGTCTATAACAGGTAACACTAACGTAACACTTAAACGTAGTATTTCAGAAGACTATTAATCCGTAAATGATATTGCAAAATAATAATACTTAGGGCTTAATTCAAAATAAATAAAAATTCACATCTTACTGCGCAAATAGAACCGTACAATACATACGCAGCTTGGGTGTCCGGGAAGTTAGTCAGTCGTGTTTTGTACAATATCAACAACAGTAAGTGGCCCAGGTGACAACACTAGACCCAGCATAGAACAATGGGCAGTATAACAAGGCTTCATAACACCAACACCGCCTCCATGCCTGATGACTCACCAAAACATCCCTTTTATTGTCAACAATTTATGCCACCCTCCACAGAATTAAAATATATTTACAAACAATAGCGTGTAAGAAATCATGGCGCAGTTTATTATATTTGCCTACTTCAGTATTTGGGGATATCATAAAAAGGAAAATAGTGTTAATGAAACTGTATTGTACATATTAAAAGACCAAAATATTACAAAAGTTTGGTTTCAGGGTGCGTTTTAACCTCGTCACCACCACCACCATATCCTCTGACACCACCCGCACCCACCACACTTACACATCAGCATACAGATTCCCAGAAAGAAGCCCCACCAAGGTAAGTTAGGAGTGGAGGGGCGGAGGATCGTAACAGAGGGAGGGTGAGTGAAGGCTGAGGGCGGGATGGGAGCGGCCGTGTATTACCTAGAAAATTACTCCAGGCATTGAGTCACTATTTCAACATGACAAAAGCAAGGCAGATAATAACATCCAGGCAGACAGGTACATTCTTTCCGCAAGCAACATACGCTAAGTCGATTACACGCACAATACTACTGATACACTGTAACCTTCCTGTATACAGAGCCAACATGATACAATAAAAGAATTCACTGTATACACTTCCCAATTGTATTCTTTTCTATTAGTTACGTCACGTTAATTGTCTGTTAAGACAGTTAGATCTACAAAAAAAATACTGTTTAAGAATTAGCTGTGTCGTGTATTTTAGGATCAATAGGGAAAGTAAATCTATTCATATCAACCTCCCACCGCCCGGCAGCAAAGTTCAAAAAGGACATAACTGGACAATGTGGACGGAACACGCCATCTATTGCACATGTCTGGAAGCTTAACTTCACATACTTTATTTGGCTGAAATCTAACGCTACAAAATCGATTTCTGTATTCGCATCTCCGGGTCAAACAAACAAATGTAAAGCTGTATGTACATAGTATACTTTACGTTTCTTCCTGGGTGGGCGGAGGGGGGTAATAAGGCAGCCAAAGTGGAGGAGAGTAGACACATTCATCATACTAATTAATGTTCTGCAGGTCAGGTGAAACATGGTCTACTGTTTATACAGTCATGGCAGGGGAGAGTTCCCCTGGTGGAAAGCTAGATACAGGTAGGAAAGATCTCTCATAGATTACACAAACATATATATTATCATACATACGAAAAAAATAAATACTAGCACAACCATTCCGGCGATTGCAGTGTTACTTGGAAAACTTACGTTAACTTACATTTTTCATACTCGGTCCTACGTCCACAAATGCACCCCCGAATTCTTGTCAGCACAAGTAAATACTCTCCATTCATTCTGGTGAGGCGCCCTCAAAGTATTATCAAGCTATTTAAAATCCAACACAACCAATGGACATTAGTCAGTGTTTGTAAATAACCCTTCAACTTCTATGTCCAGATGTCCCATGACCTCTTCACAATGATTCGTCTTTACAGCCAAAGAAATGTATTTACTTCACAGATCTGAAGATGTCTCTATTGTTGCCTTGTAATGTTTGAAGGTCGGCAGCATCAGTCCGTTTCTGTTGCTGGGGGGAAGTGGGGGGGGGGGGACTCTAGGCTCGGCGTTCAGAAACAGTCGGGAGGAGCGTTGGAGTGTGGGTGGTGGAATGGTTGTGTTATTTGTGTTCCATGCGCAGCTAATGGTCTTGCACACCAACCAACACAAGGACAACAAAAAATCTCTTCAACATCGTCTGTTAATACAACACGTATTTACACTTGAACAGTGGAATTCTCCGTCTGCTGTAAACGCCACAAGAAAAATACACCAAGCAAACCATACTGACGTCAACAGGTCCGGGATTTTATGGGAAATTTGGGAAGGTCCAGCCGTCGCTTTCTCTGCCTGTGGGCATCCGTAACCTCCGCCACCTTGGGCCACACTGGAGTTATTTTTTTTTTTTACTTTACAAAAAAACCTCCGGTACATTATTTTTTTTAAACGTTTTCGCTTTTAAGTATGGCCAATTTCATGTAACCCGTCACATTATTATTTCTGTGTACTGTACTTGAAATATGATAACCTCGTGTCAATACTAAATGGGTCCTAAGTAAAATAGAAGTTGTAGATTTTAAACATTTGGGTAAAACACAGGACCTCTGTTTATATAATGGCATCTTGGTGTATCAGATCCACACAATAACCCGCAGCCTCCACGACACATTTGTCTAAACCTAACTCGTTACTAACTAAAACTGTCAAGGGAGGACGGAAGGGTCAAAATACTGCCGAAAATAGCTTAAAAGTCCAAAACAATGTCATTTAGTACTGAAGACGTAAAATAACTTGACAAAATCAAATACTGCAGCTTTAGGATACGTTGATATAGTATTACGATGTTCACGACGACTCTCCTCTTCACATTCATCGCCACAATATCCTAATCATCCAATGTCCTGCTGCCCTTCACCCTGGCAGCCACGAACTGTGATAATCACAGGATCACAATAACTGTATATTTGAACGCATTAATACGTTTAGTTTCTCGCGTTCACGCTTCTTCTTGTATAAAACATCCTTAAAACGTTGTATATAAGAGGTAACGCCAGGAAGCTTATTAATAAATGAGCGCGCGTGAACAATGTCGTCGCGCCCCTGGCAGCTTAAGTCGCACCCACAAGTGTTGGCTTAAATCCGGTTAGTAAGCTTTTCCTGCTTGTCCGTCCTCTCTCCTCGGCCCCATCTTGTTATTTCTACGTACATGTCGGCAGGTTTCCATGACCCTCTAAAAGAGCTTTAATATCTACTTTTTAACTTTTATAAATCGCTTTCTCGACAATAACAAAAAGAGAAGAGAATATTGAAGACTCTCAGTCACGTAATACCGAGGTGTCTTCCGTCGAATTTTATTATTAAATATTGAAAACAAATATATCAACCGAGGCCAAATGAAGAAATGGGCGTGTTTCCAAGAAGCTACAAGCAGGCCTTGATTTCACTATGTTACTGTCCTCTTGTTGTTTACTCGACCATCTTCACTCTCCCAAACATTATAGTCACGTTCTCATTCACAGGTGGGCACAGCAGCAGCAGCCTTTCAATCATCAGGAACTGAATCTTCTAGTTAACAAGGTGTTGATCTCAAATCTAATGTAATATCACTCAAAATATCTCTCAGGTTATGTTTTTATGAATGTCTCTAAAATCATTATCAAGTATTGAAAATCGTTAACAGATACACCTATCACCTCCTTTACTTTAAGCTTGCGGTGATTATTCACACGAGTTGATATTAATGGTCATCAATAAAAAATAAAAGCTAAATAATTGCTCGTTCATGGGATCATACTCCTCCAAGTATAATATGTTTTACCCGTGACAATTTCAGTGGTAGTACCCAAGCAAAGGTATCGTGTGTGTAAATAGCAATTCCCTTTGCATTGTATTGGTGGAGGGTGGGTGATGTATTACTTCACTACAGCTGATTTAAAGGAAATTTTACCATCTTAGACAAAAGAAATTTATCCCCTCAAAAAACCTAATTTTATGCTTGCTATTGTACTGTACAAGCTCTAAACGGCAGTTACGAAAAATTCAACAAGTTTGTAAAGCTGCCTGTAACCATCGAAAAAATACAGTAATTAATAATAGACAACCGTTAGTAACCGAATAGACACTTCTATATGGATTCATTCACTCCAAAGTGTCAAAAACCAATCATTCATCGGCGTTCTGGCTGTCATTTATCTAATTATCCAATAGGAAATGTTTTACCTCAGTACAATCAACGTGGATCTACATACGTTTGATTATATTTATATACGTCACGGATTAACAAGACCCGCTACACGCAACTTAAGGCTACACAGCGTTTAATGCCGCTCGTAACCGGAGTGCATCCAACTCCAGCCATCACTTTAGTCTCGGCCAAATAACGGGAATTGTCTGACTGCACTTTTCACCTTTCTGTGTCTATTAATGATGCCACCTCCAGAAATATATCGTCGTAAGTATTAATACTGTAAATGCTATTTCATTTACATTTCTTGAAGTCTGCAAATAACAATTGTGTGCGTTAACATACGTAATCATTTAGCACGCTCGAATTGTACACACTTCATATAATCAGTAATAGGCAAGCAAACACGGATGTATACATAAATGTGTACGCTAAGTGAGCAAACAAGCACACAGACACTCACTAACTCAGGATTTCATCACAAGACCAAAGAGTTCACTGGGATAAACATTATTTGGAGTTTTTATCAGTAGAGTAGCTCCCGATGCATTCATTAATTATCAACTTATTTTCTGTACATTACTGTCAACGAATATATTAAAGTTAAAACAACCTTTGGCATTTGTAATAAGTTCCTCATTTTAGCAGTTGTTTTGCGTAAATCTTTAAATGGATTTTAAATTTTTGTTGACGGTTTAAAAAAAAATAATAATAATACCCTAACACCGTATACCTTGAGTTAACAGTTACCGAATAAGGAATAAGTACGCAGCGTGGACAGATTCTTACCAACATAACTATTAGACAATCCTAACATACAGGAAACGAATATAAACAATAGCTAAGGACATGCGCTGTCACGGAAACAAATGACTTACACCATCACGCTTAAAACCTGTTGCTAACGTCTTCTGAGAACGCTATTATTTATCTCTTTACTGTAAGGGGGATAGGTAGACGGAGGTTGGTTTAATCCCCCTATTGTTTATTACGGGTTTGTATTCCATCATCATGGGTCTAGTAGTCAGCACCAGATGAAACTGCAGTACCCAGGCTGCGGAAAGTGTCCTGAGGCGGTAACGGAGGAGTACACTACACCCACGAACACACGCCTTACTCTACTTCCTCTTACCACCATCATCCATCCCTCACCCACCTCATAAGTGAGGTGAAGACAAGTCGTCAACTCTTTACCCCTATCAATCTAAATGTAAGTTGTCTTACTAAATTCAACAACAAAAAATTCCTTGAAACTAAAAATAAGTAAACATCATAGACGTAGTTTTTCCTAAACCCTTCACTAAGGTACTTTGTCAAATATTTAAGTTTCAACAATAATGCTCATAAACCTAAAAGTACCTGTACTTACAAATTATCGTTGTTTCTGAAGAAATCTCTATTGGCAAGTGCGGCGGGTTCCCTGTTAGCCGTGACAAAGGCCACGAATAGAGCCAAAGTGATTGCGTTGCGTACCCCCATCCTCGTTGCGCGCTCCCTCACACTCTACTGTTGTTAACTTCAGCTGCCCTCACCATTACAGCCGGCCGGTGGGCGGGGCGCACCCTCAGTTGCCACTCACACTATTCTTTAGTATTACGAATGTGTCATTGCCTGACTGTTATTCGTAATCTTGGTATGTAAGTCTCAAAAAGAAGTGTGCGAGGGAGTGTTAAATGATATTCACACAAACTAAAAATACCGCAATTTACAATATTTTTTTTTTAAAGAAGAATCAGAAAATATATAGAGGAAGTTGCCATTGTAAATTATTACAGATAAAGAGACCACTTATGTTTACTTTAATAACGAAAGAGAAGGATCAGAAAGTGTTGAATTTTGATACTCTCGAGAATCTTCGTATAACACGTAATTCCTGAACGATGCAGGAAACACGTACAATACCTCCCTCTCGCAAGTATCTGGAAGTTTGCACGAGTTACCCAACACTTACTAGGCGTAATTGTGTCTTCCTGCTCTAGAACTTTCTCAGAACATAAATATTAATAGCGTTTCATGTTAGTCGTTTGTACCATCAACATGTAACGTATTACTCTTCATAAAACTTATAAACGTCGATGATATTTTTAAAAGGCAATGGAACTCAACCAAAACAAACATACTAGTACATGGATATTGAGGAAGATTTATCAAGTTTACACGAAACAAATATAAAGAGCCCGTCCGTTCCAGGCAGTGATATGTTCCGCGAAGTGGAAAGTTAACAGATCCAGCCCATGTTGTGACTCACAAATCATCAGCTAGACTGTTAGGGAACTCGGCATCCAGAGCACCCCCCCCCCCCCCCACCATGACGCATCCACGGTGATCCACCCTATGATCACACACTCCACTTCCACCCAACTCCCCCCTACACATCACCTCCACCCCGTTAACACACACCTCCACCTTCGTCCTTACATGACGCATCCACCTTAAGTTGATTAACACCACCTCCACCCAATGTCCCTATACACACCTCCACCCAATGTAATGCACACTACAGCCACCCACAACACACACTACCTCCATCACCAGTTCACATCTGACCCTCAAGTCGGTCAGACGTGCCCAGGAGCTCAAATATAATGACACTACCACGTGAAGCTCATATTACATAAAAATATAATTTCTTAGAGAAGGCAAAGTTACTTGGGTAGAAGTTTAATGCACCCCAACAGAGAGGTAGCGACAAAAAAATTCACTGAGAAGCTACAGAACCACACAACAGTAACGACGAAGGGAAATGTTGCTATCAAGGGTAATTTGAACGAATATGGCAATTATCTTACAGGATGTGGTCAGGTTAGGGTAGTGTAGATGTTGAGGTAGATTGTAAATGTTGAGGTAGATTGTAGATTATATTTTTAGTGTAGAATGTGACAGTAGTCCCTCACATGAAACATTAAGAGAAAATGGGTATACCGTATGGTTGAAAGTCAAAGAAAACTAAGAACTAGCAAACCTTCATCAACAAAACTTGTCAAGTTGTCAGGGAACTTACCACGACATGAGCAATACACCAGCATTTTGATGATGTTGAGGCATTATGGGATAGACTTAATAACTAATTGACGTGAGAGTAAAATGGAAACGTTACTTAACCTCGGGTGTCCATCACTGCCATTTTCCAAACCAAAAATACGATTGATAAGTTCTTTAAAATCAACGAATCACTTCTTATAGATCAACAGTCATTCTCGTGTGATGGTTGAAAAGTATCTTATTTTAGCACTTGGGTCACTCGGCTCAAACGGTTTGTTTGATCTTATGGTATATGGACTTTTTTTTTATAAATATTGTATTAAACAGTAGAAATGTTTACAGGCCTCAGTATTTCGGCTCTGACTATCGCGTCTCCTGGACTAGGTGCTAAAAATCCCTTCAAGTTTCTTACTCTGACGTGGCTTTTATAAAGTTAGATGCCCGCAAACGAGTGGATTTTATAAATTGCTTCTGGTTGCCGAAACAGTCAAGAACACCAGTGCAGCGGTACAAAAAAAGGACCATATACTGTACTGTTCACTCCCCTCCCCTTCCCATCTTTTCCTTTACTGTCCTCTTGCTCATTCCTTCCACCTTTGACTTCCTCTACCCTCTTTCTTTATTCCCTTCTACTTTTAACTCCCCCTCCCCATTTATCCACCTTCGCTCCTCCCTCCTCCACCTCCCCCCCGTAATCAGCGGCATGTCTCGCTCAACCTGGCCACAACACCAGGGAGTCTTCGCTGTACAGTTATGTTCAACACGCTAACTCTCCACGCGACGCAGGCCACGGCGAGGAGATGGGAGAGAGAGGGGTAGGTAATGGAGGATAGGGGGTGATGGACAGACAAGGAGTACGCCTATTCTTCAACGTATTGTACAAGTCTCCTTGAACTTAAGTGTACCTGGACGAGCAATGCACCAAACCCTGTATTCCTCTTAAGAAAGTGTGTCCCGGCCCCTTAACCAGGCACTTCACAGCAGACAATCACGTCCTGATCACTTGAATCTGTCCCCAAATGTGCTTCTTCTCAACAGGGGAACAGATTGATATCACTCAAGGCAGGTGTGGTGAATAGGGCGGGCCTTCGAATGGTTCAACCACTACTCTGAAGCATTGTGAGCGGGAGTGTCAGTGACCAGGTACACCACACCCAGATTTCCCTTGTTTGTTGACCTTGATTTTCCGATGCAATTTTCCATTTGTTTATAAAACTTATCAAATGATAAATCAATTCAATTAAAACTAAGTCCTTTCCAGGTGATCGCCAAGCACGATTCTTCCACCAACCCAGAAAATGAATGCTACATAAAGTTCCCTGGGCTTGGGCTTAAACAGAACGGCTCCAAAAGTGGTGGTGGTGTGTGTCGGGTTTGTGATTTGTCAACATAAATGTCCAGCAGACAAAAATTAATTAACTTGTCTCGATTGATCCTTCTGAGAGTCAAAAATAAATACATTTCAAGTACAGTATGTTTCCCATAATACGTCACGACTGTTAAATGGTACGCTATTTTTTTTTTCTAAACTGGTTAAACGAGCCAACTGCAAGCCAGCAAGAGCGATTTCTACCTAGCGTTCGGCTCCCAATGATATGAACAATGAGCAAATCAATAGAATTCTTTAAAAGTTGAGTAACAGTATCGACCCAAATGCACTTCTACTGTACTTGAAACTTCTTTAAACTTAATGCACTAAACATGTAAGAATAACAGTTGTCTTGTGAGGGTCTCATCTTGTTCACATTTTATGACTGATCGTTTTTTTTTTCTTTTTTTTATAGATTTGTAGGAATATAACCTACGCGGACCTTAAGCTAAAATGCTGGTCCACCCACTGCTGGGATAAAACACCAGCGTCTTTTTGGTTAAATGTACATCTCCACCACTAGTGTGTGTGTGGGGGGGGGGGGGGGGGGGATGCTCGGTAAGAAACTGTAGGGTTTCTTGAGAGTGGTTGGTGGGTTAGCATTCTGGCAACCTTCTCTGCTGTGATAGGGGTTTGTATGTTTCTCATAGCTAATTGTGTTCCAGGGCACTCTATGAGGTAGTGCTGCAGTGTGTTTTCTGCTCCGCTGTCGCAGGTCTTGCATATGGGCCGCTCTGCTGGTGCTGGTACAATTATTTCCCAAATGCATGGGTATCCCAGTCTTAGTCGGTGGAAGTTGACTTCTTCCCTTCTTGTTATATCCTTCATGAATGGTGGTCTCTCATAATTCGTGACCAGATAGTACCACCTGGCCGATCGTGATACTGGTGTTAATCTTCTATGTTTCTCTATTTTCCACTGGGCAGTTCGTGTTATTGTGGTCTTCTTTATCTGCTCCTGACTGGGCGGGATGTTCATCTCAATGTTTCGCTGTTCTAACGCAGCCTTGGCAGCAGCATCAGCTCGTTCATTCCTTGGGATTCCGAAATGACTGGGCACCCAGTTAATGATAACTTGCTGATCTTGTAGTTTTAAACCTTGCAGTAGTCCAATAACGGATGTTATGAGATGAATGTTGTCTCTAGGCTCTCTGCATTGTAGCGCTTCAATAGCGCATCGTGAGTCAGTGTGTATTACAATGCCTTGTTGACTGTTTATGGAAGCGTGTCTTAGGGCTCCAAGTATGGCAGCGAGCTCAACTTGCAAAGTAGAGCATCCATCTGATGTTCTCCAAAGGGACGTGTTACCTCCTATAGTGAAGGCTGCTCCTTCCTTCCTACTGGTGGTCTCTACGGAACCGTATGTGTACTACACTGTACTATTGTGAGGTGTTAGAGCCTTCATGTTTCTCTCTGTTATCTGTCGGAGCTCATGTGGGTTACAGTCAGCTTTTCTTGTCCCAGTTTGTAGAATGTTGAAGACTGCTGGCGGGGACTCCCACGGTGCTGGAGTGCTGTAGTCTGGACTCATTGTATCAGGTCCTTTGCTGAGGATTGTGTCTTTCAATTTCAGTCGATTTATAGAGTCAGCTGCGCACAATAGCCATGTTTTCTTGTTAAAGACATCTTTGTTAAGGTTCAGTGCTCATAAGAACATAAGAAAATAAGGAGTCTGCAATAGGCCGGTTGGCCTGCGCATGGCAGCTCCTGTCGAGAGTTACTACCACTCTCTATCATCCATGAATCTATCTAGCCTCCTTTTGAAACTTTCCAGAGTTCCCGCACTTACTACAAAGTTGCTAAGCTTGTTCCACTCGTCCACCACCCTATTTGTGAACCAGTTTCTTCTATCTCCCTCCTAAACCTAAACTTATCCAACTTGAATCCGTTGCTCCGAGTCCTATCCTGCTCGGATATTATAAGAACTTTATCTATATCCCCTTTATTGATTCCTTTCACCCACTTAAATACTTCTATCATATCTCCCCGCACTCTTCGTCTTTCTAGGGAATGCAAGTTAAGTTTCTTTAACCTATCCTGATATGGAAGGTTTCTAAGTCCCGGAATCATTTTTGTCATTCTTCGCTGCACCGACTCTAGTGAATTTATATCCATTCTATAATAGGGGCACCAGAACTGAACCGCATAATCGAGGTGCGGCCTGACTAGCTCAAGATATAGTTGCAATAAGACCTCTGCACTCTTGTTACTTACACTTCTAGATATAAAACCCAATACTCTGTTTGCCTTATTTCGAACATTAACGCACTGTTTTCTAGGCCGTAGGTCCGGGCTTACAAGTACCCCTAGGTCTCTTTCACAAGGCGACTTCTCTAGGTTGATGTTGTTAAGGCTGTATACATTATAAGTATTTGTTCTTCCAATATTAAGTACGCTGCATTTGCTGGTGTTGAATTTCATTTGCCATTTTTCAGACCACCCCTGCAGTTTATTTAGATCCTCCTGTAATGCATTTGCATCCTGCCCTGAATTAATTTGCCGCCCTATTTTGGTGTCATCCGCAAACTTGCTTATATCACTGCTGATCCCAGTATCTAGATCGTTTATGTAGATTATGAACAAGAGTGGGCCTAGTACTGACCCCTGGGGAACCCCACTGGTTACACGGCCCCACTCAGATTTAACACCATCTACGCTGACCCTCTGCGTTCTATCGGTGAGCCATGATTTTATCCAATTTAAAACTTTCCCCTCGATACCATGAGCCTTCACTTTTCTCAGAAGCCTCTGATGCGGTACTCTGTCAAATGCTTTGCTAAAGTCTAAGTAAATAACATCGTAATTTTCGTCATTATCTACTACCTCGAAGAGTAAGAGTCCATTCTTGATGTCACTTTCCAGAGCCCTGGTAATCAGTTTTGTTGCAAAGCTCGCTGTTAATCGTTCCGCTCTGGTTTGGAGAGATGTGAGACCTGTCTCCATGTGTAAGTTTTCGATTTTTGTCCACATACAGTAGATGAGCAGTGGAAGCGCGTGGGTCGGGAGTAAATGGGACATGCGTCTTCTCACAACTACTAGGGGTACTGTCCAAAACTAGTTTTACCAAAACTCTTAAAAAACCTCATAATTACTTAACCACTGACGGTCACCAGCAGTATATTTGCCTTTGCTGTTTCTTTAACTTTAAAAAATTAGTTACTAGAATTAAAATAAGCACTTACCTGCGTCTGCTGTTTCCCATAGACAGGTAACGTGGTACTGTAGTTGTGTATAGTTTATAACTGGCAAAGGTGACAGCTTCTCTACCAGGTAAATTTGTTTATTTACTAATATTCTGGTTTCTAAGCGTGCGCAGTTCTTTTACCTTTATCGCATTTTACCCTCTATTAATAAGGCTAAAAACGTGATTTAATGGCCTATATATTATGCTAGACTATTTGTAATAATCTAGACTTTATTTAAACTAGTCATACTATCATATATAAATATTTATACACCTGTGTTAAAAACGTTTATGCATTCGGAAACATCTTTATTTTTATGATTATTTTTTTTGTATTTTTATAAGTCAGGAAAGGTTTTTAAAGGCTTGTTTTGTGTTCTTTTAGTATTTTACCCTACATTTTCCCTCTATTTCAAATACCTGCCCACTTTGAACTAATATTGTTGGTAATTGGGGGGTCATATCAATTTAAATGCTCGAAAAATTTAAATTTCCAATGGAAACATAATAAAATAAAGTATTTTTCTCTCTCCCTATATAAGACTCAATACATAAATTGTTGGTAAGCTTAAGTCTGCTGAAAAACTCTAGTGTAATTGCAGCTGATCTGCCTGCACATGTCACTTTAGTGTTAATAAGTACCCAAATTTTCTCCCATGTGACCTGTCACATGGACTACAACGTGTGTTTTGTCAACGCGAATTGGTTATAACGCGATTGATGAAAAGGGGAACGCTGTTTGTAAAACACAACCTTTTGCATACAAATGTTGGCTATAACGTGATTCCCTCTTCAACGTTTAAGTGTAGCGTGGCGCGGGGTTGTGCAGTGTTTACAGTTCACGTTCGACATCACATGTTCAATTGATTCATGTGTTTTGTTTGTGAAGTGTTTTTTGAGAGGTACTCTATAAATTTGGTTCTTTTTTTTTTAAAATTTAGCTGCTACCCATAAATAAGTAAAAATAATGTTTCACAGTGCAGACTAATAGCGGTTTACATCAGCGCTCTCTCTTTACACCGTGATCGTTGTACCGCGCGAGTTGTGTTGAGTTCTCTTTGAAGTGTCCCCCGTGAGTTGTGCTGTTTTCTCCAATTTTGTTGTGTTAGCCATGAATATGGAAAGACAAGGTAAGAAGAATGTTTCCAAGAAGCGTTCTGGTGATTGAATAGTCGGTGGTGAAGTAAAAGAAAGGCTATACTGTATAACACTTGAAGAGAAGCTCTAGTTTTGAAGAAGCCGCAAGTCCAGAAAACCGTGAGGGCAAACTTTTTTCGGAGTGAGGGTTGTAAACTCTTGGAACAATCTACCAGAGAGTGTTGTGACGGCACCGAGTGTGAGCTCTTTCAAGACAAGACTTGACAAACACTGGAGCGGGTTCAGGTACATTCAGGAGCCGGTGCATGCCCAGTACCTGCCAACAGTGTGTGACAGAGACGTGACCGATCGCCCGGGCGGCTAACGAGCCGATCAGTGGTGAAGAGGATAAAAGTAAAAGATGTTATTAAGCGTTTTGAACGTAATGAAAGAACGTAATATTGTTCGTGCAACGGGAATAAAGGAGTCTACGTTACTCACCATTAGAGACAATGCAGAAATTTTGAGTAATCTGCACCTCACCCGATTTTCTCCATAAGCTCTCTTATTTCTATTGCGCTAGGTTTCACAAGAATGCAACTATCGCGTTGTAGCAGAAATGAATGTACTTCGTCTTCAACACATTTGCCCATACCATGGCAGTGTCCACTGCAAAACAGTGAAAATGCGTCATTTTTTGGATTATATTCTATGAAAAATCGGCAATGGGTGTGTCGTTGATAATTACCTTGAACATTTACTACTTTCTATGTATTAGTAGTGTTAATTATTTTCTTTAAAAATGTGAAGTATTTATATTCCAATGATGAGTTTCATTATTTACCTGCCTGTATCTAGAGAGGAGTATGGAGAGTGGTAGACCACTATGGTACGCCAACTGGACACGGTAAACGACCGGCCTGCTATCTTCTTGAATCCCTCGGTCACATCTGATATACACTGTTGGTAAATACAGTACTGTACTGGATATGTCCTGCTCCTGAGTGTACATAAAGTTTTGAACCTACACCAAATTTGGTCAAGTCTGCTCATAAATGACTTCACACTCAGTGCAGCTGCTTCTTTAATGGGCTGAGCCTACAGTTTATGCAGGACCGTCGTGCAGCTAATTAAAAAAGACTATATTTTACAGGATAATTTTGTATTTCAGGTAATCTAGCGAGATTTCACATATCAGAACCAATCTTTTTTTCACGCCATATTCATGTCAGGATATGACATAACACAGTTATAACATCGGAGGAACCCCAGCGACACGACCAACATCTACCTGCCTCAACCCTTTATTTATTATTTTTTTAATTTTTATCCTCTTCACCACTGATCGGCTTGTTAGCCGCTTGGGCGATCGGTTACGTCTCTGTTATGCACTTTTGTCAAGTACAGCCTCTCTTCGACTTACGACAACCCAGACATACGATGGCCATGGTCGTATAAAATATTTTTCACATTACGTATTTTCGAGCCCCAACGTTAGTGATTGCGCTGTGTACTGACAAAATTTTCGTTTGTAATCCCCTTTAAAATGGCTGGCAAGAGTAAAACAGAGTTCTTGTGGTGCTGAGAAGTAAGAGAGACACCATTTTAGAATGTCTATGTTTTATTTTTGCCTTTTCGACTTAAGACCTGGTCGTCGGGACGGAACCCCGTCGTAAGTCGAGGAGAGACTGTACTAGGCATGCACTGGCTTCAGAAAACTGTGAGGGCAAACTTTTTCGGAGTGAGAGTTGTGAACTCTTGGAACAATCTACCAGAAAGTGTTGTGACGGCACCGAGTGTGAGTTCTTTCAAGACCAGACTTGACCAACACTGGAGCAGGTTCAGATATATTCAGGAGCCAGTGCATGCCCAGTACTTGCCTACAGTGTGTAACAGAGACGTGACCAATCTCCCAAGCGGCTAACGAGCCGATCAGTGGTGAAGAGGATAAAAGTAAAAAAGTGAACCTCCTCCAGTGCTTGTCAAATCTGGTCTTGAAAGAGCTCATGCTCGGTGCAGTCAACACTGGCAGATTGTTCCAAGAGTTCACCCCTCACATTTTTCAGGGCTTGCGACTTCTTCACCCTTGAGCTGTGACCCCTTGTGGGGCGAGTGTCCACCCGCTCCAGGTAAGTGCACTTGACTGAGTAATAATAATATTAATAATAATAATTAACGATTTATTGAAAGAGCATGGCAGCCGGAAGGCTGAAAATATAGTTACATAATTGGGGAATGGGTCTCTTGATTGACAAATAATATACAAGTAACATATGTGATACAATTATGGTATATAATGAATAGGTGGGGAGGTCATACTACAGGGCATTTCAACATAGTGACAGTGCAAAAAGGTAAGATTGACTGGGAGTGAATACACTGATTGATTACAGGTTGTTGATAATTTTTACAATGGTTGGGACTGGGCTGTTCTTATAGCGATCAGTACATGCTCGTGTGGGCTGGATGCAGTTGTGGTGTCGAACAGCAATTTGCGGACGAGGGATCTCGGGTGGTAGTAGGAGACGGTGTTGAGGATGGTGCAGAAGCTTCTTATCAAATTTGCAGATGAGGTCGTGGTGATGGTCAGAGAGAGCCGAGAGAGTCAGTGTGTTGAGCCCTTTGAAATGTTTATACACTTCAATTAGGTACCTCCTTGCCCATCTGTAGTATAAGCTAGGCAATTTCAGGTGCTCCAATCTCTCAGGGTAGCTGAGGTGCCACAGTGCAGGTACCAGTCTGGTGGCCCTCCTTTGGACATTTTCAATCAACTGACAGTCCCTAGCATATCTCGGGGACCAGACGGGGTGACAATACTCCAGTTGGGGAAGTACCTCACTCTTGAAGATTGTTACCGGGGACAGACCATCTAGATATCTAAACGACCTTCTTACAAGACCTAATAATTTAGTTATCTGATTCACCTTCTCGCAATGGCCCGAGAACTTCAACTCATTGTCAACATACACACCTCGTTCCTTTTCACATTCAGTCTTTGTAATGTCTTTCCAGGGCACCCTGACTGGTTTACCAACAGTTACTTGTAGGCTGTTTCCCAGACATAATGGGCATAAAATGTCCACAAAACTCATGTCAACACCGGTAGCAAAAATATGAAGAGACCTACCATGATACAACGGACGTGAATCTTGGCGGGCTACTATATACACTTTGAGATGATCGCCGATTGACGAAGAGGATGTAAACAACAAAGATGGTGACGGAATTTATCGTCGGTTCTTTTTCACTAATACATTATTGATTGATTTTTACTTGAATAAAACAATAAATACTATTATAGTGTGTTAATGATTATACAGTACAGTGTATACTGTATTGCCTTAATGAAGACTTGTCCACGATAACTCTATTACCATACAGTCTTCATCTTGGGAGTATTGTTATCGCATACAGGCATGGAACTTAATCTTTAAGATACAATTTATGAAGCCTAAAATTAAAAGGAACAGCCATAAAACAAACATTTTTTTTTTACATATTTCAATTTATTCATGTATGTTGTAAGACTTACAGCTTATATTTGTTAATATTACAGTATACAAATATTTGACATAAATTCAAGTTTATTCACAATCTTGAGCAGGACAGAGAGAATGTCCTTATAGAACAGTTTTTACAACAATAGTGTAGTTTGTATACACAGAAACTGAATGGCATAATTTGGAATGTTTTCCCATTCACACATTACATTAAAGTAAAAAATAAAAAATAAAAATTCTATTGCATTCCCCAAAACTTAACAATATTTCAAAACTGTATATTGGTACAGCTAAGAACTCAGATATCATTTATTCATGAAACCATACATCAACACACACACAACATGTCTTAATCATTCATATATACACACAAGTGGTCTTTAAACTGTCAACTAGTTAATAAATAAATAATGAATGGATAAAAAAATTTAAACTGCAAAGATTATTTGAAATTTCCCGAGCAATTGAAAAATGAATATACAATAAGATTCCCAAGCACAAAAAGGCCACATTGTCTCACACACGTACAACAACCTACTACAAAGAACTCACACACAAACAATTAAGACCCAACTAATCTCACACCTGAGTTCAAGAATATTAACTACAAATAAAGGTGTAACACAGATGAATGACAAGACACGCTCACCCTTTTCTTATTCTTATTTTCAAACATGAAAGGTGTGTGCTGTGACTTTACATTCCAGTGTTGCAATTAAAACTTTGAGGATTATAATACATATCTCATGACTTGCAAATCAGTTCTGTCTTTACAAATGAGTTACGTCCTTTTGATGGATATAAGAGGACACTGTGTTGGGTTAGCCAGGGGCCCAGGTGTGAATATTCTAGTACATTACCACACATTAGCCACTGTCTAACCGTGGTCAGGTCGAGCCACGTTCAAGGACAGGCACCATTCAAGACACTCCTACCGGTTGGTGATATGTAATAATGAGATAATGCCATATTTCAAAGCCAACCAACCATTGGAAGCACACCTATAAACAAAATTTGTTTTCTATCTCACTAGACACATCAAGTATAAGGATGACAAAAAGCTAACCAATTAATGAATGTGAATGTCGGATCATGACATCATAAACTATCTAGCCAATCAATGGGCTTGATCATCACTGTCACCTGTCTCATCTTTATCTGTAGAGGAAAAAATCAAAATGGAACATGAAGAATTAGAATTATTATGATTAAGAAACCTATTGAAGTTCCTGTACAGTATTCCCCTTTTTTTCACAGAACACCAAGTTCAGTTATTTCACTGTGAAATTAGATTCTGAATAACTACCAGGAAAGTTTTAGGTCCATACCCTGAAACTCTTAAGATCCCCAAAACCATTGACAATAACCACAGGACGTTTGTGATAAAGTTTTCAAGAATATAAACTCCAGTAACCACATAACACTGTATTTAATTACTGTACTTTTATTATTAGGTGATGAAAATTAAAAAAGGACCATGAACATCATATTTCTCGTTGAATCCTATTTTTCAATTTCTTCATGCATAAATTAACTTGTTAATCATGAAGGCCAAATAACAACATGAAAATGTATTTCTTATTTTAACATTTATAATGCATGCATTAATTTGGAAGCCATACAGCTGATGCCACAATAAATGAGACATTCACATTCCATAAAATAAAATTTGCAAAGAAAAATAATTTCATGCAAATGAATCTACAGTATAAAGGATCATGCTGTCAAAAACGGTCTATTCATGCAGAACAAAATTATGGCATTTGTCTGTTGTCTGGTCAGAAGGCCACGATGCAGTTTGGTTTGTGACTTGGTGGTACATTATTAACATTACACTGGACAAGATATGAAACCACAGATGAATATTGATATTGGCAGCTGAGGCACAGAATGCAATCCTTTAATTCATAAGAAATAAAGAAGCATATTCTATCCTTTACAATGATACCAACACCCGTGTGACAAATTTTTTTTTTCAAGACTGAATATGGCAGAGTAAGAGATAACTCGGTTGCTCTTAGTTCCAGAAAAAAAAAAAGACTCCTGAGACTGTCAGTTTTATGTCAAACTGTACACATCAGGCAAGGAACACTAAGTGCGTATCTCAGTGTCCTAGTACAGTTATGGTAGTGTCGTATATTCCTGTCACATGTTAAGCTTTTAGTCAGTCTTCTTTTTATATTAAGGCAGTTACAGTACATAATAAAAAACTAGATATACTACAGTATAAATTATCATAAACAATCTAAAGCATCTTTGACACATGCATATTATTTAATACTTATAATACACAAGTTCATGCATTTTTTCTCAGACTTACACAGAAGCTGTCATGCAGCTCCTTCTCTCGAGTATTATATCTTTTATAAAATAGAAGTTTTGCAATGTGCTTTTTTTTCCATGCTTGGTATTCAGTGTTCAGTTTTCTGTACATGTTCATGCTGGTATTTCAGCCAACTTTTTCAATATATTTTCCAGTCACATCCATGCACATACTTGACTTCATACCCTACAGAAGCATTGGGTTCTCAATCATCCTCACCTTTCTTGCCTTGGTAAGCGTGCTTGCGGAGGCGGTCATACAGGTCCTCCTTGTTCCCGTAGATGGAAGCGTTAGACCGAGCCAGGCTATTTCCTGCTCCGTTCTGGAACCCGGCTGGTTTGGGGAGGTTAGGTTAGTTAATGTTCATACTTACTATGGCTATATAGTTAATAGAATGTAGAGTGTATTATATTCCTATTAACCTCACAAAGCACTTATCTTTTTTAAGACGAGTATTAAAGTAAAGCACAATTACATTTCAATGTTGCATTATCATTTACTTGCTATGCTCAGTTGTACAATACTGGTAATAAGTTAAGTTTGTCTATACTATTAATGACTGAATGTACTATAGAGCATTACAGGATAAGCCATACATTAAGAAGGGCTCATATTCTGGAATTTGTCAAGTGCTGAAGTGCAATGATAAAGCTTAAGTATGAGTTTAATGTTTCTTAGATGATGCTGTGGATTAATTTAAAGCATGTGGAATCGGTGTGGGATGGGCTCAGGACGTACTCTTCATATAAGTCTCGTTGTAGAAGTTTGGCATCTCCCAGGCATCTTCTTCATCATCATAATAATGAGCGTAAGTTGAATGATGGGACGGTGCGATGCTCTCAGCATATGGGGCGGGAGCTCCATAGTAGAAGTTAACCTGCGAAGGAAAAGTGTGTGTGTGTGATTTGGTTCTTGAAACATTTTCAATAGTTTTCACATAGTAATTCTGATGCTTTTAACCCAATATGCAATGATAATACATACATGTGTCTGCATGCATTCTTTCACATTTAAAATTTCCTGCACTTCATTCCAACCCAATATGGCAGGAGATTAATTCAATGGCAGCCTGAAGAGTTGCAAAATAGTAATATATGCATTGTAACATTTCTGGCAAAAATATTCTGAATGGTGTGAAGCTGAAAAACATACAGTACTGCTATAAAAATTTATTTAATCACCTCATGCTCTTTTAATAAACAACATCCTACATAAACTTTGTGATTACTCTGATTTAGGAGTCCAGAAACCCCTCGTTACTCAGGCACTCCTTCCACCTTTATCAAGAGCTGCATGTTTATTTACAAAGTAATCATTCTCTCACCTGTGACCCATTAGGATCAACTGATGGCTGATTGGGGAAGCCCTTCTTGGGCTCGCGTCTCCTGGTGGCACGGATACAGATCATCCATACTAGCAGGACGATGAGGATGAGGAATACAACAGCACCAGCAATGCCTCCAGCAATATATGTGAAGTCACTCTTAACCTGTGGGGAGAGATGAAAAATAAAAATATGTAAGTACAGTTTTGCGTACAGTACTCTATTTCAATTACTAAATTTTAAGGGGAAATGTCAATACCTGCACATCATTATTTACTATAATTCATAAAAAAAATCTCTGACTTTCAACAGAGGTCAAAGTTATCAAGAAATCCCATTACAATAATCAAAATACTTTATACTGTACATTACTCATGGTAAATAAACCAAAAGTGACATAGACTTACCTGGCATTTACTGCCAGTGAAGGATCCAGAGCAGGTACAGAATGGTTGACCATCGTCTTCCTTCTTACACACACCATTGTTCTCGCAGAAGTTGTCGCACTTGTCTGAGTGGACAAACGACATATCATTAATATACAAATATTATTTCTTTACTAGAATTATAAGTTACTATGATTATATTGTCAATATTATTACCAGTGATGTTAATTCTACTAATACTGATGCATATACAGGTAAATTATTTCGAATTTCATGATATACTAACCCATATAACTCATAACATTTTCACCAGTGATAAGCTTCCAATGGTACATACAGTAGAAATGAAACCGAGTCTACTCACCGGAACAGTGTTCTCCAGAACCATTAAATCCAGGTTTGCACTGACATTCAAATTCATTTGTTTCAGAGATAAACAGACAGAGAGCATTGGGGTCACATAACATCTGTTCTCCGTGTACTTCACAAGGGTTCGAGCACTCGTCAACAGAGGTAGCACCAACGCCATGAGTAGAGGTATCTTGTGGGCATCCTATACAAGATGTCTGGAGTGCTTCTGGCTGGTAGGTACCCTTAGGGCATGTTAAGCATTCATACAATGAGTTGGAGTTGGAGAGGAATGTTCCAGCAATACATATTGGCAGTGAGCATTCTTCTACTGAAGACGCACCAGGTCCTAGAGTTGTGCGGCCTTGTGGACAGCGTATACATGCAGCATGGATGCCCTTTGTACGGTAGGTTCCACGTGCACAAGGTTCACACGGACCTGTCATACCTAGCTGGAGACCCGACTCGCACTCTTCACGGCATGCAGATGGTGAATCTGCTTCTTTCGTGCGTGTAGTGAGGCCTCGGTCACACCTCTTGCATGAAAATTTACCCTCTTCAGGCTGATAAGATCCATAGCCACAAGACTGACAGATGCCTATTGTCTCATCAAAGAATCTCCCAGCAGCACATCGTTCCTGGCAGTCTTCCACTGCTCGTGACCCTGAGGTTTTGGTGACTCCCTGACGACCGGCACGCTGAGGACATGGCTTACAGGCAACCTGACCCATTTCATTCTGGTATGTGCCAGACTCACAGAGCTTGCATGATTTGCTTTCAAGGTCATAATAAGTTCCTGTTGCACAGTCTACACATGCACTGTCAACCACAACCTAGAAAAGTATTAAAAATTTAGCACAAACTTTTCTCACCTTCTCTTTATAAGGTATATAATGTATGTGCTATGTTCTTTCTGGCTGGTTGTATTGTATTAACAGAACAACAAATCAGATTTTAATTATTTTTGCACAACTTAAATATATCCTAGTACTGCACTGTATTGTACAGGAGGTCCACGGGTTACGTTCTTAAGTTGGATTTGTACGTAAAACAGAACATGTGCTATGTGCATCCCACTATATCATAGCCTGTCCTTATATACATCTAAAATCACTTAGTTTTGGAGGAAAGAAGAAACAGAATGACAAAATACAGTACTATATGAAAGTAAAAAATTGGTCATCAGGTAAATAAAATACTGTAAATTTCAAGTTTAACCCTGTTCGTATCAGCGGGCGTTCACAAGTTGGGGACCCCTTGTACTGTATCTGGTTTGATCCCTCATTGTTAACACCAATACAATACAGTACTAGCATCTTGCCACTGTTGAGTCTGATGCTGATAAAGGAATATTAGTTACATGAATACACAAGAACTATATATATATATATACAGTAATTTTTTTTCCTCTATGATTGATAAAAATATAAGAATGAGAGACAGACCTTGCCAACAGGACAGGAATATTCAGAGTTGAGATCCAGTGAGGAGGGATCTGGAACAACATTGGGAAGAGCATCACGAACATCAAACTGATCCTGCTCAAGGATAACTCCTTCTATCAGGCGTCGAACAGTGGATTCCAAATCTGAGTTACTGTTCTGCACAGGATCACTGTTGGAAAATTCAGTCATCAGTCTTTGCAATGTAATGAAAGTGTGTGTGTGTGTGTGTAATTGTCATCATGAATCGTATATAAATGTGTCAAGTGCTTTTATATACTTGAAAAAATATATCTGCTTAATGAAGGGGTATATTAGAGAAACAAACTTGTATGCACTGTAATTCTGTTTGAGAAATGCAAAGTGTAATTCAGTGCTGATGTAAAAATAACTACAATATATCAGATATAGGAATAAGGAAGAGTATATGGCATTTGCATGAATCACAACCCTAAAATACAACTACTGTACTGGTAATAAAACAGTCGATGTGGCAAGCACTGACCACTGGCTGCATGTTGGCTACAGCATAACAACATACAGATACTTTATTTAAACAACTCTGGCAACATTTTTGCAAGATTACAATGGTTGAGTCTAAAACTGAATGTGGTTACATATAAATTTGTGTTTTATTAGTTCTTCTCCAGCAGACAAGGTTACTTGCAATGTTTAATATAATATTTGTAACAGAATCAAGTTACAAAACACATACTATACAAACAACACTACTACTACCCATTCAGGATTCTGTAACCTTGCTACCCACATGGCACGTGCAGGCATTACAAACAGTGCCGTGAATGACAAAATCATTTGAATCTATAGTGGCAGGTCAACTTCAAAGGATTTATAACCATTCGTGGTAGTGTTGGCAGCACCCACAATTGCCATCTGAGTAACGAGGTCAGTAACGTTCAGAGAACTTTTATACACAAGTTCAGCTCCAGCTGTGTTGTGTTGTTCAGATGTATGTTACTTTGGTTGGGCTAATGACCATAGAGTTTGTGTGACTAATATACTGTTCCACAATATGACATCAACTGTTGTGAATAAGCAAAAATATTAATTTGTACAAATGCCATACACAAAAACAATAGACAGTAAAGATACAGTATTTGGTTTCTGTTCTAATATGTTTATTAGAAGAAGATAAGTGCATTAAGGGAAATATGCTTAAGAAACCTATGAAACTACAACAGTCTATCTATCTATATCTTGTGTTCCCAGTGGAGACTTTCCTCTTGTAGTGGCCACCTCATGTGGACACCAGGCACCTTCAGGTGTAGGTGACACCAGGACCACTTGGAACATTTACTGAATACAGTAATTCTACATGACGACTTGGCTGTTACACAAGGGCAGCAGTTGCTGCTTAGAAAACCGAAGCTGCTAAATTATCTTGATGTAAAAATAAAAACATATGAAAACTGATGAAATTACTGAGGAAATATTATGAAATGTAGTTAGAACACTGCATCTACATATACAATTCCTAAATACCTGTACAGTGTGATGTTTTCACAGTAATTTTGTAGCTTTCAAATGTTTTTACAAACTAAAAAATTTAGGGAAATGTTTAAGAAAGTGTTTAAAAACATTTAAAGTACCTGTATAAGCATGAATCATTATTTAAAAATTAAAGAAACTATTCATAGCAGATGGTTTCTTTATAAAGCATATTTAAAGATTAATAAATATTCATACTGCATTTAACTGTACACCATTACTAATAACACCTGTTACCATTTTATATCACCTGTTTAACACTAAGACACTACAACACCTGGTACAGTGTCCATCAACCCTTTAAGGAAGCACAATACAGTTTACAGTACTAACCACACACCAACACTAGATGTCAAGCTTGGCCATTATATTGTACACCCTAGAGTAACAGTTTTTGGTGAAGTCCCTTCCCACAAAAAAAAAAAAAAAAGCCTTAAAAACAACCTACAGTGTTAAGCTTCTGTTTTCTTGTAAAGTTAATTTATGGCCTGAATCTAGCAACCAATGTAGAAGCAAAGCGTGTGGCACCGGAAAGCTCCAGATACATGTTTTAAAACTTGTGAAAGTTTCTGTGGTAAATAGTGGAGAGTGAGTTTAGTATTTCCAGGTATTAATGGATATTACTATATAGTAGTTAATGGTGGGTCGTTATCAGTGATGACATTCACAATAATCTTACTTCTTGGCAGGGAATGAGACTTTCAGGTTATACTGGTAAGTCTGATCTGTGTCCCTCTTCCACCGGGAGTCGCTGGGGGAGGAGCTTCATTAGGTGTAGATAGTCAATGTTGAGTTCTCATGGCCAAACAATAGTAGGCCAGAGAATTCTTCCAGTGTCATTTTACTATTAAAACTAATCTACTTTACTTTCCTGTAGTGTTTTGATTATTTTTATATTGAATTATGTGGGTTTTTTTTATGAGAAAAACATCTTGCTGTTGCTTTAGGAACAATTAAGTCTCAAGCACATGTTTATATAACACAATAGAAGCACAAACTGATATTTAGTTCTAAGATCTTCAAGCTGTCCTTAACATTTTGACCTTAACTGCAAATTACTAATATCAAGTACACAAAGCTGGTGAACTTTACACTTTAATTATCATAATGTACATCAGTATACCTCAACAGCAATTAACATTTGTAACATTATGCAAATTACTGTATAATCATTTATTTACCAGTACAGTAAATTCTTATAAAAATAGCAACAATAACAACTGTTTTTTCAAGCATACTGATGACATATACTACATAATATTTAAAATCAGACATTAACAATAAACACTAGGCTGGATTTGTCGGCATCATCAGTACTGTGACTGTCCTCATGGCCACAACTCTCTATCTGCTAATATAAACATTGTAGACCATCTCAGTGATATTCAACATGACTCGTACTCCACACTGTCCTTTTATATTTTCTTCATTCTACTTTTACTGTACCTGTCTGTTCTTGATTTTTTCTGCCCTCCCTCTTCTGTTTACAACCTTATACTGTACAGACTTCATTCACTTCAACAAGGTGTTATTTTTCTTACACATTAACAGATGGTAACAACTGATATTCTTATGATACTCAGACACAGGTTTTGAGAGTTGATGTTGGGGGAAGCTTGTGTATTTTCACCTCTGTTTACGAGATGATGTTCTGTCACTTGGAACTTTATACTAATAAGGATTTACTGCAAAATTATATGGATGTAACACATAACTACCCATTATATCATCAACTCTCCCATTAATATTTACAAGAAAATAAAAAAAAATACCTTTCCTCAACCTCACAGCCAACCTCCCCTTCACCACCTTCCTCACCTGTATTTTATCTTGTATATTAAATTCAATATTAGGTACCTGACTTTAAATATGTGTGTGTAATTTCCTATAGAATCATTCTTGTACTATAATACAGTTTCAGTTAGTTGATCATATCCCCAAACAACCTGCCATCAACCATTATTACAGCCAGTCATTGGTCAAAGGTGACACATCATTTCTCCCATCAAGTCTAAGGGTTGAAGTCCAAGCTAACCCTTGACATTGATGTGGCATAAATTAAAAAGATTATTATGTACTGAACTTGTCTTCCATTGCATCGCCAGCCTTGGAGAAGGTATAGTACTGGGAGGTGGAGGTTTACCACTTAAGGTTGAGCTGAGTCCTGGTGCTACAGTAGCGCGATCACACACACCTCTCCTTGTCCTTCATCGTCCAGCAACAAGCATTTAGTCCAGCTGAGAATACCCAGCTCGAGGCCAACAAAGGGTTACAGTATACAAATCCCAGTTAAGGATGTTGGTTACAGGCTGACTTGAGTTTTCCTCTGGGAGTAAAGAGCCTTAATACATTATTAGCTATTCAGTGGGTGTTTTTTTGGTCTACATTTCTTGACAAAACCCTTCAGGGGGGTTGTTGTTTAACTGGAAGGGGCTGGATTGTCTTAATGAGAACATTAAGGTTTTGATTGGTTTACAAAACTAACTCAAAAGGTCCACCTCATCACTAAGTGGTGCCTGGACCAGGATATAGTGCAGGAAAACTATGTTGTTGAGGTAACTTTTTCTCATCCCCAGTGTGAGGTGCAGGTGTTCAGTAGCACCACCGTCCTTTATTTAGTTGGCCTTAGAAACATGGGCCTCCTGGAACCAACAGCAGACTATATATCAAGTGATCCTGGAAATCTCATTTTATAGAAGAGTTCTAGGGCCCCTCCCTCCTCTCTTAGGTTTTATAAGGTGAGGCCTGGTGCTGGAAATTTGGTACGGGACAGTGATGGACAAGGAACTGCCTGCATCTGTCAGTTGCTGTACCAACAAAACTCACTCACCTCCACCTTAGCAGCTTCAGTTACAACCTGTAGACTCAATGGATGAAAACACAAGTCTCCTTTACCTGACTCGGGTACAAAATGGGTCTTCCAGAACCAATCACTAACTGTCATCATAACTGCTTAGTGAAATACAACTTTTGTCATTCATAGAGGTGAACACACACATTAATCACCTACAAAGCCAATCCTGTTAATATACAATCACACACAAATCATGCAAAACATCATGAGACCATGCAACCACTTGATGAATAATGTGACCTGTCTGGTGACAAGATCTTGGACATTAACAGTCACTTCTCTATATAAGTTGTGTTCAATTCACTTCTTTGAGGAAAGTAGAGCTATTATTTTCTTTTATTACTACTGTACTCCTGGAGTATAACACAATAAGGCAATGACCAGATAATTAAAAGTTACAGAAGCACAAAGATCAAACACTCACTTCACAGAGGGGAAGGTGATCTTCACTTCATACACGTCGTCAGTTTCATCCCCAGCCTGACGTTCGGCCCTCAAACCCGCAGTATCACGAGCTAGACGGTTTCTACGAGAGCAGTCAACAACTACATCTAGACCGTTGCACTGTCCCGTAGAGGCGGCAGTGTCGGTACAGAAGTTCCACTGTGAGTTGAGCTTGTTCAGCGCCTGAGTGTAGGAGACAGACACACTATGTAACTCAAGTCTCTCTATATAGCTGTCTGTACTGTACATCTATCTAACTTCATGTCAACCTTACTTTAGGCCCAGCTAAATAAGGTAGAGTAGGTGGTCCTGATTCTTATGAGACTAATATTTTTCATATAAGCTAAAAAAAATTATGCATTCCTATCATGTTTTACAGCAAAGATAATGGATGATGTCATTGCAAAACTCACAATCCTTATTCTTTCGCTGAGCACATTCTGACCAGCTGCATTACAGATAACAGAGGATGGGAACTGCATGTTGATGTTGAAGACCCTCTGGGCAGGGGAGGCAGGGGAGCAGGCAGGGTACACTAGTGGGTAGAAGGGATCGTGGGTGGGCCTCCAGAATCCTTCAGCACCACACGTGTAGAAGTCGGGTACCTGGCAAGTAATATCCGCGTGAGTGTGTTTAAAGTGTGTCTATAAATACCGAGCATTATCGATAACAAATGTCATGCTGTGAGAGCCAAATACGGTTTTATCTACTCGTATATTTATATTTTCACCTTTTAAATGTCTTGAGGTTTTTCAATATAGCAGTCAAAACATCTTACTTAATGACTCAACAAATTTTCTGTACTAACACCATTGATGGATCTTTCATTAAGACACCATGGCGATTATCACTCAAATCTAAATTCCAATGTTTTTTTTTTTTTATTTCTTACCTTGGTGGAGAACTTGAGACCATCGTTGCACTCAATTTTGCAAACCTTGAAGCGGCCACCAGGACCCCAGTCAGAGCAGCGCTGGACTCCTCCTACAGGATCATCCAGTTTAGGACAGAACTCCTCTAGGACGTAAACCTTGAAGGAGCAGGTGGCTGAGTTGCCTGCAGCATCATAGGCTACGCTGGCAACATGGTAGGTACCCCAGGTAAAGGCCTGATGAAACAAAATTCATAACAATAGTTGTGTATAATACTGATTGCTTTACTAATTGTAAAATAAACCCGTAATATTTTCCTTGTACTGTTTCTAAAATGCGAGTGTGGAAGTGAAGCGACAAAGCCTGTACGTCTTCCCGTGTTATACGTGTTTCATGTATATCTCACACTTACTTGTCCTGGAGAGTAGCCGGACTTGTCGATGACCTGTTCAATACCGATATTATCAGAAAATACAGGCTCGTCCCAGTCAACCACAGCGGAGCCATTACGAGTGATGACCCAGATGTCTCCGGGGCAGTGATCAACACGGGGAGGAGTCTTGTCTCTCTCCAGTACGGAACAGTCGCCGGAGTAGCCGGGAGGACACACGTACTGGCCACAGGTGGATGGCCCAATACGCTCCACGTTACCGCTCACCATGTCATAACCGGTCCAGCGTAGCAGCAGGCCATCAAACATAACCGGAGAGTTCATGCATGACCGAACCTACGGAGAGATATAATGACACGTTAAGCTAAAATGATGTAAAGAATTAGTAGAATAAATAATAATAACCCGAGTCTCAAGTACAGTGTTACCAGAAGCTTTCAATAATATCTTAAATACTCCGTGAAGACCAGATATGAGTAAATGTTCCTCACCATCTTGGGGATCTCTGTGCGGAAGTCAAGAGGACGGTTCCAAGCATTGAGGCGAGCAACACGGCCGTGGAAGCCTCGTTCATGGGTGTAGCCGGAAAATTCAGACTCAACTGAACCAAGGGTCAACCAGGCACTAAGGAAATATTTGTTAATAATATAATGTACAGCATAAATTTCAGAAATACTAGGCACATTTTCTAATCTTAAAAAGGGTCATTAATGTAAGCATCTGTTGGTTTTGTCAGCTATAATGGTGAAACTGCCATAATTTTTATTAATGTTGTACACATTTGGTCTATGTACAGTACTGTACATCATATACCTGCTTTGCCTATACACATGCTGAACTGTATAGCTGTATTGTCTATATACATGCCAAGCCAATTGTAAATGTATGTGTGACAATTTTCCTGAATAAATATCATTATTAATGATGCAAGATCCATTTATAATCGTTGTAAAATAAACCTTTAATTTCATTCTTTAATTCATCATGTTTGTGTGGCAGATACTCTGATAATGATGAACAATCTCATTACCAGAGAGATGTTTGATGACTAGTCTACAGTATATACTACTAATCTAGAATACACACTTGCAAACCTGAGATGATGAAGTGCATTATAATAACAACCACCTTATGCCTGATATACATACTACATGGGTAGCTGGCGTCCCTTGGCAAAGCCTTCCACCTGAGCGACGACCACAGCATCAGTAGTGAGGGTGAGCATGCCAGTGATGCCGTCCCACACGAGTGCCACGTGATGCCACTGGCCGTCGTTAACTGGGATGTTGGGACGGTAGGTAACAAACTCCTTCAGGTCTTTGAAGAACTCAATAGCAATACCTGCGTTGGTGGCTTGGAGCATCACTCTCTTGTCAGATGGCACGTAAGGGCTCCTGTTGAGACCATTACATCAATACAATTATTTTTACCATCAAACCTTTACTCCATTCTGAACAAAATGAACTTAGATGGGTTCACTATACTCTACTCTACTGTATATGCAATAATTATACAATCTATCGTACATAAAACTACACAAAAAATATGTAAATAGAATAATATAATTCATGTACAGTCAACTACTAAAGTTCGTTCGCCTGTACCACGAACCATGAGATAAAGACTCATGAACCTGAAGCAGTAGACTGATAGTTTATTCTGTCTATAAATGCTTTGGATTCACGAGTCTGAATCTCAGGGTTCAGGGAGAGAGGCAAATGGACGTTTGTAGTTAACTGTACAGTATTTAATTTGAATTATTACTTTACTGTTCCATAAAAAGATTAGCTAATAATCCTCTTACCACAAACATTGAATTAAAATACTGTAATACATGAAGCTGTTATTCTTGTACTGTACATATAAAAAGTAATATAAGAAACTCACGAGACTGAATAGAGCGTAAAGATGGTGCCAAGATCATCAGGGACGGCAAACTGTACCCAGAGTGCCAGAGTGAAAGACGTGGAGTCACCCAGCATGAAGGGTGTTGCCAAGGAAGCACTCGACGCTTTGCTCTCGTCGTTGATGTACAACTCATAGTCGATATTGATCACTGTTGAAAGATGTGCAGTTTGTCAACACAGCATAATACTACCCAAGACTGACAATTTGCTCATCACCAACACAAAGAGATGCATAAATATAAAAGACAACTAGTTTACAAAATACTGTACTGTACATTACTGTATATTTCAACTGCAGTACTGTACCTACCCACTACAGTAAAATGTGGATGTACATAGAGACAAGAAACAGAACAAGTTGTCAGCAGCACATAGCTTCTGTTTATTAAGCTGTTTAACTTACAAAAGAGGAATTACCATGTAACTGAAGTTTAAGGTTAAAAATAAGTCAAAATGCAGTAATGTGTATATGAATCTACTATGCATAAAAAAACGAAAAGTTGATGGGCTCTAACACTTACCCTTCCTGCAGTCCTCGCCAGTAAGGTTGAATGGACACTTGCAGTAGAAATCATTAGTCAAATCAATGCACGTTGCACCTGGTGGGCAAGACGTTGGTGTGCAGTTGATAATGTCCTCGTCACAGTGTCTGCCAGCGTATCCAGGAGGGCACACACACTCGTAGCCAGCGCCTCGGTCAACACAGGTGGCGCCATTCTTGCATAGGCCAGCCTCACAGGCATCAAACTCAAACTGACATCCAATGCCGGTGAAGTCTTCAGAGCAGGTACAGTTAAGGCCGGAGCCATAGTCCTGGCAGGAGGCACCGTTCATACAAGGATTGCCAACACATCGTTCAGGAGTGACCTGACACTTCTTCCCATCTGTTCCAGATGGGCAAACACAGAAATAGTCTTCAAAGAGATTAATGCATTCAGCTTTGTTGAGGCAAGGTTCAGAGTCACAACCACCTATATCTTTTTCACAGTGTTTGCCAGTCCATCCTGGTCTGCAGGTGCATGAGAAGTCTGCAACACCATCAGTACACAAACCCTCATTATGGCATGGGTTTTGGGCACATTCATTAATGTTATTTTCACAAAACTCACCATCATAGCCAGCATGGCATTGGCATTTGAACATGTTGTCAAGATCCAGACATTTTTTAGTACCAACAGGATTGCAGGGATTACTGATGCATTCATCAATGGATGCCTCACACTGCAAGCCCAGAAAGCCAGGCCTGCACTCACACATAAAACCATCCAACTTGTCAACACAAGTGCCACCATTCTGACAAGGTTCTGAGACACAGTCATCAATTGTATGTTGACAAGTTTTTCCAATGTAGCCAGTGTCACATTCACAGTGGAAGCCATTAACTTTGTCAACACACTGACCACCATTCTCACAAGGATTTGGAGAACAATCATTAATATTTACTTCACAGCTTTCACCTGACCAGCCTGGATGGCAGATACACTCATGATAAAAGAATCGATCTCTACAGATGCCATTGGCACATGGAGAAGACTGGCAGAGGTCAACCTTGATGTGGCAACGTTTTCCTGTGAAGCCATTTGGACAATCACAACTGAAATCATGGGTGAGGTCTGTGCAGTTTGCTCCCAATAGACAAGGCTTGTCAGCACAATCATCTATATTCACTTCACAAAGACGTCCTTCCCAGCCTGGCAAACACTCACAGCGGAAGCGACCTTGTTCCAGCGGTACACAAACAGCCTCATTGGAACATGGGTTACCTTTCTCTGTGCAGGGATCAACAGTGACGTTACAGCCTGGACCAGTGTAGCCAGAGCGACACAGACATTCGTAAGTATTCTTCCCCGGGTCATCTTTACACATTGCTTGGTCAGGGCAAGTACCTTCCACACACTCACTGACTTCATCTTGGCACTGAAGTCCACTGTAGCCTTCAGAACATTCACAGCGATATCCTTGTGGCAGGTCAATACAAGTCCCAGTATTATAGCAGGGTTCTGATGCACATTCATTAATATCAACATCACAGAACCTACCAGTGAAGCCAGCTGGGCAGTAGCACTGCACTTGGTGCTGACGTGCTAGACAAAGACCTCCATTTTGACAAATTCCTGGAGTGCATATCACAGCTAGACACTCCTCCTCAGTTTGTGATCCTGTATCTAGTGTACGATTACCTGTTGCACACTCAAAACAAGTACTGCGACCTTCAAGGGGCTGATAGAAGTTGAATGGGCAAGGTGCACATGGCTCAAGACCTGTGTCAGAGTAACTTCCTGGCCTGCACTTCCTGCGACACATCTGCTGAGAGGATGTGGCAGCCACATAGGTAAAAGTCTGTGGAGGACATGCTTCACATTCCTTGAAGCCATCAATAGGAGGACCTTCTGTGTAAGAATTGTGTGGGCAGTTGAGGCAGGGCACTAAACCTGTTGGGGAGTAAGTACCATAGCCACAGACAGGAACACAGTCCAAGGTGGACTTGCTGCCCTCATTCCTGGTGTATGTACCGGGTGGGCAACGCTTGCACGCACCTTGACGACTCTGATCCTGATAGTATCCCTTCATACATGGAGAACAAGTCTTCTCATCCTGAGGAGCAAAGGTGCCGGCAGGGCAGTGAAGACAACGGGGGACCTCAGCTGTCACTGTGTTGAGAACTTCACCGATGTTACAAGTGAATCCTCGTGTAACATTAGAGCCGAGGGCTCTCATGGGTGGACACGAGTTGCCAGCAGAAGACAGGTCGAGGATGGGCTCAATCACAGCTGAGGTTGAGGGCACACTCAGGTCAAAGATGAGTGACAGTGTAGAGCCACAGTGACCATAAAGCATCTTTTGCTTAACTTCAGGATTAAGACGAACTACATACTGGACTTCCACCACATTCTCTTCTGTAAGAGCAAGTCTGGTGTCATGGAACATCACATCAATAGCTACATTGATGGCAGCAGAGCAGCGACTAGACAGTACACCATTGAGACTCTCATAGTACTGCTGTAGGAGACTCTTGTACTGGTCGAGGCAGGTGGACTGTACTGCACCATTGGCACGGTACATGACAGTGGCCACCACGTCATAGCTGGCCTGCTGGGTGTCCTCACTTACACAGTCAGGTACAGCTCGGCTGGGTTGCCAAGACAACTCTGGGGTACAAGTGAAGGCCTTGGATGGCATGTTGTCTGTGAATCTGTATCCTGCATTACATGTAGCTGAACATTCACGATTTTTACCTTCACCAGGTATACAGTTTAATCTACCATTTGCTGGTGCCTTTAGCTCCCAGTCGACACAAGCTGTTGCCTGAACAGCAACTTGGAAGTTACAAGTGGCTGTGTTGCCAGGTGGGTCTGTGGCAATAACACTGACATTCACATAACCTCCAACTCTGATGAGAGCAACCTCAGGCATCACTCTCAGCTGGTACTGTCCACTGTTGTCACTTACATTTACGCTGGACAGTGTGATGGAGGAGTTGAAATTGACGCGGTAATTTTCTTGTTCCTCAACCAGCTCTATCACATAACTCTGTGGGCAGGTGACTGAAGGAGGAATGTCGTCGGGGACAGTAATGTTGATCTGACATATGGCAACATTTCCATCAAAATCAAATGCCAGATATTCAACCATCATGTCTTTAAACACGTGCACAGGTGGACGGAAACCGGCCGGGCGGATCTCTGTGCGGGCGATCATGCCCGAGTTGTCATACGCAGTTGGAACTGTGAAGTTGACATTCTGGATGCCATCATCTCCCTTCTGGACAACAATGGGATTGATGGGACAGTTCTGGAACTGTGGTGGTTCATTATCAACACATAATGGGTAGCCCATATCATAACCAAGAAGACGGTTCTCTGCTGCTTCATCCTCACAACCCATCAGTTCAAACTTAAGACAAGGGTTCTTATCATAGCTCACAATACCGAGGATAACAAAGCGTGCCGTCACCACGGTGGGTAGTGTGATCATCGCCAGCTCACCATAGTTCCCAGGATCTCGAGCTGTGAGATTAAAGTTAGGGAAATAAACGATGTAATTATCGTCTTCGTGTCCTTTATAGAAGAAGCGAATTTCAGTCGGTCTTCCAACGACATCATTTGTAATGACGCCTTTCACTAAGACTGCCTTAATGCGGTGCACTTTTCCTAAGTCTACAGTGACGTACGTAAAGGCTTCTTGCTGACCGCACCAGCCTGTGGCGGAGTTCAGACGAATGTTATGAGCCTCATAATTCCCTCTCTGAGACGTGGCGTTGATGGCAGAAGCTGGAATCTTCCCTGAAGCAATACCAATAGGAGCAACAATACGACATTCTGGTTCACGGATGCAGTGAATGGGTTCATCTGTGATGGGGATGTAACCTGGGCGGGTACACTCAAACTTCACCTCAGACCCCTGCTCATAACTTGAAGCAATCTGAATACCCTCAGGTGGGTGGCCTGGGTCAGAACAAACAGGACCTTCACATCTCAGGTCACCAAAGTCCCAGGTTGAATCAGCTTGACATCTAACTGCATTATCATTCCTGCTGGTTTGGCCAGCCAGACTAAACGTCTCTTCACAGCCAAAGAAGAAGGATGACTGATACTGAGTCTCTAGAGTGAAGCCGTAGGTAGCGCCGGGCGTCTCTGCTGGTTTGCCGCAGTCCACACGTGGGCACTCGGGTGTAATGCCCGAGAGCCAGTAGTCTGCAGTGCTAGGTTGAGGATCATACACACACTCTCGGAATTCAGATGTCAATGTATTTTTCAGTGGTCTGCCATCTTGACTGCATGTAATTGTTACATTTTCTTTGAATGGAATTAAATGAGAGTCTGGGTCAGCAAAATGCACTGACAGATGCTGTGTTTGGTCATTCTGCAGTGGCGGACAGGATGCATAGCGACACTCGGGCAAGGTACCATTCCAGATGCCATTACTAGTACACGTTAATGTTTCTGTACCGACCATAACATATCCGAAGTTACACTGGAATCTTACCAGGTCCCCATAATGGTACATCTCACGAGTGTCAAGCAACATTCCATTTTCTGGAGACTCTAAAGCTGGACACATCTTACGTACACAAGTCTTATTCAGGCGATAAATGTCGCCGTCTCGGAGACCGGATTCCGATTTCTCGATGTAAAAGCCAGCCGTTCCATTATCTGTGAAGAGGTCGTATCCAACATTACACAAGCAGGAGAAAGAGCCCGCAGAGTTGATGCAGCGTTGGTCACACCCTCCATTACTGTCAGCACATTCATTTACATCTATACAGTCTTGACGTGCACATCCCATAAGTTCAAACTTGAGGCAAGGTGCTGCTTCATAATCAGCGACGTTGAGGCGAATGTATCGAGCTTCTACAGGAGTGGGTAAGTTGACGACTGACAGAGACACTCCGGAGGTGATGCGGAACTCTATAGGAGATCCTCCGCGGTTCGTGTAATCTCGGAACACGTCCGTCAGATCATCTGTGTACTGTAGCCGAATAGATTTAGCGAAGGCAATCTGACCATCCGTGCGGTCGACGGGTTGGGTGCGGAAACCAATGATGACTGTAGGAACGCGCAGGTCAACCATCACCCAGTTGCGGCCTGGCTCATGCTCTGCACCACACCACCCGAGCTGAGAGTTCAGACGCACACTCTGTAAAAGAAATTGAAGAAGTCATTCTTACATTCTATCTAGTGTGTTTAATTATCCCAGGATAATGACAGAGTAATAAACATAAAACATTATTAATGACATTAACATAAATTAATAAATTGGGACACACTCCTCAATGTATATGCGATTTTAATAGAGAATAATCTGCAACATGAAAATTACAGCAGAGATTTTAATGACCTAGTGATGATAACCATACAGTACAGTACTTACATTCTTCTCGTAGCCTGCTGCAGTGGAGGACACAAATATGGCATCGTCAGGTATGCCGCCATCTGACACTCCAAGATCTCCTCGTGGACGGCAGTCAAGGTTGGGCCTGAAGCCTGCCTTACACATACAGGAGAAGGCACCCGGGCTGTTCTGGCACTCTGTTGAGGCGGCGTCACACTGGGCAGCGTCACACTCATTGATGTCTGAAGTAACACCCTCATCAAATATAACAAACATGTACAGTATACCAAACATAAACTCAACAATAAAAAACATACTCATACGTCCTGATCATTTTGCATTTGCTTCATACATACATTTAAAAAATACCAAAAAGTTTATATTCTTTTGGGATGCCATAAAATGGTTACTACACGTTAATGAACAGATCAAACTTACCTTCACATGTTGGCAGGTCGACAAACTGCTGTTCAGGCCCACACTGGATGATGGGAGAGCCAACAAGCTTGTAGCCACGGTGGCACTGTACTCTGGCCTCGTCTCCGAAGTAGTAGTCTCGGGTCAGGTCAGCAAAGAAGCCGTTAGTGATCTGAGGAGGAGTGTGAGTGTTTGGACATAATTAGTAGGAAGACCATTTACTAATCTCTACATCTGCTATTAATAACAACAAGAATTAAGTTAATGCAATATATTTTTAAAGTACTGTAGTGTATTGTAGTGGATGACACAATACCGACATCAATATTTCATTGCCAGAATTATGATTCACAAAAGTAGGCAGTCAAATATTATTTTGTGTCGGCAAAAGTGATAAATAAAACAACAAAATGAAAAGTTGTGATTTTTTAAGGAATGTTTTTGATACATCTAAAGTTTTAGTACATACCTCTGGGTAGTCATGGCACTCGATCTTGGAGCAAGTGGGCACATCACCTGACCAGGAGCCATTGGACATACAGTGGATGACAGGGAGGCCAGTGCGGTAGTAGCCAGACTCACACTCGAACCTGACGACAGTACCGTAACTACGACCACCACCATTAAGCACGGCCTGGTTGGCGTACGGTGTCTCCAGCAGGGCTGGGCACTGTGAGGCTGTCAAAGAGGAAATTGGGTAATGTTCTCTGAAAGTACATTAATGTATCTTTAATTCACTACTGTACTACATATCTGTTTAATATTATAACATTGATTGTGGTAATTAATATTATAACATTGATTGTGGTAATTAATATTATAACATTGATTGTGGTAATTAATATTATAACACCTTTATCCAACATGGAGAGAACAGAAAGACTGTACGGTATATATACAACTGTGGCAGGTGACTGTTACCATGCCAACAACACCTGAGTGTGAACGCAATAATAAAACAAACTGATGTTGTTGACTTTAACAAGGCTCCATACTGCTACATTCATTACTTATTATATGTTTTACCCCTAGTGTGTATTGTACAGCATACTGTATAGGTGTTTCAAAGTACATTTAATATCAGTCAAGTTTTCCAGTTGTATAACTGTATACAGTATACATCATTAATACAGGTGTACAGTACTCACCAAGGCACTCAGGTAGCCGCTCCCACTCCCCGTGTTCTGTACAGGTAATGGTTTCCACACCCTTGGTGCTGGGGAAGCCAAAGCCAGCGTAGCACTGATAGGTGGCCTGTCCACGGTATGTCACGTTGGTCGCACCAATACTGAACCCATTGTCAATTTGAGGCACTGGACCACAGTAAACAACTGTAAACAAAGAAACATTAGTCAGAAGCAATAAATATAGATAAACAGACTAACAATGCAACATAAGTTATATTGCAGACGTATAAAACATTTTATGTAGGTGAACTGATGACATATATTACACCCCAGTTTATTTCACCAGATGATTAAACACTACCTGTGTGTGGGGGGGGGGGGGGGTTAGGTTCACATTAGGGTGTTTAATAATTAGTTGAAATAAACTGGGATGCCTAATCTTTCCTTTACAAATATTAAGTACAGTACTGTACTATAAACTACTATCCATATCAACAACGTTGTGTAGCATTACCTTGGCATTTAGGGATATAGTCGGTGGACCAGGAGCCTCCAGGCATACAGGTTGTCACTAAGGAGGACTTGTTGTTAGCTAACTCCTGACCGATAGGACACGTGTAGGTCACAACACTACCGAATGATGTGTCACGTGATGAGGCAATGGCACCCTCACCTGCAGTCAACATTGGGCAGTCTGTGGACGAATAACATTGTCATCCTTACTTCATTTACCTCTGATTTCTATGTTGTAAGTTATATTAGTTATATCTGAATTTTTTATGCTAATTACTATACTGTAAATATGAATAAAACAACTGTTAACTTATCAACACTAAAGTAGACACAAACATTACATTACTGTACCAACATGTGACCAACAGAGTTTCCCCAAGAGTCGCATTAACACTCACCAGCAGAGAAATTAGCCGACCATCCCTTAGCTGGTCGCAGTGGGTCCGAGTTGAACATGAGGAACATAGCGCCAGAGTCAGCAGTGAGGGTGATGGCGGGAGGGTTGTTGGCAGAGAAGCCACGGCCAGAGTGGAGACGGATACCCTGAGAGGACGTCATCCCGTCGTACACCTGAACCGTGTCCTTGTCCTCCACATCAAAGTCGTTGAACTGTTAAATATAAATCATAAGAATATTAAATATACCATAATCTATATAAACTTCCACGAGTTAACATAAAATAAACAAAATAAGGCCAAACTCATCTAATGGCATCAACTGTCCACTAAGAATATTACCAGATGTAAATGTATGGCCTTGACCCTGTTGATGAGACATCCTCACACTCCACCTCTGCTCAGGCATCTGTTCAATGTTTTGAAACTCTACACTACCTTATTTATAAATTATGACTACTTTTTGTTTTGTTTTACTGTTTCCCCTTTTAATATTTGTCAGCATTTTTCCTATTCAGAAAACTAAAAAAAATTCAATGTTAATAACAATAACAAACTTCAAATTCCTGCTACATAACTCAATATCCTGCCGTCCAACACAACACAAACATACCTTTAGAGAGAGAGGGCCGCCCCCTGGCCGTGTGATGAGGTAGCTGCACTCCTGATTGGTTGGGTACTGACTGATGCCATACGCTGGGGAGGAGATGGTCCCCTGATTGGCAGCAATGGCCACAGAACACCCTGAGTAGTACCTGAGGCGACAGACAATACCTGTGTAGTTCATCCTATCAATATTCTTCATAATACTCACTATTACTCAGTGAAAGCACTTGAAGATGTGTGTGACATCTGTACTGTATACCACATATGTGTATTTATTTATAGCATCGTTTAATTTACCTGATGCGGTACCCTCGTCGAGACATCCCAAGGTTGGTGTGGAAGTAGAAGTAGATGACGGGACCTGTGGAGATGATGAAGCGAGGGTTGTGTTCCTGGGAGCCAGTGAGGCGAGCTAACGTGTTATCTGAGGGAGAGTTGCCGTCCCTCACCAAGATGAAGTCCTTTCCTGAAATGGACATGAGTTAGGGAAATAAGTAAAGACAAATAAATTTAACCATGATAATGAACTGAAGTAACAATGACTGGGAAATAATACTGTACATGCTACAATGCCATGGCTGAGTACAAAAAGGGCCAATGTCAAAAAATGCCAATTTAGACTGTAGCCAATGAGACCTGGGTTACATAGGGCCAAAATCTAAATTAGCATTTTTTTTTACATTGGCCCTTTTTGTACTCAGCAAAAAAATGAAAGCTGAAGAATACACAAGCAATGTGGCTGAAAGTTGATACAGTAGCCACAGATTTAACTATACAGTACAGCTATACAGTGTATTTTCGATAAAAGTAAAAACTGTAATACAGTATTGTAATCCCATATATTAGTGTACTGGTAAATGAAGTACAGTACCTCCTTCACTATACTCTTGGTGGTCATCATAAAGACAATAATCTGAACAGTATTTGTATATGTAAAAAAAAATATTATTTCACAAGTTTCTGTTTAACATTTTCAAGTGTAAGTAACAAGTGCCTATGGCTGGTGCTTTACAAGTGTCAACCCAGTGACTTACCCTCTTCAAGGTCTAAGTCCAAGATCTCAAGGGTGATGACACGCCCCTGCTGAGTTTTGAGCATGTAGAGACACTCAAGGCCGCCGGGGTAGTTGAGGGGGTAGTTGTATGAGGTCATGATCTGCTCCTGTGGGGTAGCGATCAACTCACCACCACAGTCCTGCAGCTCTGTCTTCCATGACGCCCTACACAGAGAGGTGGGATTAGTACAGTATCACCTAGTGTGACTGGAGGTAAGATTTGGAACACCTGGTATATAAAGATTTACATAATAAGCATGACAAGATCTACACAAGATGATACAGTATACAGATTGCATCCTTTGGTAAAACATCCCCCTGACCCCACCTGAAACCTCTCTTCTCCACAGAGGCGTCCGTCTTGAACTTTAGTATCATGAAGTTAGAGGCAGAGATGAAGAGTTTGTCAGTGAGGTCCTGCCTGCCTGAGAGTGTGGTGAGTGACACAGCAGAGTCCTCGGTGCGGCCTCCACTCAGGATCTGCACTGTATCGAAGTTCTTTTCGGTGTCAAACTCAAAGAACTGAATGATGATATTGTGACCGACGGGGCCCTCAAGCGTCCATTTGCAGTCCATGTTGGCCCCGTACTTTTTAGGGTACTCTGGGCTCTCGATGGAGTCACCAGAGGAGCGCATGTAAAATTGGCAGCGATTGGGACAGTCCATCTCGTCTGACATGTCCCCACAGTCATTCTGCCCGTCACACTGGAAGGCCTGTTGATGAAGTACAATAATACCATTAAGCAGTGATCCATGGCATGCGGTTTGAAAGTTTGTTGAAAATTAGATTAATGGTGAATTCTGCCTAAGAGTAATGGACTTTTGGGACACCCCGTACAGTAATTAGCTGAGCAGATGTACTAGTTCAGTACAGTACCAAGATCCATTTCAAGTGAGATACAGGTTTGTGGCAGTGCTGAAACACTAGCTTAAAGTTATCCCCCTCCTCACTGGCAATGGTGGGCATAACAGAAAAATTAAGTCAGGAGAGCCCGCAAATAAAACTTATCCTGTTTTACAAAAACCATCACTACAACTGACCTTGTTAATACACCTGCCATTGGAACAAAGGATGGCGCCCTTGGTGCAGGCCTGGACGCGACACATGAAGGGCAGGAGGGACTCACAGGTACTCAGCTCCCATGACTGATGCTGGTCGGAGAGCCTCGCCTTGACGCACTCCCCGCCAGACACCTGAGGCTGACCCTGAGACCAGAACCCTGTGGAACAAGTGAACACATCTGTCACACCTGTACAAGCTGATGTACACAGGATTTCAGTCTTGCTACTTCACCTGAACTAAAGCACCTGAACAAACTTAATTAACATAAACCAATAAACCAAATTTAATTAAAGATGAAAAGGGGATTAAAACCATCGATGTTAAGAAAGCCAACAAGCAATCTAGGGTGAAATTAAATGTAAACAAATTATATTGACCAGTTGGTTACATACATTTGTATTATTACGGCTCTTCCCAAATATTTGTAACCGCGTAACTCCTCAAATAGAGTGTATGTCACTGCATGTGTTTTTGTGTGATAGAGTATTGATGTGTATGTTTACATGTGATGAGGTGTGTGTGTGTTATTACAGCACTGTACTGCATATGATTATGGGTGATGGTGTCTGTTTCTCTTTTCACGCTCAGTTTAGTTTACTTTATCCTCTTCGCCAGTGATCGGCTTTTTAGATGATTGGGTGATCGGTCACGTCTCTATTACACACTGGGCATATGCTGGCTCCAGAATGTATCTGTAGCTGCACCAGTGTTGGTCAAATCTGGTCTTGAATAAGCTAATACAAATGTTAATGTTACTGTGTGTGTGTGATGTGTAATTGTATAAAATATATGAGTGTACAAAAATGGCAGTACTACTATAGCGTGCGGTCTACAAAGATATCTTCAGTCTAACCTAACATAACCTGACCTGACCTAAATATCTTGTAGACTGCACACGCTATAGCAGCACCTAAATGGTTATGATAGAAGATACTTACCAGAGTAGAGGGAGACATGCTTGCCTCCAGCACTCTCCAGGGTGTTGGTGGACAGGTCATTGAGGGTGACGAGCCCCAGCCAGTAGCTATTGGTAGGGTGGTCGAGGGTGAGGTGCGCTAGACCCTCAGTAAAGTTGTTGTGCTCGTAACTCTCCACCAATACCAAGTCTGACCCAAACCTGAGGAGAAAGAAAACAATAAAAAATGGGTAACAGAAGAAATGGAATATCTGGGAAATTTGGGGGAAAGAAAACAATAAAAAAATAAACGAGAAAAAATTAAACAATAGCTTAAATGTCAGGAATTTTGTAAACATTAACAAGATTTAAAAACAATTAATTTAAAACCCAAACACGAAATAAAATAACCATCATGTACTATGTTTGTTAAAGAAGACAAATGAAAAACCAACAAAATCCTTAAAAGATAACTATGCTATAAATTATGTCTGGTAAAAATAAAGTTTTGTTGTAAAAGTATGCGGCTCTTTTTTTCTTTAAGGTTTACGACAAATAGTTAGGGGTGACTGACACCTAGCTGCTTCTTCCCTCGGTATGGGCACCTCTAGTTAGGGTGGCCTTTCGGCAAATATGGTACTGTACGGAAAAAAATCAAGGCTATTAAAAGTCATTTGAACAGAATCGAAATATTAATATAGATTGAGACAACCAACACCTTGATACACTATAATAGTCTTCCCTGCTAAGAGTTCAGGAGGAACAATGAAAGGAAAAAATACGAAAGAAACCAAGTGAATGAACCCCTCGGCACACACCGCCGTAAAAATAACCTCAACAGATCAAGACTGTTAAATCTACCAACTACCACCAGGATCGTTAACTCTGGACCATAACACAAGCGTTGGCGTAACACCAGTAACAAGTCACTCCAACTGCTTCCACGTTCAGATGTATGTAGATAAGTGTTAACGCGTAGCACCAACATGTATGTATGTGGAGGACTACATCATTCATCGTGGCAACACAGAATAAACAACCTCGAGAATGTTTGTTTAACGTTCTTGTTTGTTCCATCCAGCCCGGAAGTGTGAGAGGAGTGGAGAGGGAGGGGGAGGAAGAGGAAGAAAAATACCTAACCAGTATATTGTTTTAAGCAACCAAAGACCACGACTTTCTTATTTGCATTATCTTACTTTTTTGTGTTACTGTCTAATTTAAATGCATCTTCAACAGAGGAAGGCGTTATGAATCACACTGGTAGAGGAAAAGACGTACTGTACCCTAGTATTGATAACACTAGGCTACATGTTGGCTGTGTTTCTCTCTCGCTCTCCACCGGTCAACAACCTTCACATATTGGACTGGACAGCTGCGTGTACGGTATCAATTCTTCCGGCCTCTATTTAACAGTTGTTTTATTATTCTGGGAACTTCGGTTGTTTTCACACACTGCACAAGAGACTGAAAGTGAATTACAGTATTATCTTGTAGTGTGGTTAGGGCATCTGAAGACTAGCCTCCCACCTTATTTTACCTGCTAATTAAAAAACGCTACCTGGAGCTACTTTAGGTTAGGTTGGTAAATCTTAAGGTAAAATAAGCTGAGGGGCTATTTTTTGTTATCCATGAGGTTTAACACGCTATCATTCGCCATCTCTCGGACAACTCAAGTCAACAATCACAGGTTCATGGCTTAACGTGATGTGTGACAGTGGGTGGCCGCAAGAATGTGGATACCTTAGAGACGATTAGCCATTTCCGGCGCACTACACCTACCAGTAGTGCCCCCCCCCCCCCATGCTACACCACACTACACACAAGACTCTATATCAGCCTTCATGTACTGTATGTGGGCAGCCGCTTATATTCTGGTCTTATTGGGTAGCTGTATCAGACTCGCTAACCACGTCCCCTTTCAACTCAGAACACATTTGATAAGTTAATTCTATAACTCGAAGCTGGTCAACGGTTAACTGTAGCGGCCATGTTCAGGGGACAGCTACATCGGTGTTATCCACATGTACCGTAATATTGTTTAGTGATATAAAAAAGGACGAGATTAATGTACAAATGCATTAGTAAATTTATCAGAAACGTTAACTCTCCTCAAATTAAAGATACCCGACTGAATATGTCAGGACTCAGGAAATACTGTCAAGAGCTTTCGTTAGTACGAGGCGACAACTGGCTGAGTAATTGTCTTGGTATAAACCTCAGAGACAGATTTACTATTACTTCACCTTCAATTATTCTATGGATCAACAAGCAGCGGGAACATACATAAGTACTTGTGAATGACGTCGCTAAGAACCATTACATAAACACAGTTAAATTATATCCAACATCACGACAAACTTCGTGAAGATCTCCCAAGTTAATGAGTAAAAAGTTCAAGTTCTGCGGGAAGTTTCTTCTCACTGAGCAGCTCTTCGGTGACCATAACAGAACAACAGCGAAACATTTCAGTCAGACTTCAAAAGAAAGTTAATTTTGGATCGATTATCGAGTTCAATGCACTACCGACAGACGAACACAGTGACTGGAGACTCCTGTGAACTTGAAGCACATGAGCGCCACCAAGTCTACCTACCTCAAGTTTCCTGGCGGCGTTCAAACATTCTCTGGTGTAATCACTGGCGGTGTATATCATGAAAACTTCGTCCAAAATCATCAAAAGGCTACACATATTCTCCCGGGCTCACCCACAATAAACCAACTGTGGAACTAATTAAATAAATACCCTGGATAATATATAAACAAATGACAGGTTTTATCTTTGAAATGAAATTATTTCAAAATGTAGGAAAACAGATAATATATCGATTATTACAGGAAAGTTGAACCCAGGCGCCGAATACAGTAAATCACGAAACATCAAACATCAATGGTCTCTGAGGTACAGTATATAAAAACTGTCACCATGACCAAGTTTATAAACAATATTAACTAATAGCCGAGGTAACAGTAATGTTTACGCCACACTGTAAGGTGAGGTAGCAGTGCGTGTGAACCATTGTCAATGTCTAGCTCAGTGAGAGGATTACAATATTTTTTTGTCTTCTATACAAGTGCGTTTGATTACCTGTCTGTTTGTGTGTCTGTTAGTGCGTGTTCTTGTGGATGTGTTGTTTAAACGTACATGTATATCCTATTAAGTCACATACGTACACTCATATCTCTTCAGTCATACGTACACACATCAGTACATATATCTCTCCAGAGTGGTTTACGTACATAATAATCACCCAGAACATTCCAATAGCGTCACTGAGGGGAAAATAAATTAGACCTTGATATTTACGGTCACGTAACATATTAGGAAAACTACTTTCACATATCGTAAAAAAATACTAATTATATGGTGTTAAGCTCTCAGCAGGGTGGCCGCCGGTACAATATGTGTCAGTCCGCCAAATTCTCTCGCTAATATTATAAAACCTTATAAGAGACAATCCAACAAAGTTTAATCAATAGAAAACAAGTGAGCATCGCAAAGATAAACCAGGAGGATAATAGTGTGTGTGTGGGGGGGGGGGGGGGAGGTTAAGGGGTAAGGTATGTGAGTGAGAAAGATCTTTTATCTCTGGCGGGTTAGCTGAATTCCATAGGCCTGCCAGCCCCACCACCAAGGGTTGTCAGGCGCCGCCACAGCGTGTTGGGTTTGGGTCGGCCAAGTGTAAAATCCACTGGAACGAGGAATGATTTACGTTGATTGGTCCTTGTTTATCCTGACACCCGCAAGTGGTTTAATTGTAGATCATACACCAAGATAACCTGGTTGGGTTGGGGATGCGTTAGTTAAGGGAGAGAAGCCCTGGCTCACTAGGAATGGGCTGGGCTAGGCTAGTTAGGTTAGTGTCAGCTATGTTAATTACGGACAAACTACTTCATGAAAATGGAAAACCAGTGTATATCTTACCCCGTTATGAGTGGATTCTACCAAACTCTGATCTGCGGACACAACATAGCGACAGGGGCAGATCCAGGAATATCAAAAGAGGGAGTCAAGAAGTTGTGGGTGGTGGAACATGGCGAGCACAGCGCGCCCACCCCGGAATTTTTCTTAAATGTGACCACTATCATGGGTACTTTGAGGCCATGTGCACTTGATATTAGGAGATATTCTGGGATCAATCGTAATTACTTTTTACTATACAAAAACGCCTGAGTACTATACTGCATTAAAGAAAAAGTATTTTCATTTTCTAATGAAAAGGGGGGGTTCGCCAGAGCGGTGAACTGGGAGGAAATTCTTACGACGAAGCCGAGGTCGTGAGCAGCGATTGAGAGGCGGATATATGGAGTAAAGGTCATATCCCCCACAATGGCTGCTACTGGCTAGCCTTGGTCAAACTGCTTTACTGTTTATTACTGTTGTATACCCGCACTGTCAAGGTATATTGGAAATTGTATACCCCCACGGTCTATGTACAGTATACCTTACCTAATCTAACCAAACACCCAGAACTGCCAGCTGTAGTGTGTGGGTTGTGACTTGCGTCGTTTAAAAATCCTAAGTCGCTCACCTTCACCATTTTTCACGTTAAAAATGACATTCACGTGACCCTCAAAGAAGAAAAAAACGCGAGAAATTTAGGTAAGAAATGAATCAGTAAACCCCCAACACGTCTACTGTTTCAGGGTAAGAAAGTCAAAGTTCCAACATCTAGGAATCATTTTTGTTCTTAAGCACCATGATGTGTTCTTCTGGTTTTCGTTAATATAACTTCCACCTCACTATCCCCCTGACTAACTTTCACCATTCATTCCTACGCTCCTTCCCTTGCTAATTCATTACCATAAAGACGCGTGTTAGTGTGTGTGCGCTTTCACCAGACACCCGCCCAGCTGACCGCCGCCGCCCCGGACCACGGTTGTTTCGGCCATACCCAGCACACTCGTTTTCCACCACCAGAACGTCTCTACACATACATACCTACATAATAAGGATATCCAGGAGCAATACCAGAGCAGTTGTCATCATTCTTATTTTGTCAACATTAAAGTAACCTGAGACCAACACTACAGTACACTGACTTGTCTACAGCTTAGCCCAAAGTTAAAAAGAAGCTTCGACACTCTTGAATTATGAGGCGGGATGTAGCGGGAGAGACAGTAACCACAAGATGTCATTACCAGTGTTAGCGCGGGCTGGTGTGAGTAAATACATCCTGTTTCTATTATATCTTTACCAATTGTGCGTGAGTGAAGGTTGGCAGGCAAGTTTATGAACGATGTATCCTACTGGTTAGTGAAGGTTTAATATATCAAATGTAACTCTTTTCAATTTATTTCATCTCTCATCAGTTTACTCACTGTTCGGGTGGTTGGTATTGAAACGGTTTAATTAACCAGAAAAACACAGATACATAATGGACAAGAACAATCCTGACATGGCTATTCTGTTCTTTGTTATTTATTAAGACCTTCATTGTCCAGTATTGGTGCAGAAAGAAACCCAATTACCCGGAGTAAACCTGTCATGTTTGGTAGTCACACAGCATGACATTTTTCTCACATCTAACTCACGTAGTTTGAACCCAGGACGCAGCGGTCAAGGGCACGTGTATTACCTTACTACCGTCCAAACCCCTTAACAGCACACCTTCCTTAACATACACACGGTAGTACATTACATTAGACGCAGACAGCACTGATCGACCAACTCACGCGCCAATTTATGAGGTATTACGTATTTAATTTGTAACCAGACCTGGGAATACAGTATCATTGTGGCTGTAACATCTGTAACACCATACTTTACAACAAGCATCGTCATGAACAAGCTGGGAGGAAATTTCTCCCCGAAGTTCTCTCACTCCAGCCAGGACCACCGTTCACACTGTTGGCTAACTCAACTAAAAACATTCTTGCTTGATAAAAGAAACAGGATCCACCCCCCCCCCCTTTCTCTCCACCGACCATCCCACAAGCAGGCAGTAACCAGTTTTGTTTGTTTGTTTTTTTACCTGACCAAAGTTTGTGTTTCATTCTCTGTGATAAAGTGTAACAGTCTGGTAGGCGGCGTGTGTGTTATTGTCATGGGTTCTACTTCCCCTGACAACAACTACAGTCGCCGCCACCAGCAGCGACGAAGCCATAAATGCAGGAGTTAGGACGAGGCGGTACCTTTGTTGGCGCCAAAGAGCACAATTCCCATAGCGCCCAGTAATGTTATTATTTACACAGAGAATCTTACAAGTTATTTTATCTAATCAAAATTTCACCCCTGCAGCAGACAACGGTTAAACAAGACAACAAAATCCCGGGTTAACTCACACAACCCGCCGCCATTACAGCCAGTTGACCAAATATTACCTTGGACTGTGTAAGATCCTCAGAGACTTGCAGGGTAAATTCTACCTTCCCTACAATATATAAGAACACTCATAATATTTCTTTAAAGCTCGACATTGAGAATAGTGTCAAAATGGCGCCTAATCTGCACTGTGACTACCATAACTGGATTCCTTCTCCCACCCCAAGTGACGAAGTGAAGCGTAATATGCCAGAACAAAAACTTTATACCTGCGCCTGCCAGCATAAAACCCAAGTTGTCTCTTACCTCCATCATCACTACAGTCATGAGGGCCTTCTGTATCAAGTTCTTGCACATTAATATTACAAATCACTGAATGTATCGAAGGAATGGATGCAAGACAATGAATGAATACCTTAACAACAAGTGAGCAATTAGGAGTGTTACGAGGCTGGTGAGTGAGGCAAGAGCGACTGACTACATTGTGATTGGTTCAATAAGTGTGACGTAACATTGGGTACATGAGACTACATATATTGTGATTGGTTCAATAAGTGACGTAACATTGGGTACATCTGATAGTTATACTTCATGATTAGTTAAGCAACACCCGTAATGAACTACACACAACCAAGAGACTCTGGCCCTCTGGTGGCGAACATGACACTCTCTCTTAATAGATCATGATGACGTCACCCCTTCATGGCGCAGCTCACTCTCCCAACTCATCAAATTACGTCCTCATTAAGTGTGCCATTATTCCCTTTCATTGCATCATTATCTCTATCACAGCTAATTGTATTTATCTGTGGGGTTCATTACGCTGCCTCCCCCCAGCCACGCTAATAGGGGCTGCCTGTCTGTTGCCACGTCAGCTGCCCCGACCTCACTAGAGAAGGTGTGTCTTTGGGTCGCCAGCCTGAGAGGGGACAGGTGTGGTAAACTCAGGTAGACTCGTGTATTTTCAGTGTTATGAGGTATTGTTATTCATTATTTAACACGAGCGAGCCTCCCTAGCAATGGCGTCTGTCTTGTGTAATAAAAGGGGAGTATGACTCAGCCCATACGTCGGTCCGTCTCTGTGTCCGTCCGTCTCTACGTCAATCAGACTCGACTGTTTCCTATAACCATCGAAATTATGTAAATATTTCACCAAAAGAAAATTGTTCCAGGCTTGAATAAATAACATTGTTTTTAAGAAGTTTGCATGAGAGAGAGAGAGTTATGAATCGTAGTAAACAAGATGGATAAGGACCACGCTCGTGGATTTGGGCGTCACCATGACCTTGGACGCTTTTACTGCGGCTCTACGCACATCCCCTCGTGTCTCCAGCTCCATGGGCTGGTAATCGACCCTATGATCACTACATTAGTGGCCAAAGAGCACTTACTTGTCCACCCAAGTAATTTAAGGTTTGCCCCGAACGACACCATTATAGAAAATGGTTTTCATTTACTTCGTGCTAGGGTATACTTCGCTATTTTTCCCACTGCCCCTACTCGTCTCTCTATACACAACGTGCTGCCAACTGTACGCTAATCAGCCGTCCCCTCTACTACGCACTACCCGTTCTTCTCTGTGTACTCCCAAAACTTGTCCTCATTTCCCAAGTGTACTCAGGACTCGTCTTCAGCTTCCATGCATTACTCACAACTCCATGTATATTACGCACCGCCTCCCCCGTGTACAGCCCAAGACTCGTCCACCTCTCCTTCCCTTACGCGCCTCTCAGAACTCACATTCCCTCCAACACACCCAGGGTACCCCGAGGGCCCCCTGGAGGCGGTCAGGAATTCAGATGCTGGTGCTGTGGCCGCGCGTTTGGGATTCCTGGCGTAGTAGTGTGTTTTTACGGTCAGGGGCAACCACCACCACCACCACCCACCTTCTGCTGCACCTACACGGAGGCCGCCACACCACCAGCTGGGGCTGAGGTGAACCAACTGACGAGAAATGAACCAGTTGGACATCACATGACCTATAACTTGTCATATCTTGGAAGGTCCTCACGTTCTACCCTGTACCAGCTGGGTGATCACACACTCACTACACCACCTACCCTGCCGACCTCTCCACCTGGTGTAGTTACTTTATAGATACTGGCGAGCATAAATTGACTGTTTATTACTCTTGGAAAATTAAATATGAATACTAAAAAGAGCTACAGAGAGACAACTTCGGTCTTATATGTGTCGCCTAAGATATATCCACACACACACACACACACACACACACACACACACACACACACACACTGCAGCAGAGGGCCACAGGGTACGGGGTGACCGAGGTGTTAGGACGCAGCGCCAGCGTGAAGCGGGTGAAGACCTGCAGTGTGGACGATGTTCTTATACTGTGGGGGCGATGACGGGGAGGAGGAAGGAGGAGGCTGTAGACATGAGAAGAGGACTACGTGTGTGTGTGTGTGTGTGTAGAAGGGCAAGAGGAGTCAGAAATATAGAAAGAGGGAGAGGACAAGACCTGGTAAAGAAGATAACATCACTCAAGGCAAGACCCGGCGGTGACAAACTCCTTCTATCAAAAACGGGAATCACACACACACACACACACACACACACACACACACACACGGACTGAGACTGATTTAACGATTAAAAACAGCAGACCGGTATACTGGTGGACAGGTATATAGGTAGTGAGAAGAGCCTGCCAGATTATAACACAAGAACACGGTCGACCCCAGGATAAGACTCTGGTGTTCGAGGCGGTGAGTGAGAAGTGGAAAAACAAACATTGACGACTAGGATACAGAGGAGGTGACCTGGTGGACGGAGGTGACCTGGTGGACGGAGGGGGATTGGTGGTGAGAGGGTGAGGTATAGAGAGGAAGGAAGGGTGAGAGGGTGAGGTATAGAGAGGGAGGAAGGGTGAGAGGGTGAGGTATAGAGAGGAAGGAAGGGTGAGAGGGTGAGGTATAGAGAGGGAGGAAGGGTGAGAGGGTGAGGTATAGAGAGGAAGGAAGGATGCTGGGGGAGGGGGGGTCAGTATGAAGATAACCAGGTGAAAAAGGGGAAGGGTTAGTAGGGGGGGGGGACTATGAAGGAGTGGGTGTAGAAGGAAGGGGTAAGGACTATCTAGGAGGGGGGATAGGAGCGAGCCCTGGCAGGTGAGGAGGCATCGTCCGTCAGGTTTTGGTGGTGGCAGGAAGGCACAGGTGTGTGTGTGTGTGTGTGTGTGTGTGTGTGTGTGTGTGTGTGTGTGTGTGTGTGTGTGTATTATTCACCATTACTTGCATGACTAGTAATCATAACGTGAACGTCACCCACACACACACGCATACACGCAAGCAAGCATACACACAAGCACGCACGCATACGCAGGCATACACACACACACACATACACCGTACGTACAGATACAAACATACAGACAATTATCAGATAAATTTAAGAGTGAACTTCGTGATTAATAAGGCAAAACAAACCATGAACAGTGAAGATGTACTGTAGTAGACGGTGTGAGGTGAGTGAGTTGTGAGTGAGGGTGCGTGTTGTGAGGGGCTGGCGGTGTGTGGCAAGGTGGAGGAGGCACAAGCTCACCATCTTGGGGGCGTTGAACTCCTCGTCCCCGGCGGCTACACACACACACACACACACAATAACACCCCTTATTACCCATCACATTAAGGATTATTTTTTCATCTAGAACTCCAGATAATGAAGGGTTATTTACGTGCCTGATAATACTTCTTGCCCTAGAGTGACGGAATATCCCAACACGAGGATGACTTACAGAACCGGAAGACTAGAATAGCATTACTTAACTCTCCCAGAACCCAGGAAGAACAGGGGGAGAATATTTACGTCAGAAGAACGTGTATGTGGGGCGTTAACGGTAGTGAGGACCAGCTGATGTGGACGCCAGGGGTGGGTTTGAGGCCGCCGCGTTGCACTACCAAAAGTTCCGTTACTGCGTCTACTCTTCATTCTCGTCTCGCTACATAGTCTTATCCTCGTAATACATCATAATTAATCAAGATGTAACAATAAATAACGTAAGATAACACACGATTAGTAGCGAGGGCTGTAGACATATGATGAACAACGAAAACAAATAAAACAACTGCCAGAGAGATAAGTGACGGACAGCTGTAGGAGAATAACGGACATACACAGCAGCAGCGGCAATAACACTCACCTACACTCACCCTCCTGTGTACCGTACTGCCTCCTTCAACTATAACACTCACTCTGGCTACACTCAGGTATGATAATCTACCCATTAATTACTGTATACATAACGAGCCTCCCTGTACACCTTGCGACCTGACCAGTTCACACACACACACACACACAAAGGTTTCCTATTTAAAGATAAACAACTTACCTAACTGACGAATTAAAGCAAAGACGCAAAACATGACTGAAATGTTAACAAAATTCCACTGAGACATATTTCCTAACAAGCAAAGGTGTTCTCAAGATCATCCTGAAGTCTGTAAACATCGTGATCCTATAGGACTTACCTGCCTCTAACCTGTAATGTGATTGGTGGAGCCTTTGTACACTTATAACGTGATTGGTGGAGCATTTGTACACTTATAACGTGATTGGTGGAGCCTTTGTACACTTGTAACGTGATTGGTGGAGCCTTTATACCAATGATAAACCCAATACTTATATCTTGAGAATTAAATGAAAATAACAACTGCTGTTGACAAGTGATGATACTAACGGATTAACCTGTTTCTCGTTCACAGATTATATAGCTGAAGACATACATACAACTTGTAAATCAACACAAATATACTAAGACAGCAGAGATAAACTAAAGTGAATAGAAATACGAGTAGTAGAAAAGGTTTGAATATCCTGAGCAGTAGAAGGATGTTATCTTTTGATCACACACACCACCTAGAGGACAGTGATGATAAGACGGCCTACAGCATGACCCTCCCTCCCTTCCAGGCCCCAAACCCTCATTAATTACCAAGAACGCCCTCAAGTATTTATGAAATATGTGATAAGATAAAATTACGAACTTTCGAGAATATACTGTATATGAGAATTAGTTATGAAAACCAGTATGAGTTTATTTCACGGACAGCTAAATAGAAAAAGAAATTCACAAAACCTCCATCTACCAAACGCAAATCACAAAATTACAAGTGAAAAGCTATGACTTTCCTTCCTTAGCGGCGGAGGGAAACTTGTATGGGTGGACGTGTGGTGGCGCTGCGTCCGTCCCTCCCGCCACAAACACGGAACACTGCAGTGGTCGATGCTACCTTCTAACTTCCTAATTACCCAACAAACCATCACTTATAATCACCTTTCATTTGTGGTGGACTACGAGAAAATCTAACCTGTACATTATTATATCATAGAGCCTCACCATTCGTTACTGAACACATCCATTATTTACGGTACTAAACTCAAATGCCAAACTCCAGAGTACTGGGAATTTGGAGCCCAAATCCTGTGAAAGTCTTAAGTAGGAAAATCGTGAGGTTTTGAGATAAGACATCAGAAGAGACTCGCGAACAATCTGAGAAGACACATCTACCTAACACAGTCTACTCAGCATACACTCTACCTACCCACCTACAGCTCCAGAAAAGCCTAGCCTGGAGCGGCCCACCCCAAGAACCTTTCAAGATGACAAACAACATATGGGCGACAACAGAAGCCGTAACTAACTTATAGAAACTCCTTCATCTGGTCTGACTGCGGGAAATGTAAACCCGTTTTTTCTTGGACTGTTAAAAAGAATCAGTAAAGTTGATAAAGCATTATATAGTGTTATTTATTGTAGTTCTCGCAGTCTCACGATAGCCAAAGCATTAAAATAATATGCGGCATTAAGTTAAGGGAAGGCCGACTATTTTGTAAATGTTAAACCTTTTTTTTATTTCGACACAACTAACTAATCTGCTTGTAAATAAAAAGTAATATTAATTTCACTGCTGTTGATATAATTAAAGTATTGTTGTTACTTAACTGAGCTGTATCGGCGCGGAGTTGAGTTTACCCGATTAGCGCGGACTAGACCACAATACACACTGCTGTACCCATACTGTACACAAACACACACCGTGGTAAGTTAGTAAGAGAGGAGCGACCAGCTGACCACAGGGAAGAACGGTGTAAGACAATCGATAACAAAAGCGTAGAATGAACACAAAAACTTGCTGTTGAGGATGGTTAAACTTTCACTAATACTTATATGCTACTTTCTTTTATATTTCCTGCTGGTGTGTGTGTGTGTGGCTATAAAAACGGAGAAGTGAGAAAGAAAGTCAGACGAGGCTGGGAACCAGGCCACTCACGCCCGCTACAGGTTTGATCTGTCACTCACTACTACAGGACCTTCCTGACGGTGACACACTATACCTGGGAGGCAGTCAATACACAGATACAGCTCACCGTCATGCATGAGTCGTGTGTGCCTGTAGCGTCAACTAACCTGAAATATAAAAAGAAAGGAAATTAGAACAACATACTCACACAGATCTTCGAATAAAACAAAAATGGTATTGTACATCAATAATAATACAATATATACCAATAATAAATAACAATAAAACAAATAATTATTTTCAATGCATTATCTTGAAAAATATATTTACAAAAATCCCTACACTCAGGTATGGACCCCCCCCCCCCCCCCCCCCCAGGGTTGACACTCCCAGTAACATGTAATAATCACTACATAAAATTACAGTATAGTGGGGTTATAAACCAGAAGCCAGCGTGGCGTGTTATGGTTGGCTGGCGCTCACCAAAACACAATACTTAATTACACCTACGGACGTGATATTTACAATGTTAGTTTATGGGTTTATTGCTGTCTGATAGTTACATTGGTAGCCTAGTGAGGACTCAAAATGGATAGGTGACGAAATATTAGACACGTCAACTTTTACTCATTTTTTATTCACTCAAACGTTAAAATTCATCCTAAATTTAACATCCTTTTGTTGTGAGGAATATTTACAGACGCAGCGATAGATATAATTTATATTTTAGTTAACATTTTTCACTTTTGACAGAATTTAACTCGCCAGCACTTGTTCCGTATCTGACGACAACGGAAGTACTATACATGAGATATATATAAAGCCCCAATAGATAATATAACAAGTGTCAAGTGTCATTAGTGCATACGAGTCTCGGAAGTGAGAATGAACTTGTATTAACGTTCCTTCCCCGAGGCTAAACCACACAAGAAAGTTGAGAACAAAATATTCTCTAGTCAGCGGTGGAGACTTGGGCCAGCCAACAGTTTTCTCTAGTTCACCGCTCCATCTATATACTTCTTTCCTCTTAACTCCATATATTTACTTTCTTATATAATTAATGTTTATTACTCAGATACATTACTTATGCTGTCTTGGGATAATTACAATCAACTGGGACTAAAAAATACCAAGAAATATTAAAACACGATGAATGGTTGACATATACAGTAGCGTGCGGCCATACTCCAGACTTTAATTATAAACAATAAAGGAACTTTAAGTAGGTCAAGTATCATCTAGTTCTCATCTGTTGTTTACCCGCCAATGGAAATCCAGAGCGACGATTAGTCACGCTAAGCCGGATTCTGATTGGCCAGGCGTCGTTACTGTTACTAAAATGGCGAAGAAAATGAGTGAGTTGACAGTGGGACCAAGGAGGAGACTTTCCACCATGTTGTACCAGGCGGCGACAAGACTAACCTCACACACAAGACTATTGCGCATACATAGACAGATACCAATAAAAACATGTTTAGAGATAACTACTGATGGATACTGTCTTACAATAACTCCTACCAGTCCCCTCCTAACACACCCCTACACCCCCTCCGGAGCGAACAGAGCGTTTATAAAGTCCCTTGATGTTTACGTATTAAAGAAACAAGTCGTTGGTATAGTGTTTGTGTTATGTACTTTACTGTATTATGCATATAACTGTATTCTCCGTTCTCTGCTGTAATATTTTCCTCACGCTAGTAAGTAAGAGCGTAGCGAGGAATACAGTTAAGTGACGTAGCACAGAATTGATGTTTTAGATGTGTAACTTAATCATGAGACCAAGTAAACACAATCATCAAGGGACTTTATAAACACCCTTACGTGTACCATTCAACGCAGGGCTCAAATTTTACGTGTGTGTGTGTGTGTGTGTGTTTAAGGGTTTTGCAAGGTTTAATTACCTCCCCCGTTGAGAGTTAGGAGTGAGTGATGAGTTAGGGTAAAATATATAGAAGGCGGGTAGAGTAAAGTTAACATGTAGTACCAAAAAGGTGCCCGCGTAGCAGAGCAACTCGCTGGGGAAGGCTAGACGGTTGGTTACCTCACTTTAAACGTTATTCAACCTGTAAAACTGTATATATATTTTTTTTTCGTCACCCTTCCAAGGTTTTCAGCGATATTATCAAGTGGAAGAAAATCATAGAGAAAAATCCCTCATTTTTTTTTCGATGACACGATTTTAACCCTTGACTCCAGCGGTGCCAAATGTCAAAGTTAACGACTCCAAAACACCGTAATATCATCCTCTCTCTATATATCTGTTTCATTACCTCGGGTGAATGCATGCTAAATATAACACAGCTCAAGATAATGTTGGTACTGAACAAAGATGACGAAATAGGAGAATCAAACGTGAAGAAATGTTAGACTTGGCATCGGCGTGGCGGGAGTTGGGTGGAGGTAGTCATGGCGGGAGGGAGAGAGTGGAGGAATTAACCCCCACTTAATATTCCTCTTATCTAACTCCTATACATATATTATCTACTTATATGAACAGAACCTCAGCCTACGTGAAATATATCGTGATATATACAAGTGAACAAAAATGATGTAAATGAAAGCTTAAGTGCTGTTCAAAATTTACATATATGCAAATTAATATATCTGACAAATCTTCGGTTCAGATCACCCAACGTCAAGTTATGTGGACGGCCTAAGAGAAAAACAGACGTGTGTGTGTGTGAAGGAAGAAGAGAGATAAGAGAAGATTAGAACGAGAGGAACTGAGGGAGTGTTTGAGGACTCGAGGAGGAGAAGAAGAAGAAGAAGGACATGAGGTGTGGGTGGAGGGGAGGTGACCACACAACACAACATATCGTTCTGGTCTGATTCCACGGCCACTGGTCTTATCCCCCCTCCCCCACCACACAGCTCACCTGGGTCACACACACACACGTCTACCAGGTATGTTTTATGTACTGTTAATAATCCAGGTACAGTGTCCTCAAACTAATGGTGTCAGTGGTGAAGAGTTTGGGATAACTTCTTGAGACACTCTGTATTATGATGACTTGTTATGTTGTCAGTAGTAATGGTAACACGAGCCCCCCACCCCGGCCTAGTAGCGCGTTCAACCATTAATTTCCCTCCTCCTCCCCCCCTCCAATCGTCACGGCGTGGTGTGGGAGTGGGTCAACTACGTCCAAAGTTCCCACGCTGGCCCGCCCACGCCCACACCAGCACGCCCCCGCTATGGTAATCGAGTACGAGGGAACCAGACAATGTTAATCTAAGTGGTGGTGGTGGTAGAGTGGAGGACGGAACTCATCTGGGTTTCGGGATCAGTGTGATGTGGGCCAAGGAGGGAGGGAGGGAGGGAGGGAGGGAGGGCGTGAGGTTGAGCGGTGACCGTCAATAACAAGCGCCGTCCGTGATTACCAGCCGTCCACTCCTGTAGTTCTGCTGACCGCCGCCGTAAATCGTCCCAGAATCGACCAGTGACGTTAAGCTTGGCCGCGGTTATTTCCTGCTGTCGGTCTGAGTACATTAGTGGGTCAAATACATCCTGTAGCCAAGCTGTACTGTGAAGCCTCTATTTAACGGACTATAGTGAGGAAAGTCCGTTATATCGAGGGGTCCGTTAGATGTGAAACCTCCATCTAACGGATTGATGGAGATAAAAGTCTGTTATATGAAGGTTTCATTCTTTGTCCGGTAGGGGCCGGGGGGGTGGTGTCATTAGAGGAGCCACGGACAACAGGATCATTACTAAAATATCATCCAAGTAACGCACGTAACACCTAAGCGACGCACGTAACACCTAAGCGACGCACGTAACACCTAAGCGACGTACGTAACACCTAAGCGACGCGCGTAACACCTAAGCGACGCACGTAACACCTAAGCGACGAGCGTAACACCTAAGCGACGCGCGTAACACCTAAGCGACGCGCGTAACACCTAAGCGACGCGCGTAACACCTAAGCGACGCACGTAACACCTAAGCGACGCACGTAACACCTAAGCGACGTACGTAACACCTAAGCGACGCGCGTAACACCTAAGCGACGCACGTAACACCCAAGTACCTCACGTAACACTAAGTAACATCACCCGCACCATTAAACCGTACCTATACCAGTAGTTATATAATACCTGCAGTAATAACATATAGTGTGTCGTGGGAGGGAGACAGTCGAGGTGACATGAAATAATAAGAATAAAACACCAAATTCTCAACCAACATTATAAATAAGATCAATTTACAGAGACCCTTCGGAGGCGAGACAGACAGACAGAGACCCTTCGGAGGCGAGACAGACAGACAGAGAGCGGTCGACCTACATAGTGGTCACCCGGCTCACAAAAACAATATACTGACACCGATTAATAAGCTATCACTTACTACGACTACTGTACTAACAAAAGTCGAGAACTGTCACTGGTATTCTGTCTGGCTGGCTGTCTGTCTATCTATATGTCTGTCTGTCTATCTGTATGTCTGGTTGTCTATGTACTCAAGAACATAAATTTATACATTGTAAAACTGTACAGACCACAAAATTATCGACCATGTGGGGTGAGGTGAGAGGAAGGGGGGGGGGGTAAGGAGGGGACTATTAGACAGACAGACACACGATGGGTCAGGTCCTGTATAGCCCTCAGTTGACGCAGCGAGGAAGGAAACAGTAGTGGACCAAGGCGTTACCCTGAGGGACCTCCACTGTAGGTTACACTACTGAACACGCCGCTGTCGGTCAAGTGGGGGGGGGGGGGGGGGCGGTGGACTGTAGTGAGGTAGTGTAGGGGTGGTGGCTTTAATAACAATAATAACAACAATAACAATAACAATAATTACAACACAAACCACAATCATACAACAATATACTGAAACACACAAGTATACCAACAACCACCATCATATATAGCTGAACCTTAACTAAAGTCGAAATCCTAATCTTTCCCCGAACACCTGTCACCACCCCCTCCCCCCCTCCCTCCCTCCCTCAGGATAAAATAACAGGATGGTGACTCTAATTTAAGTCGTCTTGGTTCTTGGGGGGGGGGGGGGTGTCCTTGAGAATCCCCACGGACACGCCACGGACAGTACAGTTACGGACACCAGGAAGACACAGCGGAACTAGGGTGTATTATATTGATGACATCCCGGAAGTATTGATGTTATGGGAGACACACACAGTCATAACGTATTGTTTGAGAAGCTTTTACACACACACACACACACAGACAGACAAACAGACAAGGTTTGATCACTTATACTCAATGGTTAGGTTAGGTTAACACTATAGAACAGTAAGAGATGCGAACAGATCAAGGCTAGACATAACCCCTATACGCGTGGGTTCTATCAAGTGGGGTCCACTCAGATTGGCGGTACAGGAGGGAGGGAGGGAGAAGGAAGGAAGGAATAAAGGAAGAGAAGGAAGGAAGGAGAAAGGAAGAGAAGGAAGGAAGGAGAAAGGAAGAGAAGGAAGGAAGAGAGGGAATGGAGGCAGGGAAGGAAGAAAGGAAGAGAAGGAAGGAAGGAATGGAGGCAGGGAAGGAAGGAAGGGTGGGTGCACTTGATGACTGTGTGTATAGACTGCAGGCTTTCCCCACACCTTGACCAACACTCAGTCACCTCACGTACTGTTGACACCTTGGGAGGCTGGAAGGTGGGGGTGAGAGGAGGGGTGGGGGGGGGTGAGAGGAGGGGTGGGGGTGAGCTAGGATTGAGAAACAGAATTATAGAAAAAGAACTGAGAAAGAAAGAAAGAAAGATTAGTGGGTGAAATGCACGAGAAAGGAGCCAACAAGGGTCTGAAAGATATCAATGCAGCGAATGATGGGAATGAAATGGTGAAAGAAGAAAAAAACCGGAAGGAAATGTTATGTATACGATGAGAGAAGAGAGGAGCAAAAAGTACTTATAGGGGATGAAAGAATATGAAGAATTGTTGCCCCCCCCCCCCCTGTCATGGGTGAGGGGGAGTGACCTTCTCACCTCGACCTACATCTTGAGGAAACAGGAGAGGGAACTAGGATGTTTCCCCTTCCTTCCCTCCCCCCTTCATCCCCTCCATTCCCTCTCTCCCTCCTCCTCCCTTTCATCTACCCCCCCCCCCTTACAACGGCAGGAGCACGGTATAATAATAAGAAGAAGAGACTCTATGACATGACCCATTACTGTTGTCGCAGCCTCCAGGTCTAACTCTTCTCCCCCTCCTTCTCTACGTTCCCCCTATGTATCTCCTGTCCCCCTTTTCCCCTCCTTCACTACATAAGAACATAAGAACATAAGGAGTCTGCAATCGGCCGGTTGGTCTGTGCATGGCAGCTCCTGTCGAGAGTTACTACCACTCTCTATCCTCCATGAATCTATCCAGCCTCCCTTTGAAACTTTCCAGTGTTCCAGCACTTACTACAAAGTTGCTAAGCTTGTTACACTCGTCCACCACCCTATTTGTGAACCAGTTCCTTCCTATCTCCCTCCTAAACCTAAACTTATCCAACTTAAATCCGCCTCCACCTGCCGCCACCCCCGCTCCATCTTCCACCCCCCCTCCCCTCCCCTCCTCCACCTGCCCCCCCCCCAACTCTCTTTACATACATTAACGTGACCTGTGTTGCTCAGCGTCGGTAAGTTATGAGAGAGAGAGAGAGAGAGAGAGAGAGAGAGAGAGAGAGAGAGAGAGAGAGAGAGAGAGAGAGAGAGAGAGAGAGAGAGAGAGAGAGTCATGACAGCAGTAGACGACAACACGACTCACTAACAAGGACAAAATGATCCACACACACACACACACCTCTTCCGCCGACTCAAGTCCCTCGGAGTTCCTGCCCCCGAGCTCCTCAGTGTTTACACAACATTCATACTTCCCAAGCTCACCTATGCCTCCCCACCTGGTCTTCCTCCCTAAATGCCACACAACGTAAACACCTAGAAAAAGTGCAAAAGAGGGCATGCAAGATTATTCTCTCCCCTTCCTACTCCACATATCAAGAAGCGCTCAACACACTGACCCTCTCGGCTCTCTCTGACCATCACCACGACCTCATCTGCAAATTTGGTAAGAAGCTTCTGCACCATCCTCGACACCGGCTCCTACTACCACCCGAGATCCCTCGCCCAAGAATTTCTGTTCGACACCACAACCAGCCCACACGAGCATGTACTGATCGCTATAAGAACAGCCCAGTCCCAACCATTGTAAAAATTATCAATAACTTGTAATCAACCAGTGTATTCACTCCCAGTCAATCGAACTTTTTACACTGTCACTATGTTGAAATGTCCTGTAGCTTGACCTCCCCACCTAGTTATTGTATATCGTATTTGTATCACTTATGTTACTTGTATATTATTTGTCAATCAAGAGACCCATTCCCAAATTATGTAGCTGTATATTTTCAGCCTTCCGGCTGCCATGCTCTTGCAATAAACCGTTAATTATTATTATTATTATTATTAACTGGTAAAGTTAGGCTGAACAAACAAGGGTCTCTCACACACGAGAGATTGGTGGTGGTGAGAGACTGTGGTAAGGTGAGAGACTGTGGTAAGGTGAGAGGGACTGTAGTGAGAGAGGGACTGTAGTGAGAGAGGGACCGTAGTGAGAGGGACTGTAGTGAGAGGGACTGTAGTGAGGGAGAGGCACGCAGGAGATCACGACAGAAATGAATGGGTAAAGCAATACTACTTTCTCTCTGGTGGCAAGTGTTTGAACCTGGAGGGGAGGGGGGTTGTGGGGGGGAGGAAGTGTACAGGGCACTATCAGACAGCCAGGTGTACAGGGCACTATCAGACAGCCAGGTGTACAGGGCACTATCAGACAGCCAGGTGTACAGGGAACTATCAGACAGCCAGGTGTACAGGGAACTATCAGACAGCCAGGTGTACAGGGAACTATCAGACAGCCAGGTGTACAGGGCACTATCAGACAGCCAGGTGTACAGGGCACTATCAGACAGCCAGGTGTACAGGGAACTATCAGACAGCCAGTTCACCTTGAGGTCTCCCAACCTTTACTTCTCTACCTCAGCCAGACTCTCCCTGTGTGTGTGTGGCAGAAGCTATTATCACGTTCCTCAGACTCTCCAGTGAAAGGAACTGTAGAGTCGGTGGTGTGGACCCAAGAGGGGGGGGGGGGGAGCATATATACAGTACGAGTATAATATAAAACAATGGCTGAGCTTGTGAAAAAACTTGCACCTCTAACTTGCACCACTATACCTCACTACAGTACCGGCGGAAGAGAAACTATGAACACTGATGACATTTAGGTTGAGAAACTTGACATTTACACCGTGTTCTGACGCCCCACACCACCCTCTCTCTCCCCCACACCAGCCTGTCTCTCCCCCACACTGTTCCTCCTCTCACCAACACCGTGATATGCCTGGTCGTTCACATGATTACACTCACGCACATACACACCTAACACCTACACGACACGACACGACACGACACACACACGTGATCTTTAAACATCATGAACGTCTTTCTAAAAATATTTTGGCATTCTGGAATTATATTTGTTTCTGGAAATAAAAGAATAAAATACCAGTGTGTCTCTCTCTCTCCGTCCTGTAATTAACAAATGCCAGAGGTAACATTTTCCTTTCTTTCTGCCTGCCGAAATACCCGTCTTCTTATTTACGTAAACACCACCAACACCATCACCACCACAACACACCACCACCACCACAACACACCATCACTACCACAACACCACACCACCACTACAACACACCATCACAACACACCATCACCACCACAACACCACACCACCACTACAACACACCACCACCACATCACACCATCACCACCACAACACCACACCACCACTACAGCACACCATCACAACACACCATCACCACCACAACACCACACCACAACACCACACCACCACAACACACCATCACCACCACAACACACCATCATCACCACAACACACCATCACCACAGGAGGCGGTGCTGGGGTGGATGTAGATACCTGCTGGTATTTGGGCCATGTGTTCACCCCTGACCCCCCCCCCCCCACTTCATTCTCCCTCCCTCCTTCCTCTCTTCCCTTACCTCACTTCTTCACTCCTTCCCTTCTCTCCCTTCCCTCTCTCCTCTTCCCCTTTCTCTCTGCCCCTCTTTTTTCTCCCTCCCTCTCTTCCCTCCTCCTCCTCCCACACCTCCCCCCTCCCCTCCTCCTCCAACCATGACAAAAGATTCTCAAGTGACTATGAACCTTTGTGATGTAAGAAGAAATGTAGTGTTGACAAGGTTAATTTAGATTCTTCTTTGACTCTCGGGTATGTAGTAACACACACACACACACACACACACACACACACACACACAGCTTAATTTGTTATAGTTTTATGGCCAGTTGGGGGACGTCTGTGGCCAGCTGTGCGTTGTGGCCAGCTGAGAGAGTATTCGAAGTCATCATCTCTAGTCGTGTGTGTGTGTGTGGAGAGAGGACCACAACACTACCTTGAGGCAACCACAACAAAGACAAGACAAGACAGACATTCACTAGTGGCTGTCCTCTGTACCTGCCATCACGACGTCTCCCCCCCCCCTCACCTTCCCTCACCCCTCCCCCCCTTTCATTACTCCATCAGGTACCGACATCCTCCTCCTCAATGAACCCAGGTAACCTCTTCCTTCCTCCACCACCTTGTCTTCCCCCACCTCCTCGCCTTCCCCCACCTCCTCGTCTTCCCCCACCTCCTCGTCTTCCTCCTTCTCCTCCTCGTCTTCCTCCTCCTCGTCTTCCTCCTCCACCTCCTCGTCTTCCTCCTCCTCCTCCTCCCTCACTGTATCATGTTCCACTACCACTTTTTCCTTACTTCCTCCTACCTTCACCTCCTCCTCCTCATCTTCCTTCACCTCCTCCTCCTCATCTTCCTCCTCCTCCCTCATTTCCTCCTCTAACCTCACCTAACCCAACCTCACCTAACCCAACCTCACCTAACCCCTCATAAGTTAAGGTGTAGTGGTCACTCTACACCCCCTCCCCCTCCTCCTCAAGGTTCCCCACACCTTGCCATGCCCATATCAACCACGCCTAAACCTGTCACGCCCATACCTGGCACATACACGCCCACCACGCCCGCACCTACCTACAACGGTGATCACGGTACAGAGACACCACCTCCCCCCCCTACACACACACGAGTGACGTCATCGGTGCCAGGTCTGTACGAGTGACGTCATGAATGTGGGCGTGACGTCAGGAGTGTGGGCGTGGCAGGGAGTGACGTCGTGAGTGTGGGCGTGGTAGGGGGTGACGTCGTGAGTGTGGGCGTGGTAGGGAGTGACGTCGTGAGTGTGGGCGTGGTAGAGAGCGACGTCGTGAGTGTGGGCGTGGTAGGGAGTGACGTCGTGGTTAACATGTAATGGTTAGGAAGGATAAGTGAAACGTTTAGAGCCGCCATTGTGTGCAGGCGGGGAGGTGCACCACACAATGACTAGTTAACCCCCATTCTTTCCTTCCCTACCTTCCCTCCCTCCTTCATTCATTCCCTCCCTCCCTCCTTCATTCATTCCCTCCCTGCACTAACTCGAACATTCCCGGCGGTGTGTGTGTGTTGTTGTTTTTCAGCCAGTCTGTGAATTACTTGGGTTTTTTGATGGTGTAATAACCTAACTTAACCTAACCAATCTTAAACAAACACAAACCAAACATAAACCATAACCTAACCCGACCTTTCTCGATGATGTAATAACAAGCTGTGTCGGGGTAAAGAGGGGAGGGGGGGAAGAGGGGGAGGAGAGAGTGGAGAGGGGGGTGAAGGGGTAGATAATGACATCATATTTGTACCATTGAGCAACACCTGTCTCACCTTGCTGGGTCAGTTACTCTCACCTGCAGTGTTTTATACCTTAACCCAGGGGTGGGCAATTATTTTTGATGGAGGGCCACTTCATGAATGGTGGCACACTTCGCGGGCCACACACTTAATGTGTATTGCTGCTCTGTCCACCCAACTTCCAAAATTTTCCTTTCTGTAATTAATAAGATTTTTTTTTCTGATTGCCAAATGCACTGGCGGGCCACAGAAATAATTTGGCGGGCCAAATGTGGCCCGCAGGCCGTACTTTGCCCACCCCTGCCTTAACCTGCAGTGATAATTCTAACTTAACACAAAAATGACATTACTTTATTTATGACACTGGGTATGACAAGTGGGTATGAATGTCACTACTTTATGACACAACACATGACAGTGGGTATGGGTGGCAATCGTGTGCGTGGTCAGCACGCTCGCCTCGCAAGCAAACGGACCCGGGTTCGATCCCCGGGGAGGGTGAAACTATAGACAAGTTTCTTTACGCCATTTGCCTCTGTCTACCCAGCAGTAATTGGGGACCTGGATGTTAATAGATACGCAGATCGTGTTCCGGGGTAATGGTGAGCCAGCGCAGTTGGCGAGTTGTCCGGTCTTCTCGGACTATTCCTTGACACTGGGTTATGCAGCTCGTTAACTTAGGGTGTGGTTGTTGTGTTGGTGACAGCTTCTACACCTTAAACAAATTCACTCCTAAGTGGCCCTCGAGCCGGCCATCCTCGTTACACGAGGGGCCACCATTATGTGTGGTTTAACTTACCTTTTACAGAGAGAGGCAGCTTTATCCCACGAGTGTCGGATATTGAAGAACCTATAACAGTGTTGACCTCGGAGCACCCAGTCTGTGGAGGAACAAACGAACACATCAGTTGTACATAACACCAGGAGGAACAACAAACAAACAAACACATCAGTTGTACATAACACCAGGAGGAACACCAAACAAACAAACACATCAGTTGTACATAACACCAGGAGGAACAACAAACAAACAAACACATCAGTTGAACAGACCAATCATAATTTATTGGTAAAAAATCTGTTTAACGGACTACATGGAGATAAAAATCCGTTATATCGAGGGTCCGTTAATTGTGAAATACCTATCTAACGAGCCATAGATATGAAAGTCCGTTATATTGAGGGTCTTTTAGTTGTGAAACCCCCATATAACGGATTTTATATGGAAAGAAGTCAGTTAAGCATATCATAATACCTTAGGTGTTTGAGTACAACTTGTCTTTAGTTTTTGAGTACAGAGTCTCTAACCTCTTGAGTACGATAACATAATCCATCAAAGTACGATGTTTCTAGCTTCAGTGCGACTCCCTTATAAACTTCACGTACGATGTTTTGATCACTTGAATACAATGCCTTAACCCTCTGAGTACTATGACTTGACCTCTTTAAATGTCACCCCTCGAGTATCACAGTTTAACCCTTCCTGTGTACACCACTTCCTAACACCCATCACCCATTGTCAATAACCCGTTAACCCCTCAGCGTACGATACTCACTGACCGACCCTTTGTGTACGATACTTTCACCCATTCATGTACGATAGTTCCCGCCTTCAAGTATGATCATCTTAACCCTTCTCGTACGCGACATAACAAAGTGTTGTAACTCTTGAATATAACACTTTCTTACACCAGTTGATGAGTCATAACAAGTCTATTCCTACATCCCAAGAGACTCGGACAAGACAAACATCTCTTCGTCAGTACGAGAAATCAACAGTGCCTGGCGTTCCTCTCCATCAACTATACAGAGATAATTATGAAGACTAACCCCAGATGACTCTCTCTCCAGCAATTTACTTCAAGTGGCTCAATTTTTGTTTTTATTTACGATTTAATCACGACTCCAACACTGACATCTCTCTTCAACATTCAGCCTCCACCTTAGCTCCGCCACCCGCTTCCTGACGTCTTAGCATGACTTACAGTAGGATGATTTGGAATGACAGAATGACTTAGAACGACTTGGGATGACTTAGAACACCTTAGAATGATTTAGAATGACTTAAGAGTGAGGAAGTTACTCAGCCAGATGACGTGACAGCCAAGAAAAGAGGTTCAGTTTACACCTGGATGTCATAAGAACCCGAATAACAGGAATGACAGCGAGAGAACATTAATAACACGAATGACAGCGAGAGGACACGCAGAACACATAAAGAACACGATAACACGAAGAACACGCTTACACTCTGGTTTGTTTAGTGAGAACATAACTGTTTTGAATCCCAGAGAGAGAGAGAGAGAGAGAGAGAGAGAGAGAGAGAGAGAGAGAGAGAGAGAGAGAGAGAGAGAGAGAGAGAGAGAGAGAGAGAGAGGCGCAACTAGTTCACCAGAGTCACACTAGGCACCCAGAGAACACCATGTGACCCAAGCATCCTCTCTGACAACACCACCACGAGTTAGATCATCAAGTTAAAGACACTTTCCCACACACAGTCACACCATTTGAAGTGACCACGAGACGGTCTCCATGAGTAGCAAGCAGCCTGCAGGTGACGGTGCTGAAGGTGACTGCTAGAGGGAGGGAGAGGTAACAGTCCCTTATGTATTTCTAAGGGAAAAAACTGGGGAAGAGGAAAACATTACTGGGGGGGAGAAGGAAATATAACAAGAGGGAAACAAAGACAAAACAACTCCAGCGAAAACCAATATAACAAAAAAAGATGAATATAACACAAACACCAATAACAATAATAACACAAACACCAATAACAATAATAATAATAATAACAATAATAATAACAATAATAACAATAACAATAATAATAATAATAATAATAATAATAACAATAATAATAATAATAATAATAATAATAACTACAACAGGACAACAGAAGAGAGATGTTAAACAAGAACCACGGACACAAACAATAGATACTCACTCAAGAACAAGAGAAAAACAGAACATTAAAAACAAGAGCTACAATGATTTAAAAGACCCAATAATTGGATAAAAATAAAAGACGTCGCCTCAGTAACAAAGGTTCAGAGTTATGACGCCACAACACACCTTTAATTACCTGTATAACGATATTTTTTACCTGTGAGTTAATTTATTTGATGAGATATAATTAAATTTTGCTTTCAGTGAGCCAAGATGCTTTGTCATATAGCTGCCAAGTGTGTGTGTGTGTGTGTGTGTGTGTGTGTCTCGTCGTCTCACAACAACAATAACAACAATAAACAACAACAACAATAAGCCCACATCTTTACAAATAAAAAATAAAACCCATTTATTTTAAGTTACATCCCCGTGTAGGAGCGAGAGATGGTGTGTCTCTTGTCCCTCCTACCTGGCTGAGAGTAACGGAGCAGGTGAGGGGGAGGGTGAGGGAGAGGATGAGGGGTGAAGGGGAGGACGAGGTGGAGGATGAGGTGAGGGGGGGAGGATGAGGTAAGGAGGAGGTGAGAGGGAGGACTAGGTGAGAGGGAAGGGTGAGGAAGAGAGGTGAGAGAGGGGGTAACTCGCCCAGGTGTAGATGACCAGCCGTGATAGGTCTACCTGCCGCCCCTCAACATTCCAACCCTTCGTCCGCTGCCCTAAATTACCCTACCTTCCCTAGCTCTGGAGGGAGGGAGGAGGAAGGAAGGAAGGGTAGGGTAGGGTAGGGTAGGGTAGGGAGGGAGGGAGGGAGGGGGGTAGGGTAGGGAGGTAGGAGGGAGAAAGGGTATTGAAGGGTAGGAGGAGGGAGGGGTAGGTAAGGTAGACATACGGAGGTGGAAGAGAGAAAGGGTAGTGAGGGAGAGTGGGTGGGTAGGTAGGTAATGGAGAGGAGCAGGAAGAGGGTAGGAGGAGTGAGGGGGAGGGTTAAGGATAATAAAAGAGACTGTGGGAGGGAGGGGATGGGAGAGGACTGTGGGTATAACAGAGTGTAGAGTCAGTAAGGTCCAGGGCGAGTGTACAGGAGGAACAACCCTATAGCCTAAGGTGACGCATTATGTCGCACACCCACCCACCACCACCCATACACCCACACCCCCACACATACCAAAACACCCCTGTACACCCACCAAAACACCCATCTATCAGCCCCCCCCCATACACACTCAAAGTAAAGATCACGACGCAGGTGTGAGGTGATCGCTACAGTACAGGTGTGAGGTGATCGCTACAGTACAGGTGTGTGGACAGCATGTATAAAGATCGGTGTGGTGTTGACATCATACTGGAATTTAACAGGTTTAACACACCTGTAGAGCAGTGCTGGAGGGAAGGGGGGTGGAGGGTGTTGGAGGGATGGGGAGGTGGAGGGTGTTGGAGGGATGGGGAGGTGGAGGGTGTTGGAGGGAAGGGGGGTGGAGGGTGTTGGAGGGATGGGGAGGTGGAGGGTGTTGGAGGGATGGGGAGGTGGAGGGTGTTGGAGGGATGGGGGGTGGAGGGTGTTGGAGGGATGGGGGTGGAGGGTGTTGGAGGGATGGGGGTGGAGGGTGTTGGAGGGAAGGGGGTGGAGGGTGTTGGAGGGATGGGGAGGTGGAGGGTGTTGGAGGGATGGGGAGGTGGAGGGTGTTGGAGGGATGGGGGGATGGAGGGTGTTGGAGGGATGGGGGGTGGAGGGTGTTGGAGGGAAGGGGAGGTGGAGGGTGTTGGAGGGTAGTTGAGTATCAGAGCTACTGGGAGGTTGGAGGAGGACAGTGGAGGGTAGAGAAGGGTATTGGAGGGCAGGAGGAGGGTAGAGAGAGGCAGGGAGACACTTGTTAACCTTGGCAGGAGTGAACCCGACACACACACACACCCACATCCCACCATCTTGTCATTTATATTATGATTGTCACTCTCACTTCGCTCAAACACCTATAAATTATACAGCTGATAACCTTATATGTGTTCTAAAGATCTAAAACATTTGTTGGGTTTAACCAATTATAATATATATGTATTTTTATATGCATACGTGACCTTCATTTTTGTTGTCGAACGGACCAAGCTCTCGGCGGGAGGCTTCAATGGTCGTGTTTGTCGACTTTTTCAACGAATATGGTTTTAAATTGTTATTATTATAAAAACAAGTCCATTTCCAGGGAGTTTTCTTTATTCATTTGTTTATAATTCATGACAATCGATAATATCATTTGTTGTCATGTGAGAGAAAATAATAAAACATTAGGAAATCTATAGACGACAAGAATGTGGACTGACAAGCTAAACAAGTGAGCATCGCCCTAACCTTGAAGTATAATCCGACACTCCCGTTTATTATCCACGGTGGAACAACTGGCTCTCTAACATCAGTGATATCAAACTCCTCTTAATCCAATCTACGTGTTGCCTAATCCCAAGTGACAGTAATCTTATCATAATTACAGAGCGTTTGTAATACAGACTTATAATCAGATTCCATTCAGGTTATTGCTAGATATCATTTATTTCTTATTACACGCATGGGACTCGCTTAAATGGGTATTTCCTCTAAATACGCCAATCAGTCACTTAAACAATGATTGATAAGAACTTAAATATGGAATTATGAGTTCAGGGTGTAAATTGCGCGAATCTATTAACTGAGTAATCAATCAATGTGGGAGCATAAGTTTCAGAATTAAGTGAAGCGGGATTATAAGTTCCAGAAATAGCAGAAGTGGGATTATAAGTTACAAAACAGGATCACGAGTCTCTAACACCAAACAATATGGCATTAAACACTCCAAAATCAAACACTGCGAGGCTCTAAGTTCAAAACCCAAATAAGAGATGTCGCTTTGGGCGTTGGGTGTCGTTACACCCAAGGTTGAGTTTCTTGCTTAAATAATGATTTTTTTTAAGGAGACAAAGAGACGCTGAAGTTTATAGATGAATTATTGGTGGAATACCGAGATGATTAGGAGGAGAATTTCGTGTATCTAAATTCATCGGCGTTCATTTGTTTATACTGACGTAACGCTTCTTTTGGGAGGGAAATTTTCTCACAATCATCCCTGTCCATCAACGTATGTAAAGTCTCGTTAAGTATAAAGTTATTTTCCGATCATAAGTTACTTGAGCCAAGAGTCTGTCAACATCAGTGGTTCAGCCTCGACATACAGTATTTAAACAGTATTTCAATTTCCGGCTCATGGAAGACGAGATAATTTGATGTTATATTAGAGAGTTAGATGTTGTCGCTGTTTTAACTGTGTTGCTCAATAAACCTTCACAACTTCCTGTGTTAAAAGAGCAACAATCTCAGTAACTGTATTGTAAAAGCCAAGATATTTCTTAAAATTCATACCGAGCCTCAGCACTAAGTTCTTACAGGGAATAAACTTGTTTGAACTAACCTGGGATAAAGTTAGGCAACACCCAACATCCGGATATTAAGAGCAATGTAACATTCTAATTGAATGTAAGTTGTAATTTATAACTATGTTCCCCACCAGTCTATAACATCACTTCCTGCCTCCGTCATTATCAGTGTCATCACCCTGCCGAGGTGAAGGCTGGCACCACTATAGTAATGACTGGCGCCTGAGTGGATTACTAAATCAAAACTAGGAATTTACATTTATAGTTAACTGTTAACATCCCCCCCTTCCCCCCATCCTCGTAGCTCCTCCTTCTCACACCCACATCAACCCCTTCCACCTGTACCCGCAGCCCCCCCCCCCCCTCCAGAGACAACGGTAGGCATGCCCCCTGGCCCTCGCCTCCTCCCAACATGGTCACGAGACCCCGACTTCGCCGTAATCGTTGCCAAACAACCACGATATTTTGTCCTAATTTCAAACTAAAAATCTAACGCAGTAATTCTGAATCAACAAATCAATTATAACACACAATTATGGTTTACGTAAATAATAATCTGTTAAGCAAGACATGTTAAGAACGAAACAGGTGAGACCGAACAGAGTTGGTATTCTAGTACAGTATAGCCTTGGCGGGGCCGAGTGGGTACCGTTCACCACTGACTCACAGATATTGGTATTCACCGTCACCATTTCCTACAGAAGGGCGCCTTTCCTTCCTCACTGGGACAACACGCCATACATGATCCTCTGGGAGTGTTTGATGGTGTAGAAAGACAATGTGAAGAGTAGCGGGAATATTGTTTTAATCACAGTAAGACGACGCCCGGCTCTCTCTCTCCATCACGACAGGCTGTAGGTCGCGGTAACTCAAGTCAAGTTACAGGATATCTTGAGAGTCAGCTCAATAGATCAGCCAATCTATATTCGCTAAAATACATGCGTGTAAGAAGACGTTTAGATAGTGGAGCAAAATTGATGAATATTTTCACCACCAGTATCCTCAATCAGTTACGGTATATTAAACTTACAAATATCATAAAATCTAACGTAGTATAAGTTACGTTTTCTTAGGATATGTTCCACAGTCTTCTTAATTATGTAGCTTCTCTCGTTCTCTAAAACATGAGCTGGAAACAGTGGGTGACGTTATAAACACAGACTCCGCCCAAAAGATATTCACTGGCAACCTCCATCCGAAAAACACCACAACGATTAAACGGTTAACTATTACGGACAATTATATCTTAAATAACTGAACATTACGGACCGCTAACAATACGTAAGTTCCAGAAAGCGGAAAATGGGGTAAAAAGCCAAGTTTAGCGCAGTTCTACACAGTTGATCTCTGGGGAAAAACACGTTCCTCCCACAACACACGCCATCCTCACCCTTACTCCTAGGGGCATTACGGCTTATTCTCCCACTACCACAGACGAGACCCGGGTATCTCACCAAGGTTAAGCCATTTTAGCCCATAGATAGAAGGTTAATAAGTCCTATAATAGAACACAAGCAAAGACACGCGTATCTCTCTTGCTGTTAGCCAATCTCACCCTTGTTTCCCGGATATTTGGGATCTATTTTCCAATCAAAGAGTACAACACACACGTAACCTGTCAGGGGTCGGGTAGCGTAGTCTTACGGAAAAACATTATTATTATGACCTATTTTTCCCGTGGCAGGAGACGACGACGAGCAACTCAGCCACGTAAAGGTGACACAAGACTCGGAGATAAATATTTCCTGTAAACTACCACACGTCGAGGGTTCCGTCAGGTGAAATATTACCAAGAGAGTTGGAAATAACGAGAAATTGCCCCGTCAGTTGGTAGTATTTATGGGTTAAGGAGTAGTTTTACCGCAACACTCACCCGGGAATTACCACGTCTGTTTCTTTTTACGAAATATATACCCGTGTTTGTTGACAGTTTTACCCGTGACCTAGAGGTGGGTTGTTATCACCGGGTTGTACAAGTAACGGTGTATTGTCTGTACCGATAACTAACACACACATACACTCAGGAGACTTCAACGAACATAAAGTAGTGTGCACAACTAACAAGCAGAATTAAACTACACTACATCACAACAAACTGACAAACAACATCACACTCGTCCATAACACAACCTTAATTATAACAACAACAATAATACAACCACTACTTATAACAAGATATTCGAATAATCAGTCTTCAGTAACCATATTGATATAAGATTTATTTTCAATCACATAATATTGTAGTCATAATTACATATTCCCATTAAGTATATATTGTCTATTTACAAATGTTACATACTATAGACTAAACTACATATTGTTATAGATTAAATTAAATATTCTCTACATGTTACATATTCTCAAATGACTCTTCAAACATATTCTTCACAATTTACATATAATCATTAACTTAACCTCACCACTAACACCACCACTGTCTCTCACTGCCATAAAGTCATCACATAACCAAGTCTTTCCCTCGCACCTTTTTCTCCCATAATTAAGGAGCAGTTCGTTGTATTTAATCTTTCTTAATTATGTTTTTATCCGTTAATTACACGAGTGAACTTTCCACCACGTAATTACTGAAGAGAGGGAGAGAATGTGTGTGTGTGTGTACCAACTGCAGCTGTGGTCCTCTCACACCTATCCACCCTTGCTCTTACACCTACCTGCCCTCTTACACCCCCACTGGCCTCCGGGAGTGAAAGGCGGGCACTCGGCTGCGTGAGATGAATTAACAAGACCTGGGGAGGGGGTAGGCGTGACCCCCGGCTTGGCACTGTGTTTACCTCGAGTCATCACGACGGAGTTACATCACAGTGAAGTATAAATGAAATAAGATAAGCATAGATGAAACAACTGAAGTATAAATGACACAAGTGAAGTATAAATGAAATAAATAAAGTATAAATGAAATGAATAAAGGATAAATGAAACAAAATAAGCATAGATGAAACAAATGAAGTATAAATGACACAACCGAAGTATAAATGACACAAGTGAAGTATAAATGAAATGAATAAAGTATAAATGTAACAAAATAAGCATAGATGACACAACTGAAGTATAAATGACACAAGTGAAGTATAAATGAAATGAATAAAGTATAAATGTAACAAAATAAGCATAGATGACACAACTGAAGTATAAATGACACAAGTGAAGTGTAAATGAAATAAATAAAGTATAAATGAAACAAGATCAAGATAAGTATAGATGAAACAACTGAAGTATAAATGACACAACCGAAGTATAAATGAAATAAATAAAGTATAAATGTAACAAAATAAGTATTGATGAAACAACTGAAGTATAAATGACACAACTGAAATATAAATGAAACAAAATAAGTGTAGATGAAACAACTGAAGTATAAATGAAACAAGTGAAGTATAAATGAAATAAAGTATAAATGAAACAAAATAAGTGCAGGTGAAACAACTGAAGTACAAATGACAAGTGAAACAAAGTGAAACAAGTGTAAGTGAAAAAGTAAAGTCAACGATAATAACAAGAGAACAACAAAAACAACTTGACCGTCCACATCATAAAAATAACACCTCCCTTCCTCGCCACAGTATTCACAAAGATGCAGTCATGTAGTGTGTGAGATATACTTTTTGTCCCACTCTGTATAATGTGACATCTAAGTGGGTTAGTAAAAGGTGTTATGTAGTGTGAGAGAGATATATACTTTTTGTCCCACTCTGTATAATGTGACATCTAAGTAGGTTAGTGAAGGGTGTTATGTAGTGTGAGAGAGAAATATATACTTTTTGTCCCACTCTGTATAATGTGACGTCATCAGAGTCAATTGAGTGTAATCTACTGTATACTAGTGAAACCTCCATATAACGGACTTCTCTCTGTCTCTTTCTTCTCCATATAATCCGTTAGATGGGGGTTTCATATCCAATGGACCCTCGATATAACGGACTTTTCTCTCCGTATAGTCCGTTAAATAGAAGTTTCACTGCCTGTACCTGTAACGTTATTGTGTATGCAGATGAAAGGTGTACGATTGTTTGGTGTATAAATGTGAAGGAGGGATGGTGTACAGTACAGTAAAAACCTCTATTTAAAGGACAATGAGAATAAAGTCCGTTATATCGAGGGTCCATTAGATATGAAAACCCCCATCTAACGGATTATATGGAAAGAGAATCCGTTAAGTGGAAAGAAAAGTCCGTTATATAGAGGGTTGGCAGTACTTTACTCTCCATGTCTTCCTCTGGTTACTTGATACACAGTTGGTGGAGTATGGTGCGAGTTTCACGAGTGAAAGTGAAGCAGCCACAAGCATGAAGAGTCACAGTAATACATGATATGTTTTAAAACCCTGCAGACCTGATCTCTCTTCCCCCCCACACCCACTAACATCACTCACCACTACTACCACCATCCATCACTACCACTACTACTACCTCTACCCACCACTATCATCATTACCACCTCTACCACCCGCCACTACCTCTACTACCACTCACCGCTACCATCTCCACCACTACCAACAACCACCACCACCACCACACTCTTGCATGTAACAAGATGGAGTGTATGAGGAATGAGCGTGTACCCAGGGCATTACGTACTCAGCCGTCCGTGTAATTAGTGGTCTGTGTGTCTTGTGGTCCGTGATAGCGTCTGTCTGTCTGTCTGTCGCCTATGACTAATCTGCGACGGTCATTACAGTACTCTCTCTCTCTCTCTCCTCAACCACCTACAGCACATAGGTGACACCACAACACATAGGTGGCACCACAACACATAGGTGGCACCACAACACATAGGTGGCACCACAACACATAGGTGGCACCACAACACAAAGTTTAGAGAGATGATTGACGAAGCCGTGGTGCAGGAGGTACTGATGGTCACACAGATTGGTCTAAGTACAGTGTGTGTGTGTGTGTGTGTGTGTGTTTGTGTATCACTCAGGTCAGGTCGATCACAATAATGATAACTCTGTCAAAAGGTGATGGATCTAACCCGGATATATTTAGCACACGAGACGTGACCCGGATCATGCTATACAAGGAGACAATATGGCCGACACTGTCTTCATACCTTGGGTGAACCAGAGACTCTTAGGAAGGGAAGCGAGTATTCTATCCACTCGGCCACCAACAGTATCTACTAAAATGGTGGTTAAACTGAATCAAAGCAAAGAGTAAAGTTAAGTAATAAACAGTGTAGGATTATTATAGTACCGAGAGCAACACTTATGGCGGCAATACTTCTCTCATAACTCATAACTTCTCCATTCATTAACACCATAAACAAATATAAAGGAGTTACTATCCTTCCCCGACGAGTATATAGTGCGGCGTTTAGTGGGTAGTGTTTGAACAAGGTTAGGTGGAGAGGAAGGAGAGGAGAAGTAGAAGTGGTGGAGGAGAGGAAGGGGTGGAGGAGAGGAAGGGGTGGGGAAGGGGAAGTAAGGCTTGAGGAAGAGGCACAAGGAGAGCAAGAATGGCAGTAGGGAAGGTGAGGTAACATTAAAGGGAGGAAGAAGAAGAAGAGGTGGTTCTCGTGAGACCTCTAACTACTGCAACTTCCCATAACATTGGCATGACCCCCCCCCCTCCCTTTGCCTCCGATCAGTGACGTCATCAAGTGAAAGCTCCTCCTGATAATGCAAGTGACTGGGAGGTGAGGGGTGAGGGTTGAGGGGTAGGTGAGGGGTGAGGGGTAGGTGAGGGGGTGAGGGTAGGTGGGGGACAGGGGTGGGGTCAGGGGAGGTAAGGAGAGGTGAGAAGCTGAAGAGAGAGAGAGAGAGAGAGAGAGAGAGAGAGAGAGAGAGAGAGAGAGAGAGAGAGAGGGGACGTGAAGGAAGGTGCACACACACACACACACACACACACACACACACACACACACGAGAGGATGAAAATTAAAACTAAAACTGGAAGGAGGAGAGAGACAGAGAGGGGGGGGGAGGAAAGTGAAAGCAGGAGAAGTGAAAGGAAGAAAGAACAAGAAAACAAAAGATAAACTATAGCAAACAGGGGAAGACAGGGAGACTGATAAACAACGATATATAAAACGAAAGAATAACACAGAGATAGATGAAGGAAACAACACAATTAAAGATGAATGAATGAAAGAAGAAGGAAATGAATAAATGTTGTTGTTGTTGTTGTTGTCTCTCGTTAGCGATGTGTTGACCAGTGGTTGAAACTATTTATGGTTTGTGTAACTGTGTCAGATATCCAGTGGCACAGGGGGAGGGGTAAGGGGAAGGGGAAGGGGGGAAGGGGGCAGGAGGCAGAGGCAGGGGGAAGGGGTAGGGGCAAAGGGGTGGGTGGTAGAGGGCAGGTGAGACAAACGCTAGGTAAGGTACGGCTCAACCACGGAACACCTGGGCGATAGTAACCACACCTGAGAGGAGGAGGAAGAAGAGGTAGGGGGGGGAGAGAGGGAGGGGGGGGAGGAAGAATAAAGAGGAGGACGAAGAGGAAAGGGAGGGGGAATAGAAGGAGGAGTAGGAGAGAGGGTGGGTGGTGGTGAAGGGCAGACGAACGCCCCCATTAGTGAAAGCTCAGTGAAAGTTGCTCCACCACCACAACCACCACCAGTACACTTGACCACTACCACCACTCCACCACCCCTAACCACCATTACCACTACCACCACAACTACTACCATCACTACTACCAGCAACCAAAATGTGCAGAATGAGGAAATTGGAGCAGATGAGAGAGAGAGAGAGAGAGAGAGAGAGAGAGAGAGAGAGAGAGAGAGAGAGAGAGAGAGAGAGAGAGAGAGAGAGAGAGAGAGGAGGGATGAGGAAGACTCAGCCTTACATAACTTATACCAAGTTAAGTGAAAGTATCAGTATCAGTGTCTGTCTGTCTGGTGCACAACCCCCCCCCCCCCCTCCTCCCGTCACTATCACCCACCTCCCCTCTAACTATACCCAGATCATCACTACCCCCCGCCCCTCCTGACTAACCCCCCCACCTCATCTACAACAACAACAACAACATCAACAACAACAATAACAATAATACTAACTACAACAATAAAACAATAACAATACTAAAAACAATAATAACAATAATAACTACAACAACAATAAAACAATAAGAATAACAATAATAATAATAATAACAATGTGAACAATAACAACAATTCTCCCTACAGTCTCAACATCCACACAGCCTTCAATAAAGTACTTCCTCTTACTCATAAACTTTCTTCAATATCAACCAAAATAATCATCATCATCGTCATCGTCATCATCATCATCGTCATCATCATCATCGTCATTATCATCATCATCATCATCATCATCGTCGTCATCATCATCATCGTCATTATCATCATCATCATCATCGTCATCGTCATCGTCATCATCATCATCGTCATCATCATCACCATCATCATCATCACCATCGTCATCGTCATCATCATCATCATCATCGTCATCATCATCATCATCATCATCGTCATCATCATCATCAACGTCATCATCATCATCGTCATTATCACCATCATCATCATCGTCATCGTCATCGTCGTCATCATCATCATCATCGTCATCATCGTCATCATCCTGTGATAAGAATAGATCACCCTGGACTACCACTGCCCCTCCCCCCTCGTCTTAATCTTTCTCGGGGGTACGCACTTGTTATTACACATGAGGGGGGTGGGTGAGGGGTGATGGAGAGGGAAGGGGGAGAGGGGTGAGGGAAGGGAGAGAGGGAAGGGGGAGAGGGGTGAGGGGAGGGAGAGGGGAGAGGAGGGTGAGGAGGGAGGGAAAGTTTAGTTAATGTCACTGGTAATACCTTGACTTTATTACGGGGTGTGTGTGTGAAGAAGTTATACAGGTCTTACATTGCCACTCTTGATTTTACAAATTCAGTCTTTGGTGTGTCTTGATGTTGTGGTGTGTTGTGACCTCTGATGGTGTGTTGTGACCTCTGATGGTGTGTTGTGACCTCTGATGGTGTGTTGTGACCTCTGATGGTGTGTTGTGACCTCTGATGATGTGTTGTGACCTCTATGTTCTATATCCACAAGGTTGTTTTCACCGTAATAGCTCACCATCATTGTCATTTACTGCGTTACATTTGTTACTTCTTGGTCAATACACTCTCTTACAACACAGAATTCTTAATGTGGTTTTTTCCCAGTGATCTAAGGCATGTGTGTGTGTGTGATGACTCTCTCTCCAGTATGATGACTCAGAGTGACGGAGAAGAGGTCATCACACTTAAGCCATGACCCGCCGAGAGAGAGAGAGAGAGAGAGAGAGAGAGAGAGAGAGAGAGAGAGAGAGAGAGAGAGAGAGAGAGAGAGAGAGAGAGAGAGAGAGAGTCGCCATCAACTCTCATGACTGCTGCAGAATATATAGAAGAAATTATCCCTAACTATTGAACTATCACTTAAATCCACTACCAGAAGTTATAGATAGTTCCCAACCTGTTCAATACACGTTTGGAACCGCTTTACCTGAACAAGTGAACAGGTGTTAACAAGGTAGATACGACTGGATATACACTCGGAAGATCAAGATGTCTAAATTTTTTGTAGAATTTAGATAATCAATGTTCAGTTAATGAGAGTAATCCTTAATTAATAATCTAAGTATTAAAACGGTACGCAGGTAACCTTCATCTAATCACTGTGTTACACCTGCCACAACAATACTCAGTGGAAACAAGTCCATCCGTTCGGCGGAGAACTTCACGCAATCTCACAAGGACCGGGCACCCAGCCAAGAATGCCCGCCTCCTGTTTTTGTCTGGACCTTAAACTTGTTTCAGAAAGACTCAACTTATCCAAATCTTCACTACTATACATATAACTTAAAGCACTAACTTAATATGTTTTGTTTCTGTTTCGTGAGGTTTGAGTGGTTTTAAATAGACCATAAGAGGGAATTTGGCTTAAAACGTACAACCTAACCTAACCACCACCACCAACTCACTACCCCGGAAGACTGCAGACGACCCCGAGGAACACACACCCTCACCTATAGTCCCCCATCCTGTCAGGTAATCGTAACCCGGCAGGTCTTCTTGGTCGTGTAGTGAGTATGGTAACTACTGGACCACGGTTTGTACTTACATATTGAGAGAACATTACGACACGTACCTTGTGTATGTATGTATGTATGTATGTATATGTGTCGGTAATTTTCGTGGCGGTGACAGATACTATGTGTACAGCACCTTACTCTGGCCACCTCAGCTAACACACACACACCACCTCTCCTGCGTCTTGGCCTCGTTCTATATCGCTCTCCCGTTTCTTTTCTCTCTCATTTCATCTTAACATAATCTCTCTCTCTCTCTCTCTCTCTCTCTCTCTCTCTCTCTCTCCTGCACACACACGCACTCCTTCTGAACTTGGTGTCATCCTTCAAATCCTCCCTTCCTTCATTCTCCCTCCCTCTCCCTACACCTGCCTCTCTCACTCCTCAGACCTTCAACCTACAGCGCCACACACACACACACACACACACACACACTAACAACTTTCATAATATATTTGTCTAGTTCGTCCTTCAGCTGAGCCTCCCTCGGGTTTATTTACAAGAGTTTTATGTATCTCTCGTAATATTATCGTCACCAGTTCATATTATTGGAACATTTACTGGCTGAAGATATCGGTAAAATATATTCATCTTAAGTCCCTTTGGTTTAACTCTTATGGTAATTCAACTTTACCGATAAATTGCTTCTTCATGTATATAAGATATTTACTTAACCTAACTTACCCTAACCTAACTAAACCAAACCAACCTAACCAAAACTAACATAACATAACCTAACCTAACATAACCAAAACTAACATAACCTAACCTAACCTAACCTAACCAAAACTAACCTAACCTAACCAAAACTAACATAACCTAACCTAACATAACCAAAACTAACCTAACCTAACTTAACCAAACCAAAGAATGACAGATCCCTCCAGAGAAAGAGTGTATTCTGCGTTAAAATTCAGAGGAATGCGCGAAGGCTGCGTGCTCTGAGGGGATAATCTGTCTTGACATTTACAGAAGAAAGAAAAACTATCAAGGTATACATTCCTATCTCAGGTGAGTTAAAAAGTCAGGTATGAGGCGGTATCAGGTATATGGAGATGAGGTGTAAGGGAGAGGTGAGGATAAGTGTGTGTGACTGTCCACCTGGCCACACCATGTTGTGAAACACCTTACCTAGCCACACATACTGTCCACCTGGCCACTCATACACCGTCCACCTGGCCACACATACACCGTCCACCTGGCCACACATACACCGTCCACCTGGCCACACATACACCGTCCACCTGGCCACACATACACCGTCCACCTGGCCACTCATACACTACCCATTCTGGCCACACATACACTACCCATTCTGGCCACACCATCTTGTGACACACTTCACCTGGCCACACACACATTATACATGTATAATATAATCAAACATCACCTGACGTCCTTGTTGGTTATCTCACACACACACACACACACACACACACACACACACACACACACACGTGAAAAACAGAGAGTAGTGGGAGAGTTGAGGAGAGGGGGAGGTTTGGAGACGTGGGTGAGGGTTAAAGGGGGAGGTAAAGGGAGGGGATGAGAGGTAAGGGAAGGAGTGAGGGGGAGGATGGAGACGTACAAAGAGAATAGATAATGGATATGAAGGGAAGAGGTGAGGGAAGGGGTGAGGCGAGGGAAGGGGTGAGGCGAGGGAAGGGGTGAGGCGAGGGAAGGGGTGAGGCGAGGGAAGGGAAGAGGTGAGGGAAGGGGTGAGACGAGGGAAGGGAAGAGGTGAGGGAAGGGGTGAGGCGAGGGAAGGGAAGAGGTGAGGGAAGGGAAGAGGTGAGGGAAGGGGTGAGGCGAGGGAAGGGAAGAGGTGAGGGAAGGGGTGAGACGAGGGAAGGGGTGAGACGAGGGAAGGGGTGAGACGAGGGAAGGGGTGAGACGAGGGAAGGGATGAGGCGAGAGAAGGGGTGAGACGAGGGAAGGGGTGAGACGAGGGAAGGGGTGAGACGAGGGAAGGGGTGAGACGAGGGAAGGGGTGAGGCGAGAGAAGGGGTGAGACGAGGGAAGGGGTGAGACGAGGGAAGGGGTGAGACGAGGGAAGGGGTGAGACGAGGGAAGGGGTGAGGCGAGGGAAGGGGTGAGACGAGGGAAGGGGTGAGACGAGGGAAGGGGTGAGACGAGGGAAGGGGTGAGGCGAGGGAAGGGGTGAGACGAGGGAAGGGGTGAGACGAGGGAAGGGGTGAGGGAAGGGAAGGGGTGAGGCGAGGGAAGGGGTGAGACGAGAGGGAGCGAAGGAGAGGTATAACGACAGTAGGTAATAGATCTACAGTATGTGGGTCGGCAAGATGGAGGAGTGATGCGGGTCAGTCAGCGGCCACGTCTTGTCCAGCCTCATGGCCTCCACCCAACACCTCCTCCTCCTCCTACTGCGTCTTCTCCTGTAGCCTCATGAGTCCTCCTCCTCCCTCTAGTTTTACTCTTATAGCTAAATTCCTCCTACTCCTGCATTCTTACCGTGGGGGGGTGGGGGGGGGGGTCATGACAGGGGGTTATGGTGAGAGAGAGAGAGAGAGAATAGGGGGGTTGGTATCTACCCCCCCCACCTCCCACCTCCCACTCATTCATAGAAAACGCCTAAGCTCACCAATGCCCTACTTTTTCACCCCCTACCTGTGTACCTCACCTTCCCGGGAATCACATTATTAATACCTTTAGCATTTCCGTCGTGTGTTCCTCGACTTGAGAAACACGCAACCCCGGGGGAAGGTAACGGTGTGGGGAGGTCGGCTATATCCAGGGGTACAATGTGGGTCTATGCAACACAGTACCTAGGAAGAATGTGTAGTGGTCTCGGTGGAATAAATTAACACACATCCCCCCCCCCCCCACACCACCCAGTCAGTATAATTGAAGTACTCCTGGTGACAATTAGAAGAATAACAATGATAATAAATATAATCAGGAAATATAGTTAAATTATAGGAGTTTTGTAATATAGTTTATACACACACGGATCACCTGAAGATTTAGACCACCTCTGACAGTTTATTTCATCTTAGCATTAAACACCTTAACGTTATCTGGGGGTTGGGTTGGTTGGGGTAGATTTTAGTTCGGATGGTTAATCTTGAGGTGATATAAGCTGGGGATAACCTTCAGGTGGCAGATAGACAGATGGATAGATACTGTAGCTAGATATTCAGTAAACTCAGCCAACTAGTTCACCTTGGATCAACAGGGGTACTTAAGACAGTGCAGGTAAACGAACAATGGCAAACAGTGAGACCAGCTAATGAAGGCAGAGTCCCCAGCAACACACACACACACACACACACACACACACACACACACACACACACACCTGTAATGAAACAAGCTAAACAAAAGACTGAAAAGATTTACGGTACGTGGAAGGTTGAGAGGGCCGCCATTGTTAGAAGGTCTTCCCCGTGCACAAGATTTATGTTTTTTGGACGACAACAAAAGCTTTAGCAGAAAACATTTGTCTTTAACACATAAATCTGACTCTGCCTTCACTACACGGTCAGCCTTGTCTCTTTCCTGCCCCGCCCCGCCCCGCCCCGTCCTCCACTACCCCACCCCGTCATCCACCACCCCGCCCCATCATCCACCACCCCGCCCCGTCCTCTCAAGTATTTCAGCTCGTCCTCCAAGAGTGACCGAGTACGTGAGTGACAATCCTCAAGTAGTAAGTCTGAGTTTATTGTTGTCGAGGAAAGTGAGGAGTCCCCCCCCCCCCTCCTACACTCAACGTCTAGTACCAAACATTTAACACACAATGGCCCCACACCCATCCTGCCCCCCTCCCTCTCCCCTCCCCCTCCCTCTCCCCTAACCCCCCCCCATCATGACATAATCAGATGTTAATTGCAGATAATGAGAAACAAACACAGGGTCAAGTTCAGGGTCGAGATGACAATTGGTGGGTCGGCAACCTACACGCGGGTCATACTGGTTGATCACTTACAGTCAAAAGGATCACGTGAAGATTAGACACCCCAGATTATTTCACCTGAACTTTAATCACCCTTATACTAACCTAACTTAACCTCACCTGAAGTTAAACCATCCGAACCCTATCACCACCTAACCTAACCTCCCCAGGTAGCGTTTGGTTAATTACACTCAGGTGAGACAAGGAGGGGGTGTCTAATCCTCTTTGAAGTGTCATTGGGAAAGGTGTGTGGGAGAGAAGTCCATAATAACAATTCCTACAACTGTATTTGGGAGTGAGAGCCTCAGGTAGGCTTCTCTCACTGGCAGGGGGGGGGGGGGGTGAGTGTGTGGTTGTCAGGCCAGAAAAAAGTTGGTTAAGTTGGTTGCTTGGTTAAATGGGTTGGTTGGTTGTCCTCCAGTGGGCGTGGCGGTGTCCAGGATATATGTCTTAATTACCACACAGGACCTGACCCACCGAGGCCGTACAGGCTTACATCATTTGGGTCCCTAGCCAATCAGACCTCAGTTACCTGGCCACTCAGAGTTAGGTCCTTATAACCAATCAGAGAGCTCAGCCAGTTACCCAGTCAGATTTCGAGGCCCTAACCAACCAGATCTCAAGAGAGGTTAAACTTCCCAACCACTAACGAAAGCTCAACCAGTTACCCACTCAGGGATCCCTTAACCAATCAGATCTCAGTTACCTGGCAACTCATGAGAGCTCCTCCGTTAACTGGCCATGAAGGAGGTAATCAGCGAGTTAACCCACGGCTTCACCTCATTAACTACCACACCATTACTCTGCCACAGTCGTTAGTAATGGTTAAAACTGTCAGACAAGGTAAGAAAGTTGACGGTTTGGTGTGTGTGTTGAGGGAACCTGGACTGTCATCTTCTCTCACCTTCACAGCTATTTCTCTCTTTACAACTGATTTTTTTATTTAATTGTTAGTTTTAATCTCTCTCTCTCTCTCTCTAGGAGTAGAAGAAGAGAGGAGGGAGGATGGTGAGGTGTGGGAGTGAAAGGGAAGGGGAACATTTAAGGGAGGAAGGGTGGGTGAGGGAGAGCGGGAGAAGGGTGGGGGAGGGTGAAGGGGGGAGAGGAGAGAAGGGAGAAACAGGACGACAACCCGGAAATACCAATCAATGTTCTTAAGGGGGAAATAACGATCATGTGCATTTATTTTCTTTGTGTACAAGATGGTGTGTGTGTGTGTGTGTGTGTGTGTGGCAGGCAGGTGAGCTCAGAGGGAAGGAGAGAAGGAGGTGTGGCAGGCAGGTGCGGTAGGAAGGGGAGGTGTGGCAGGCAGGTAGGGAAGGGGAGGTGTGGCAGGCAGGTGCGGTAGGAAGGGGAGGTGTGGCAGGCAGGTAGGGAGGGGGAGGTGTGGCAGGCAGGTGCGGTAGGAAGGGGAGGTGTGGCAGGCAGGTGAGGTAGGAAGGGGAGGTGTGGCAGGCAGGTAGGGAGGGGAGGTGTGGCAGGCAGGTGCGGTAGGAAGGGGAGGTGTGGCAGGCAGGTAGGGAGGGGAGGTGTGGCAGGCAGGTAAAACATCCTTTAACAGGTAACTATCAGAATTTACACGAGGTCACTGTTGGAATGTCAGGCTGGGTACACATGGCTCTTAACAGGTACAACGGTTTAATACATCCGTTAACAGGTACAACGGTTTAATACATCCGTTAACAGGTACAACGGTTTAATACATCCGTTAACAGGTACAACGGTTTAATACATCCGTTAACAGGTACAACGGTTTAATACATCCGTTAACAGATACAACGGTTTAATATATCCGTTAACAGATACAACGGTTTAATGTATCCGTTATCAACAGGTGTATAAGGATATCCCGTTGCCTAAACAACATACGGAACATAATTCCTTTGACTCACAGGAATAATAACAACTAACGTTAACCTCCAACTCCCCCGTGTCTTACAACCACCATCACCACAACTACCACCATCACCACAACTACCACCATCACCACCACAACTACCACCAACCATCATTACCCCGGAATACTACAGGTAAGGTAAACAAACTATCGACCACCAGGTGAGGTGTGTGTGTGAGGCTCGCTGGCCCTGTGAGCACCTTGACCCACTGCTATACACCGTCTCATTACTGTCAACTCTCGCACCTTTAATCACACCTGTCTCACGGCTGTCTGTGTGTGTGTCTGTCAGGTAAACTTGGACGCTTCTGGAGGGATGAGAGTGTCTGTCCGTGACCTACAGATACTACAGCATCATCATCACTACAGCAGCGCCCCTTCACACACACACACACGTCCTGTTCTTTGTTGGGTGGTAATAATGTTGTGTTGTTCACCGTCTTTGTGAACGAAGATTCACTCTCATCATAACAGGTGGAGGAAGAGGGGGGAGGAGGAGGAAGAGGGGGGAGGAGGAAGGTGGGGGAGAGGGAGAGGAAGACGGGGGAGGAGGAAGAGGGGGAGGAGGAAGAGGGGGAGGAGGAAGAGGGGGGAGGAGGAAGGTGGGGGAGAGGGAGAGGAAGACGGGGGAGGAGGAAGACGGGGGAGGAGGAAGAGGGAGAGGAAGACGGGGGAGGAGGAAGAGGGGGAGGAGGAAGAGGGGGAGAGGAAGAGGGGGAGGAGGAGGAAGAGGGGGAGGAGGAAGAGGGGGAGGAGGAAGAGGGGGAGGAGGAAGAGGGGGAGAGGAGGAAGAGGGGGAGGAGGAAGAGGGGGAGGAGGAAGAGGGGGAGGAGGAAGAGGGGGGAGGAGGAAGAGGGGGGAGGAGGAAGGTGGGGAGGAGGAAGAGGGGGGAGGAGGAGGAAGGACAGGGAGGAAGGACAGGGAGGAGGAGGAGAGGAAGAGGGAATGGGAGGAAGGAAGGTAAAGTTAGTATTACCTAGCCATCCACCACCTTATTCCACCTGATGATTAAACACCTTAAACCTACCTGAAGGATTAGGTTAGGTCCTGAGATAAGTTGATTATTCACACCTGTACACACGTGACTTATGGACCAGGTATGAGGTAGAAGTAATTTATACCTGTTTACACTTTTACTATACATCTTCACTACTACTACTACACAGCACCTCCCCATCACCAACACAGCACCTCCGCATCACCAACACAGCACCTCCCCTTCACCAACACAGCACCTGATCACCCCCAACACAACACCTCCCCATCACCAACACAGCACCTCCCCTTCACCAACACAGCACCTCCCCATCACCAACACAGCACCTCCCCATCACCAACACAGCACCTCCCCTTCACCAACACAGCACCTACACCCCCACCACACCAACCTTGACTCCGTACACACACAAGTTGACCCTTGACACACATGTTTCAACATCGCTACACCCACCAGCCCTACACCCTCCCTCCCTCACACTCTCCCACCCTTCCCTCCCTCCCCCACACCCACCAGCCCTACACCCTCCCTCCCTCACACTCTCCCACCCTTCCCTCCCTCCCCCACACCCACCAGCCCTCCCTCCCTCACCCCCCCCCTCCTCCTCCACCTCTTGCAGCTTGACAACACCTGAACAAAAGTATAATCACCTGTTATCGTCTCCAGGTATAAAAGAATTAATCATTATTTTCCTGTGTGGAAATTATGACCTGTTTTGTGGAGGTAGTTTTTAAGGGAATCTCTCTCTCTCTCTCTCTCTCTCTCTCTCTCTCTCTCTCTCTCATTAACCTTTCAATCGCAAAATTCCTCAGGTGAAGTGAAGAAAATTTCACAAACTTGCAATTATAACTTTTTGCTTAGCCGCGTATGACTGCACACACACACACACACACACACACACTACTAATATCTCCCTGTAAGTGTCCCGACAACTAACTTTCTCTGTGGAGGAAACACCTGATCCCTGTGTGTGTGTGTACATCATCTACACCAGAGAACAGAAGACAACAATGCACACACACACTTCACTACACTCGGCCATTGTCTCCAACAGTTCGTCATCGTAAGTTATAATTATTTACTCAAGTAAGACTGTGGGAGCGAGCGAGACTTAGTAGCAGCGAGGGTTTGGCTACTACCACCACCACCACCAATACTACCACAACAACCACCACCACCACAACCACCATCATCATCACAACCAACAACCACCACAACCACTACCATAACAACCACCACCACTAATACTACCACAACAACCACCACCACCACAATCATCATCACAACCAACAACCACCACAACCACAACAACTACCATAACAACCATCACAATAATGCTGTGAGGTCGGACATATAAATAGGTCACCTCACCACCAACATACTGTTAGAACGGGTCGTGTGGCTGCTAGTGAACCAACACCTCCGCCAGCAGCGCCCTAAACCCAGCTGCACACAAGGGCGAGACCCGTTATAACCTTATCTGGCCGCCCCTCTGCCCTGCTGGCGAATATGCACACCAGCAGCTAGTGTTATGTGTACTTAAGCCACCAGATGCCTAGCAATGTACCGTAAGTTAAACCACACACACACACACACACACACTGCCAGAATAAAAATGTATGTTTGTTGAATACGGTTAATGCTAATAATTCATTCTAAACCCGTTCACTCACGTCACGCACCAGTCTCTCTCTCTCTCTCTCTCTCTCTTTAAACACGAGCAAAAACCTGATTCTAAAAGGATATCAACTTATACCGTCCATGACCAGTGAGTTGGGTGTAGGTGGGTGAAGGGGTGGAGAGTGTAGAAAATACTGGGTGTAATAGGTGGAGGGCATAGCATGGATAGTGGGTGTAGTGGACATTGGGTGTAGAAGGTACTGGGTGTAGTGGGTACTGGGTGTAGGAGGTAGAGGGCTTCTTAATACCAGTGGTGTGACTGTGAGGGTCGCCTGCCATTCCTCCACGTCCAGGCAGTCCTCTTGGGTCTGCCGGCCACACTCGCCTCTACCTCTCTCATCAACCTTCCTCCCTCCCTCCTCCCTCTCTGTCTCATCAACCTTCCTCCCTCCCTCCTCCCTCTCTTTCTCATCAACCTTCCTCCCTCCCTCCTCCCTCTCTGTCTCATCAACCTTCCTCCCTCCCTCCTCCCTCTCTGTCTCATCAACCTTCCTCCCTCCCTCCTCCCTCTCTTTCTCATCAACCTCCCTCCCTCCTTCTCCCTCTCTGTCTCATCAACCTTCCTCCCTCTCTCCTTCTCCCTCTCTTTCTCATCAACCTCCCTCCCTCCTTCTCCCTCTCATCAACCTTCCTCCCTCCTCCCTCTCACCAACCTTCTTCCATACCAACATCGTCCCAAGTTCCAACCCATTACTGTAATATTTAACCAACAAACACTGAGATGAAGGGCTGGTGATGGAGTGGGTGGTGGTGGTGCAAGTAGTGGTGTGGATGAACAGTTAGACAAGCTGGCTGGAGGCTGGACTGTCCATACTTACCACACACCACCACACACACACCACGTCCTCCTCGTCTACTTGGGCAAGAACTTTCCTAACTAACCAAAAAACAGTTAATATCATACTAAATCAATCAGTGAAAATAATAAATAAATGTAAGTATGATATTTTCTCAAACAAGACGAGGAGATGTGTACAGTATTATTATTGTTTATTGTGTGAGTCAAAGTTTTTAATGTTTATGATATGGTGACCCCCCCCAGCGCACGCATCTTACCCCTCCTGCACCTTACCATCTGCAACACACACACACACACACACACCTTGTTATTATATATCATATTTGTATCACTTATGTTACTTGTATATTCTTTGTGAATCAAGAGACCCATTCCCCAATTATGGAACTGTATATTTTCAGCCTTCCGGTTGGCATGCTCCTTCAATAAACCGTTAATTATTAATATTATTACACCACAACCATCACTACCACCAACACTGACACCACCACCATCAACCTCAACTACCACCACCAGGGCCCACCCCAGTGACCCCAGGCACCAGCGCCACCTACCACCCTGCCCAAGAGTTCAACAACCTACCTGAACTACCTCCTACTAGTACCACTACCTCCCCCAATACCCTCTCACCACCACTACCCCTTCTCTTTGCCACTACCCGCTACCACCCCTTTTTGCCACTACTACTAACTCCCACCACCAACACCCTTCTTTTCACTAGCACTCCCTGCCACCACCCCCTCCCCTTAACCGTTCAGTGGTAGTGAAAAACATTGTAGACTATCGTAAAAAAGTTACCACAACGCTACACAACCTTTTATAGTATAGATCCTTTTACAAACAAAAGAGAATCGGCCTGAGGGAAGGTGATCAAGGACGCTCGTCAATAGGATCCAACACTCTTTTCGTTTCCAGGGAGGAGTGGATTAAACAGTCTTTTTCGCGGGGGTGTTTTTGTGTACTTGGCTGTCAGTCGGTCGCCACCCTGACAACTCCCCTATTGATCCAAACTAAATACATTCATTCATTTATTGTCAATTTATCTTCATTTATTTATCTGCGTTTTATATTTACCTTTTATCTCATTTAATTACTTATTTATTACGAATATATAAGTGTTATGTTAGGTGTTAAGCGCATAGTAGCCAGGAAGGATTTGTACGTGTTCCTTTATCTTAAGCTTTGTTGTATCATCGTTATATTTATCTCTCAGTCTTATTTTCTGGGTAACACAATAATTCTAGTATTATATTCTGTTAAAAAATTACTGGCAGTGAATTCTCAGATGAAATGAAAAAAAAAAAACCAAGTCACCAGCATTCGTGAGTGTCCATACTTATCTTTCTATAATATATTGTCTGTCAATCTATATCTATATTTATCTATCTATCTATTTAGTAATTTTAGTTTGCATCATCTGCACTCAATAGCCAGTTTACGTAAGATGTTAGAATAGAATTTCATATTAAAGAACTCCACTCCGTTTTGTCGTTGTTAGCGTAATGTTAGTTTGAATCACCAGGTGCTGGTCTCCCTCTCCTGCCCACCGTACACACTGTTTAATGCCCACATAAATCACCAGTTTTGAAAAGAAGAAAACATTTGGGAAATGTTACCATACCCAGGGCCACACTGACCACCTTATTCAAATATCATAGAATTAAATAATTATTTCATTAAAGTAGTAGAGCAATATAATAAATATCTTAACCTGTAATGTTCATATCAGCCAGGTTTTATTCGAATATAATACCAAGATTAGAAGACTGCCCGAGCATTTGGCAACAATGTGGGGTGGGTGGCTGGCCCTCTAGCGGTCGTGGGAGGAATTACAATGACCAGGCTTAACAGGTCAACGTTCATATACACTGTACATAAAGGGTACATGACATAACAATGTGCCCGTCACTCACGAACATGTACAAGATGTTTAGATTTATATATTGTAGTTACTGACATAAATTATGATTATTTATTGTTATCCGCTAAACTAAGACGTAGAAAGTGCCGTGACTCATGAAGAACGAGTTTTTATAAATATACTACCTAGGTGTTCCTGCGGTAGATTTTCTCTTTGTACAAGAACCACCCCAGACGACGCCCAGACTACCAATACACACAGGGAGGGCGGAGGTCCTATACGGATTCGGAGTGAAACGTGAAATGTTACTTCAGAAGGTGACAGTTGTTTACCTCACTCCGCCTGGCAACACTGCGTCTTACTGCTTACGTCACCTTAAGATCACAGTGTTCAACCTTCACCATATCGCTACTATTAGCACTCCAGTAGTGTTCACTACAAGAAATATTTATATGGGAAGCTCTTTAACCAGAGGAGCTGTAGTGGTAACAGTGGCTAGGTGACAGGACTCAACACAGCTTTATTATTAAAAGCTCAGTGTCTTTGGCCTGTTTCTGCTGGGAGGCAAGTGCTCCCTGGAGTGGCAAAACACCAGTGTACCGATGAGAACTGAATAGGGGAGTTTGACCCTTATGTAAAAGTGAGAGTGGGTCCCGTACACACGAGGGCCCGTGAGGGACAGTGTGGACACATATACAGTACTTATATAAGAAGGAAGTGTGGCGGCCACCGCACTCGACCGCTTCACTTCCACAACTACAAGTTGGGTCTTTATTAGGATAAGAGGCGAGCCGCAACTCCCACCACCTTATGAGTTGTAAGACATTTAGTTTTGTCTAAGACACCACCAGTGTCCCGGACCTGACACAGTGATAGTCTTAAGGTTTACAATCGCGGTAAACCCCGCGGACGCCCACGGTCTCTGGGTGACGCCCAGCCACCATCACCTCCACGTCAACAAGTGTGTCATCAACACTTTGGGAACTCACAAGTATGAGTATTACCGATACTCTAGTGTTACCTAGAGAGCACTTCAGACACACTGACAGTTCAGGCAGTAATCAACGAAAGGTTTTTAATGTTATGGTGACTCAAGTAAGCCACCACTGACGAAGTGGACGAGGCGCCTCCTTCAGCAAGGTCCTGGTGGGGCAGTGCAGGAGATGGACAGAGCAGGACAGAGTGGACGTGTGGTTAAGTGGGAAGGTACAGAGAGGACAGTGTGTGTGTGTCACCAGCACTACACAACACTGAGGGCCTGTCTGGGGTATCACTCCTATTCGTAAGGTGAAGGTGACTGCTACAATAAGTTTTCTTATTGTAAGTGAATTTTGGAGGAGGCTTCAGCAGCTACGACTACCACTCCTGTAACATCAAATACAACATCCCGTGACCGCCTCCGCAGTGTATAAAACTCTATTTGACAAAAACAATTATATCGGTAATTTAAACCCACAACTACAATAACACTGACATTTACGAAAATCGAAATAAAATACAGTTGAGAGAGAGAGAGAGAGGAGGCAGTTGTTGTGATGAAGCTCAGTAGAAAAGAAACACCGATAATGGTCTTGGAAGAGAGAGAGAGTTAGCATTCAAGGTACAATACTGCGAACCCCCCACCACCCTACCACCACCTCCTCGACCCCTTCTTCATCCCCCCACGACTAAAGGAACATGGCCTGACGGAGGTAACCTGCCCAGGGAAGGATCACACACACACACAGCTCACGACTCTTCAAGGATAACCACATCACGTACGGCTTCTTCCTCGACGTTTTTCCACCATACCTCCCTGACCCAACCAGACCTAACGCGCGCCCGTCATGCTTGCCTGCCTTCATACCCTCCCTTACCTGCCGTCATACACTCCCTTACCTGCCTCCACTACCCTCCCTTACCTGCCTCCACTACCCTCCCTTACCTGCCTTCATACCCTCCCTTACCTGCCTTCATACACTCCCTTACCTGCCTCCACTACCCTCCCTTACCTGCCTTCATACCCTCCCTTACCATGCCTCCACTACCCTTCCTTACCTGCCTTCATACCCTCCCTTACCTGCCTTCATACCCTCCCTTACCATGCCTCCACTACCCTCCCTTACCATGCCTCCACTACCCTCCCTTACCTGCCTTCACTACCCTTACTTACCTACCTACCCACTTAAGGTTCACCCTTACCCACCTCACCACCCACTTGTTTCGCCATCCACCTCCCTCGCTTCCTACGCACTCCACACCCACTTCGCCTCACCACCCAATCATCTCGCCACCTACGCACCTGTACACCCACTCGCCTCGTAACCTCCCCACCCATTTCACCTCACCACCCACGAGCAGGTAAACCTTTCACGTTACCTTGGCCACTCCTCGCTGGGGTCATGACACACCACACAGTTATACCCGACTAGCGGAGCCTTAACACACACTCACGCCAAACACTGTGAGACTTACCTGAAACAATGCACCTCTAAGAGTGACAACCATCCCTCACCCCCTCGAGTTCACACACACACACATCTGGGTCCCAAAGACTTTTTCGTGTTCTATTCATGGAAAAAAATCAGGGTTTAAAGGTCTATCATTCGTCAAAATCATTTCTATTTCCTAAGACTTGACCTTATAACCCACTTAAAACTTGACCCTACAAAACCCCTTAAAACTTGACCCTATAAAACCCCTTAAAACTTGACCCTAAGTTTTAAGGCGAAACTTTTGTTGTCTGACGCTATAAGACTTCATCTGCTAACATCCTCACAAACGCAGCTGCAAGACGATGAAGAGAGATGCATTAAATACAAACTTATTCAACTTAATTTACACCGACCCTCCCCTCACACCCAGTTAAAGGGTTATTTGAATATCCTATCAAGAGTCACTAAACATATTATTAATATTCAGTTGTAATTATCGTCGGAATAGAGTATACAGTACCGTGTGTGTTGCGCTTGACTACAACTCGTGTACATATTTAAGGTTTATGCTGATAACCTTTTGACTACATAAGACATTACTCTTATTTATGAATGCAAGGTAAAACAGTATACACGCCTAGACTAATTATTCTCTTATCAACTTTCACAGAATAACTGTATTAATTATCATAAATCATGAATAATTTGAGGACTGAAGTATCCTGATTGAGAAACACCAGATTATGATGTAAATGAAACAAGAGATGGGGGGGGGGGGGAGACTCGTTCCTGGACATGACGTCACCATCCGGGCCCCAACACCACTGAAGGTTACTGGGCAAACACCGTCATGAACTCGCCTCAAGAACCTCCACTCCTCTTGCAAACTCTCAGTGGTTCCCAGCAAATAAATCATCGTCACCGTACTACCTAACAGGGGTTCCCAGGTTATTTGAGCCTTTCTGACAATAATTCCCAAGCAATGGGTGGTTAGCGTGCCTGTCCATAGGTGACGACTACATCCGGGGTGAAGCAACGATGACAAATAAGAGATTTTGTTTCCTTTGTTTTCCCGTTTTGCCGCGGGGCTGTTGGGAGAGAAGCGTAAGACGAGTATTTTAAGATCATACACACATTATTTCCACCTGTTTTAACTGAACAGACACTCCTCTTCCAACACTGTCACTCCTACATCAGAGATCTAATCCCTTTGGCTGATGATTAGTGTACGTCTTAACCTATAAACTTCACGCTTAAAGACCTTAACCCTTAAAGCCTAGTAACACATAAATCAACAACGTCACCCTTTTTAATATCAACTTAACTCATACACTGTAAACACGCCATGATTTAAGTAACACACCCAGTAGCTACATTCAATACGTGTTTCAACAGTGAGTTATCTAACTTATCTCCATCAAACCAAAACACGAAATACATAAAAGACGATGTGAGGCGAGACGCTGTCTAGTTTAATGTGTATCTTTTGTGGTTATAAATTTTATCCACGAAACAAAATATTAGTAATAGTGTTATACATACTGTGTCAGGCATATTTTCTGGTGTGTGTGTGTGTTCTCTGTAAGACAATACATTTAAGTTACACTGTACAACAAAACAATAGCCAAGCCATGTTGCTTTGTACTCACCGTCTGGGCAGTGGAAGAGGCCATCCTCCTGTTAAAAAGAAAAATAATAATTAAAATTCAGACTCATAAATACAAACAAACAACATTACTATATAAAGAAAAGATATACCAATAAGACCACAAACTCACATAACTTGAGGAACAATTATTATTATTATATCTTTCCCCAAATCAAACAGCCATCCTATTAAGTCATAAATAATTACAGGTAAAACTAACAACGCACCATCAATCATATTAACATATATAAAATGCTGCCCGGGTGTGTCTTGTCAACAAACTGATAGTACCTAGAATACGCGTCTAAAAATCATATTTGTTAAAGCGTAGTAATACTTCATAACATTGTGACCACGATAATTCAAGATTTACTGCGAAACAAAAGAAAGTGGTGAAATAATGTTTAATTTTCACTTTCAGCAATTCAGGAATGTGCCGAATAATGAATGAAAGTTAAAGATTGTATAAAATATCAGAAAAAAATTATAAGTCAAAAGAAATACGATTTTCATTAATGTGTGTGTGTGTGTGGCGGTGGGGGAGGGGAGTGTCTGCATGTGTATACTACTATCAGCATACATGTGTCAATAATACAATCCTTTCCACCCAGAACAGTGACATACAATCATACCAAAGGCCAGACATAAATCACGAGTAAATGGAAATATCTCATATTTGATCTCATCAGTGAATGCCAGGGAGGGAGGGAGGACTGGCACACGCGCGGCCTGGGTTGTGCCGCAGAGGACCTTGGTGAGTCACGCCACACCGACCCCTGCCTCACACTTACCATCACTCTCTACTGATATTATTACTTACCGAGTTACTGCATTCCGTGCCCCACATGCATGAACCATACCAAATTTCATCAGAATATATAATCGACTTGTGGGTTATGTTTTATGTAGCTATATTGTTTCTATTGAGATATTTTGACAATACCCACGTGGAAAATTTAATACTTCCATCGTATAGCAAATTATTACCACTCAATAATAACACTGTAAACTTATACACTGAAGACACTAAAACTGTGTCCAAAGAGATAGATACACTGCTCACCCACTACAATAGTACACCCTCACCACCACACTACATACACTCCTTAATGGCAGAACATGACGAAAATTTTACCCTCTTTATGAATATTGTTATAATGTCAAATAAGAGTAAGCAGAGACATAAAGAAATCCCCTCTGACTCAGATGAACACAAACAGAGCCGTAGATAAACAGCTGTGCCCGCCATCTGTTGGTACACACTCGGTACATTTCATACATGCTTTGTGGGGCTATCCTTGTATACATACATTGTCTGTGTATACATGCTGAATCAGTATGTAATTTTATAGCGATTTAACTGAATAACGAATTATCTATTTAATTATGGTACATAATTGTTAAACAAAAACAGTAAAGTACCATTCATTTATTACTTGTGGTTGTGCTTAGATAATAATTAAGAGGTTAGCAAACCAGCAGTCACCAGCCATGAGGTAACAGGTGGCGGTAACTGCTTCTACAGTGACCACGCCAACAATCGCAAGGTTGCCTGCCACTAGGGAGATATAACTCTCTTTGGAGTTTAATTGTTGATGACTGGTATATTTATTAATCTAGGCAACGCGCTTAACAAAGATATTTTTTCTTAAGCGCAGTAATACATTTGAACAACACGAAGGATTGGCAACAGTTGTGTCATCTATATAAATCATAGTAGTTGTTTCATCTATATTTCACTGGGTAACTATACGGTTATATATTTTCGGTAAATTATAAAGATACAATGAACAGTAGGAAGTAAAGGGTGTCGTCCATGAGCGGCCCTGTCTTGCCGCCCTTCATCGTCACGACAAAGGCTTAGACACCACTGGTCGACGCTCACATTCACCGTCAATATTTACTATTTTGTCTGAAGATCAGTCGTACATTTCTACAGGTGGTCACGTACTGTTAATGCCGCGTCTAGCGTACGTGATTTTTGTTTTATCCCAACATTCGGTTACTCCACGTACAGCCTTGATAACTAAGAGTATGAAAAGTTGTCAATAATTATAGTTGTGTAGAAAAACTAAATATATATAAGCTCGACACTCAGGAATTCAAGGGGAAAGTTAGCGGATGTGGGTATGTCCTAGTTGGGGCTCGTGAGTCACGCAGGTACCCGGACGCGCTGCACCACATCATACACACTAAAGGGCTTCGGTGTAATTGACAAGGCTGTGGTGCACACTAATGACGATTTATGGAGAGTAGTGAACGTATTAGAAGGTCGTCGTCATTATTCGTATTTTACTAATGATGTTCATCTCATGGTATCCAGTCATTATTTATCGAGCAATATCTACAAGACAATAATGTGAACTTTTCAGCTATCGTAATAATATACATCCTCTTAGCTGCTGCCGGCTGTCTCGTAATGTGACCGAGACTTCACTTCTTTATGCAAATACAGTTAACCGCGAGGACACAGACACCCAAATATCCAAAAGTTCTCGTCACTTTTCACTTGTAAAGCATCACGGAATCATTGAATATTTTGGTATTTCTGTTTCCTATTTACTTGTATATTATATGAATCACCTGTATATTAATTGCATTGAAAAACCACGAAAACCAACACTACGTTAACTCAAACTGACACACACACACACACCCTGTCCACTTGTACCCCCCCCCCCCCCACGTTACCTGAGGCTACCTGGACGACCACCAGTGTTAAGAGGGCGGGTAAGAGGGGTGAGGGAGGGGGGGGGGGGGTGAGTGAGGTACAGAACCTTCCAGGCCAGCCACTCACAAACTTCTAATACACTGCTGAGTGATGTGTGGTACAGTGGTGGTACTCAACGGTCATTCATTATGTACTCTCCCCCATCCTACTGTAAACCGTGTGTGTCTGAGTACATGTGAGGGGAACGAATGTGTACCAGAGTCCATTTAAATAGACCACGCGATAGATATATCCCCCCAAACCAATCACCATGTACACTGAACAAGTCAAAATCACATCGCTGAAGATTACCCCACGACCCCACGACCATCCATAACACCCCCCCCCCCATCACCTCACTCGAGAACACCATTACAATAGACATTCCCAAAAACATCTCCCAGTCGCCATAAGGTTCACACAGTCATGCTATCTTTAACGAGTTTTCATCCATACATTGTTCTGGTCACTTCCTCGTCTGGCACATTCTTCTCCCACGCATTAGTTCATTTCCCACATGCTACATTTAATTCCAATGATACCAGGCAGATGACCAGCTGTCGCTCTCTTGTCTTACTCATGGGCGCCTCGGGCCATCGCTGCTTCTTATCTAGTACATGGTGAAGCCAGGGAGGAGCACAGGACTATTATGTTGGGTACCGGTGTTGGTTTTTCCCCAGTGACTCAGGTTTTGATGACACCACAAGGTTCTGATGTCACCACAAGGTTCTGATGTAACCACACAAGGTCCTGACATCCCCACACAACTTACACAAGGTCCTGACATCCCCACACAACTTAATCAAGGTTCACGCATCACCACACAGCTTACACATCACCACACAGTCCTATACCAAGCAATGAGAGAAGACGCAGCTTAGGAAAACACACCCGAGACCTTGGTGATAAGTCTACATAACAAGTTTGGTTAACATTCTTTCGCTGTCAGAGTTATCGTATTACTAACTCCCGGATACACAAGAAGGAAAACAAGTGGTCCTCCAGCCCCTTCTTCAGGTGTGGTGGCGGGGGGACTTAATGATTAAACATACTAATTCTACCTGGAGGAGGGTTAGCTTATGTTACAATAGGTTGGGTTAGGTTATATTGGTTGATCTTTGGGTGAAATAAGCTGGGGTGGATATTCTTTAGGTGATCCCAAGTTAAGCTTTTAATTGCATATTCAAGTATTATTTTAACTTTTCAAATATCTCTTTTAAATCCACAAATGGCTCAAAAACTCTTCATGCCCGTTACTGACTACAAAGGTGGTGTAAGCCGTAAACATTGTCTCCTATCCAAGGAACTCCTGAGGAGAATCCCAACTGATGGTGTCAATAATATTTCTTTCAAAACTCTTAAAATAACAATGTGTTCAAAAACTAAAACTATAATATTATAATTATTTGCAAATTATGAATATTATTACAGTATTATTAATTTTATTATTACTCATTATTTATGATCATTATTATTATTATTTGGAAAAAACAATAAAGATTACCACTAACACTGCTAATAATAATAATGAAAATAATAATAATAACAACATCAACAGCCAGGCCCCACCGTTATCCAGCAGCTGTGTACACCTTGGCTACTGGCGCGTTGCTCCACTAGTTCCGCTACCCAAAACAGTCTTCCCGGACCCCCCCCCCCCCCCCTCCCTATAAAGCCACTGAACCCCACACCGGAAGGCCGACAAGGGAGGTACAGGAGGAGGTGGTGGAGGAGAAGGAGGAGGTGGAGGAGAAGGAGAGAGAGGAGGTGGAGGAGAGAATTGAAAGAGGAGAGTGGAGGAGGAGGAGGTGGATCACTTGGTGTTTGAGCTAAATACTATTACTGAACACTGAGAATCTTCAGGGCGTCGTTTGTGTAATAACGTAATTACTGTCAGTATGTTTGTGGAAGAAGAAGAAGAAGAAGAAGAAGAAGAAGAAGAAGAAGAAGAAGAAGGTCCCATATGACAGACACTTAACTAAAATATTCCGGACTCGAGGAATAAAGAAGAGGTCCAACACACACACACTGGTGAACACGGGCACTTCGAACTGTGTGTGTGTGTAACGTGAGGGAGGGAGGATAAGTTTGTGGGTCAGTCTATCCCTTCACCGCTATTCCATTTATAGCGACGCTGTTGTCTCCAGGCACACAATAGTATATGTCTGGCAGTCACTGTGGAGAGAGAGAGAGAGAGAGAGAGAGAGAGAGAGAGAGAGAGAGAGAGAGAGAGAGAGAGAGAGAGAGAGAGAGAGAGAGAGAGAGAGAGACTCCAAATAGTGAATGTTGTTTGGTCACGGTACTGAGGTATATATGCGTGAGGTAGTATATGCATGTGTGTGTGTGTGACAGGAAGAATGAGAGAGAGAGCTGCCACACTCCACACTTGGTGAAGGCTGTCTGGTCACGGTACTGTGGTGCGTGTGACTGTTCCTGAATGCAACACACACAGTGAGCGGGACGGGACGAGCAGCTCACGATGGTCGAGACTCCCGCCGTGTACACATGACAGGAGCGGCCTCACCATCAGCTGGCTCGTGAGACATGAGTGACTCCCGTGATGGTGAAGAGCTGCACTGGTAGAAGAGAGGGGCCATCGTCCGCTACCCACCTGGCTCACTATGACGTGCACCTCTCCTCCCATCACTGCCTCACGGGTCGATATGGTTCAGTTATCACGTAGTTTACATTTATTTATCCCATCACTTACTCATATTTCCTGTAAACTATTTTTTCTTCGGACGTTCTATCACTGTGTATCTACTAGAGCAGGACACTGGTGCGGGACAAGGTAGAAGAAGTCTCAGTTGTAAGCAGGAAATATGTGTTATTGATACCGGTAGCTGAATCACTCTGGAATATAAGCGACGTAAACATTCCCAGTCTTAAGCTAATAGCACCTTATAGCACCCGAGAGCGAGGTTAATCACCTTACTCGCCTCAGTGTTAATTTTGAGCTACCTACCTGAGCCTTAGGCAGACACACACACAACATGACCACTGGGTGACCTCTGACCTTCACTTTGACCAATACTATTAATTAGCAACATCGGGAGATTATATTTGCCTTTAAGTTTTTTAAGACACAAAAATCTTCCTAATTACCTTTAAAATGTTCTATGATAACTTCTCAGCGATATGATGAATGTCTTAACAGGTGAGTCACAAACCTGGACTAATTATATAGACAATAAAGGTACACTGTGACTATAATAATAATAACTAAGTGTAATAATAACAATAATAATAACACTAATACTAATAATAATAATAAGTTAATATGCAGTATATTCGTGTCACACAGTCAGACTCAACCTAACCTAGTTGATAACCACAGGTGACTCCCCCCCCCCCCCTCCCTGCTGCTGTAACCCACACTCACTCGCCCACACACACACTCAGCTACCCCCCCCCCCCCACACACACACGGATAACCTGACTCCATATGAAAAAATGGCTCAGGAGGACCAGATGAGAAGTACTAGTGGCAGCAGCAGGTAGGAGGGAAGAAGGAAGACAGGAGTCCACTTCACACTAACAAGTATTGCTGGAGACTTTCTACCAATTATCTTGCCTCGTGTGTGTGTGTGTGTGTGTGTGTGGTTTAATAACATATTTTTTATCAGCAGACGTGAAGGAAGTTGCTACGTGACATCTTTCCACTTCTGCTGTAATATTTATCACAAGACGTCCACAGATTAAATCATTTTCTTATCTGACACAAACAGTATCTTAGAGAGAGAGAGAGAGAGAGAGAGAGAGAGAGAGAGAGAGAGAAGGCAGGCCAGCGTCACCAAGGTCAATGACAGCGGTGGATGTCACGGTGGTGTATTCTTCCGCCTACTTACACTACCTGCCTTACGTCATAACCTCAGGTGTGTTTTAATTACTACTAGTGCTGTTGTTGTCAAGGTCCCGTCCTTCTCTCATCACACTCATTTACTTCGTAACATAAACAACTAACGCATTTCATCAACACCTTCACTTCAGGGACGTTATGTTAGGTTAGCATTAGGGTGGTAAATCTTCAGGTAAAATAAGCTAGGGTAAAGATTTTTCAGGTGATCCGATACGTATTTTGAATTCGGCTAGGCAATCACACGCATTACAAGAATTCTTCAATAAAATAATGATATTGACTATATAAAGTATAAATAATAATATACCATTCACTAGTCATCCATAACACAGTCTCTTCCTTCCACCGCCGCCTGACCCAATCCAGAGACACTTTACAAAACCTCTAAGAGCGAGTTGGTCTCACCCACCACCGCGTTAAGTCTTTGTTGGCCTCAAAACGAAGCCTCGGGGGAGTTATTTTTTGTTTTTGAAATAGACGAAAGTTACAAGGAGCTCAGACAGATAATGAGTAGGGTGGGGCCAGGTAGGACGGGTAGTAGACAGGTGAGGACGGGTAGGGGATAGGTGAAGGCCGGGTGGTGGACAGGTAGATTGAGTCGGGTGCAGGGCCAGGTATAGGGGAGAGTTAAGGCCGGGTAGGGGACGATGGAGGCCAGGTATGGAACAGGTGAGGACGGATAGTGGAGAGGGGGGGATCAAGTATAGTGGACAGGTAGGCACACATAATGGACACACAGGTGAGGGTTGAGCTAATTTATCTTACCTTGGTGAGCTGGGCTGAGGTAAGGACGCCCAGCAGGAGCGCGGCGGCCCCCAGTCTTAACCAACACATACTATAACTGTAAAAAACAACAAAAATTACTCACTGTAAACAACAACAAAAATGTCTAGATTAATATTAAAGTAAACATACATACATACATACATAAACACACGCACAAACGCATACATAAATACACACACACTTAACCCCTAACAAAACTCATACACAATATATGTCTGTCTATCTATCTACACAAAATATAGACGATAAATAGATAAACAGACAGGTTTATGTATATGTATATATATTTCATGTAGATCTACAATGAAAACGTGGATAACATAAATCTTGATAAAATCACACGGGAAAATGGAAACAACGGAGCACCGTTGTTTCCATTTTCCCGTGTGATTTTATCAAGATATATATATATATATATATATATATATATATATATATATATATATATATAGAAACAATATAAACAAAAGAATATATAATTTAACTATGACACTAAAGTATTTTAAATATCAAGCATAAATGAATTAACACAATGATTCTTAAAGCTATCAACTAAGTCAGTATTATCTGCACATAAGTGATGGGGTGTGTATGTGTGTGTAGGAACGTCATGGAGGCCACACATAACACAGGTAAACGTCATGGAGGCCACACAACACGGGTAAACATCTTGGAGGCCACACAGAGCATAGGTAAACACCTTGGAGGCCACACAACACAGGTAAACATCTTGGAGGCCAATTAACCCAGATCTTGGGAGGATGTCGAGTGTAATATACTGATCCCCACCAAACATGATCAACAATGGTGAGAGTTAACAAGAGTTTGACCCACGACCACACACACACATCTACACACTCACCACACACACACACACATCCACACACACACACACCACACGCACACACACGCACGCACCCTTCGACCGTAGACGAAACTTGGCAAAAAATATGAAAATACAACACTATAAAAATAAATGACACCCCAGCCACACCATTTATGGCTGCCAGTAGCCACACCATAGCATTAACATCCACACCCTCTACAGCTGCCAGTAACCACCATCCCAACCACACACCCTTAGAGCTACCGCTAACAATACCCCTAGCCACACCCTCTACAGCTGTTAGTAACCACCACCCTAGCCACACCATGACACCCACACCCGCTACATCTGTCAGCAACCACCCCCAGCCACATCACCCTACATGTCAGTAGCCCCCCAGCCACGACAGGTAAGTAGACACATAACAAGAGGCCCTGACAGTGACCACCATTACTGTTACCACACGTCACACCGTCAGTAACGTCTCCCTACCGGACCATAATAACACTACCTTGGGCAACACTGTGATGAGCGAGACAGGTGTGGATGAGTGATGTGTGGACGAGTTATGTGTGGACAAGTCAGGTGTGGACGAGTTATGTGTGGACGAGTAATTATTGGTGGTGGAGGTGAGGAGGCCAAGGAGGGAGTGTAAACAAAGGAAGGATAAAAATAACGATAAAACAGACGAAAACCTTTACACAGAAAATTAAATTATAAAGAAAAAACAACTTAAAAGAGAAGAAATAAACAGAGAGAAATGCCATAAAATAGAGATAAAGAACTTAACATAGAGAGAGAGAGAGAGAGAGAGAGAGAGAGAGTGTATGTGCCTTAGCTCTGGTATTAACTCCTCCCAATTGGTCACTTACTGAGAGGAGGAGTTAAGGTGAATGTCTGTCAATTAACCCCAATGATGTTTTAATAGTTTTAGTTATGTTGATATGAATTAAACATTTGCCTTCATAGTCTGGCAGTAGTAGACAGCAGTAATACCATCACCATTACTCACCATCACCACCACTACCACCATCACCACCACTACCACCATCACCACCACCATCACCACATGAACACTGAGTAAAATGACAAGATGGACGTGAACAGACAGACAGACTGATGGTGGATCACTATTTACTTCACCATACAAATCACCAGGACCAGAGGGCGTGACTACTGACCATCTCGCCAGCAGACAACAAGAGACAGACAGACACACAGACAGACAGACACACAACAGACAGACAGACAGACAATGTACCTATGCTAAACACCAACAAGAGCTAAGTGTCGACAGCAATACATTTATCAAGGAGACGAGTGAGTGAGTGAATGTATGAGTGTATGTGAATGTATGTGTGTGATTGTGTGTGAGTGAGTGAATGTATGAGTGTCCGAGTGAGTGTATGTATGAGTGTATGTACGCACGTTGCCTCACAGTCATTCCTAAAACAGTGAACTAAATATTACAAACCGAACCTGTATGTGTTCATGATGACAACAGAATATAAAACTATTTACAACCAAGTCACCACTCTCCTCCTCACTCGGGTAGAAATAGCTCTCCGGTGGACTAACCAACAGTTATGGGAGGTCGGAAGGTTACGAGGCCAGCTGTTTATACCATCCCCGAGGTATACTGTTGCCTTATGGTCAACCTCACAGCCCATGATGGAACAGCTTAAGCAATGATTCACAACAAAACACCTCACCTCACCTCCTCCCTCCTACATGAAGAAGCGTCTTATACTGTACTGCTGCGTCACTGTTACCACCAATCCTTACCACATTTTTTCTTTTACAATATTAATAACTTCATTTTTCAACATTTAACATTATTTGTAATATATTTCTCTATCAGGTGTTTAGATAATGTTAAAATATATCCTAATGCTTCATAATTAATAGTGAAATAGTTGTTGTTTTAGGTTAATGTTTTCTCCAGGAAGGGTTTTAGCGGCGCTGGTAACTGTGTTATAAGATACGGGTCAGAGCTCGGTGAGTGAAAGACTGTGAGGGCCTAACTGTGTAGCCCGGCGCTCAATCTCACAGCCCCGGCGCTCAATCTCACAGCCCCGGCGCTCAATCTTACAGCCCCGGCGCTCAATCTCACAGCCCCGGCGCTCAATCTCACAGCCCCGGCGCTCAATCTTACAGCCCCGGCGCTCAATCTCACAGCCCCGTGCTCAATCTCACAGCCCAGCATGAAAGAGCATCACATTTCCAGCAGCGGTGAGGACGTAGGCAAGAAGGAAGGAAGGAAGGAAGGAAGAGGATGTCCGCCTCCTGCTCGACACCTGAAGTAATTAACCCTACACCCCACACCTGAGCCATAGACGGTGCTTATACCTGACACAACACACCTGTCTGAGTAACGATGGGTCATGGGTAGTGGAGGGGTGTGGGTAGTGAGGGAGATTGGTTGAGTGTGTGGAAGTGTGGGCAGTGGGGGAGAGTGTGGGTAGTGGGGGGAGAGAGTGGGTAGTGGGAAAGAATGTAGATGGGGAGAGGAAATAACGTAAATATCTCAGAAAAGTAATAGATAAACTTAACAAATAAAGGAATGAGTCAAACAGTACGCGGAATGGCTGGGGAAAGTGGCAGTGAATGTGAGGGAGGGGGGGAGGTGTGGGGGGGAGGAAAGGCAGGTGTGGGTTCATCAGAGAGGTGTGGGGGGCGTGTCACACATGGGCGGGGCGAGAGAGAGACATATAGCAAAAATGGGCGTGGCGAGTATTGTTTATCTATGACGTCATCTACACCATGACGACGGACTCTGACGTCATACCGAGAGCCACCAATCAGCACACCCCATCATACCCACACGGTTTGGGACACATTCAGATGATTAACAATTCTTACAATATTTACTTTTTCTTTGTAATATAATATCTCGACGTATATTAACCAACACTAACTCTCAATTCAGTCCCTTGAAACATTAAATAGGAGTTTATTTCATCGGTAAAGGACAGAAATATGACGGAGAAATCTTTGAGAATGACAGAGAGAGAGACTCGCCCTACCGTGACCCGCTCAGCAGGAATACTCGAGGTGAAGGGGGGAGGGGTAGAGGAGGGGCAGAGGGGGTAGAGGGGGGTAGAGGAGGGGCAGAGAGGGTAGAGGAGGAGCAGAGGGGGTAGAGGAGGGGCAGAGGGGGTAGAGGAGGGGGAGAGGGGCAGAGGGTGAGGGGCAGAGAGGGTAGAGGAGGTGCAGAGGGGGTAGAGGAGGGGCAGAGGGGGTAGAGGGCAGGGGGTAGAGGTAGAGGGGCAGAGAGGGTAGAGGAGGGGCAGAGGGGGTAGAGAGGGGTAGAGGAGGGGCAGAGAGGGTAGAGGAGGGGCAGAGAGGGTAGAGGAGGGGGTAGAGGAGGGGCAGAGGGGGTAGAGAGGGGTAGAGGAGGGGCAGAGAGGGTAGAGGAGGAGCAGAGGGGGTAGAGGAGGGGCAGAGGGGGTAGAGGAGGGGCAGAGGAGGGGCAGAGAGGGTAGAGGAGGGGCAGAGAGGGTAGAGGAGGGGCAGAGGGGGTAGAGGAGGGGCAGAGGAGGGGCAGAGAGGGTAGAGGAGGGGCAGAGAGGGTAGAGGAGGAGCAGAGGGGGTAGAGGAGGGGCAGAGGGGGTAGAGGAGGGGCAGAGGAGGGGCAGAGAGGGTAGAGGAGGGGCAGAGAGGGTAGAGGAGGGGCAGAGAGGGTAGAGGAGGGGCAGAGGAGGTAGAGGAGGGGCAGAGGGGGTAGAGGAGGGGCAGAGTGGGGTAGAGGAGGGGTAGAAGAGGGGCAGAGGGGGTAGAGGAGGGGCAGAGAGGGTAGAGGAGGGGCAGAGGGGGTAGAGGAGGGGCAGAGGGGGGTAGAGGAGGGGGCAGAGGGGGTAGAGGAGGGTAGAGGAGGGGCAGAGGGGGTAGAGGAGGTAGAGGAGGGGCAGAGGGGGGTAGAGGAGGGGTAGAAGAGGGGCAGAGGGGGTAGAGGAGGGGCAGAGAGGGTAGAGGAGGGGCAGAGGGGGTAGAGGAGGGGCAGAGTGGGGTAGAAGAGGGGCAGAGGGGGGTAGAGGAGGGGCAGAGGGGGTAGAGGAGGGGCAGAGGGGGGGTAGAGGAGGGGCAGAGGGGGGTAGAGGAGGGGCAGAGGGGGGTAGAGGAGGGGCAGAGGGGGTAGAGGAGGGGCAGAGGGGGTAGAGGAGGGGCAGAGTGGGGTAGAGGAGGGGCAGAGTGGGGTAGAGGAGGGGCAGAGTGGGGTAGAGGAGGGGCAGAGTGGGGTAGAGGAGGGGCAGAGTGGGGTAGAGGAGGGGCAGAGTGGGGTAGAGGAGGGGCAGAGGGGGTAGAGGAGGGTAGAGGAGGTAGAGGAGGGGCAGAGGGGGTAGAGGAGGGGCAGAGTGGGGTAGAGGAGGGGCAGAGTGGGGTAGAGGAGGGGCAGAGTGGGGTAGAGGAGGGGCAGAGTGGGGTAGAGGAGGGGCAGAGTGGGGTAGAGGAGGGGCAGAGGGGGTAGAGGAGGGGCAGAGTGGGGTAGAGGAGGGGCAGAGTGGGGTAGAGGAGGGGCAGAGGAGGGGTAGAGGGTAGAGGGGGACGTAAACAGTAGGGTAAAGATGGTGGAGAAATGGAAGATAAATGAGAAAGAAAGAAAGAGAAGAATAAAGTATATAAAATGCAAAGGTGGAATAGGAAGAGGAGGAGGAAACAACGGAGAAGACTATAAACGTGGGAAGAATAAACAAAGAGAAGGGAGGAGAGGGTAAACACAGGAGAGGAGACAAAGACAGAAGGAGAAGAGAAAGAATCAATACAGTCAAGGTGAGGGCGTGTTGACACTACCACCACCACCGTCACCACTACTACTACCACTACCACCACCACTACTACCACTATCACCACTACTACTACCACTACCACCACTACTACTACCACTACCATCATCACCACCAATACTACTACTTCTACCACTACATTACTACTACCAACATTACCAACCACACCACTAAATACTACCACGATCACCACCACCACCACTATCATTAGGTGAAATAAGCTGGGGTGGTTATTGTTCAGGTGGTCCACAGTACCCCCCCCCCCTTCCTTACAAGACACAAAGAAGAACAAATGTAGAACAGACGAGAGTGAACACAAGAGTGAACACAAGAGTGAACACAGAGGCTGACCCTGATTACCGGCGAGAAGAAAGGAAGGAGCCTGATCATGGGAAGGAGGACACCCACACACCGCCCCACACACACACACCGCCCCACACCCACACACACCGCCCCACACCCACACACACACCGCCCCACACACACACACACACCGCCCCACACACACACACACACCGCCCCACACACACACACACACACCGCCCCACACACACACACACACCGCCCCACACACACACACACACCGCCCCCCACACACACACACACCGCCCCACACACACACACACACCGCCCCACACACACACACACCGTCCCACACACACCGCCACACACACACACACACATCGCCCCGCACACACCACCGCCCCGCACACACACCGCCCCACACACACGCCCCCCCCCCCCCCCACACACACATCGCCCTACACACACACACCGCCCTACACACACACGATTTGTTATTGTATGAACAGGTGGATGATTGGCTAATATATGTCTTAAGGGTCCTGCGTTATGGATAGACGTTGAGATGAGACGAAATGGTAGGTTAAACGAGGTCAACGAGACGGTAAGGGTGACCTGATAGTGAGGGGCCCGGAAGAGTTGGTGGTGGGTCACGGGGGGAGTACTAATTAGTGGGAGGGTCAGGCAGGTGAGGTAGAATAATGGGGGGGGGGGGGGGAGGGGTAATAGAGAGTGAGGAGGCAGGTGAGAGATAACGATGGTGGGGTGAGGGACAGCAGGAGGTGAGGGATAATGGGGAGTGAGAGACAGCAGGAGGTGAGGGATAATGGGGAGTGAGAGACAGCAGGAGGCGAGGGATAATGGGGAGCGAGAGACAGCAGGAAGTAGGGGAGAGATCATATGGGGGGGGGGAGGATAACTGGAGAGGTCAGGAGGGGGGGGGGAGGATTGAGTGTTGATGGTCACGACACACACCAGATGAGACAGGTCGGTATGAGGGAGAGGGAAGGTAGGGTATGTGTGAGGGAGGGAGGGAGACCGAGGCCCACCAGGATAATGTTACGGCCAGCAACACAGGGAGTGAGGCCCCAGGAACCACCAGCCTAAACATGTAATTCTTTCACCTCTGTGTTGTTTTTGTTCCATCCTTGGGCCCAGGGACGGTCCTCATGTGTGTGGTAACTAGCTGGGGCCCTCTCTGTTTCACATACGTACACAGACTATCTCTCTCACACACGTACATAGGCTCTCTCACACACACACACTCTCTGGCACACACACACACACACTCTCTCTCTCACACACACTCTCTTTCTCTCTCTCTACTCTTTCCATCTCTCACAATACAGTGGGTGAATGCGTAAGTTACCTGAGTTACATATTTTTACAAACTTATATTCACTGATGACTGTCCCATTGACCACACTTAAAATACGATTTATGGAGTAAATTATAAGAATGGCGTACTGTTGGAGAGACGTGTGTGTGTGCCTTTAATGACTGTACAAGACATTCCACCACACACACACACACACTTGCCTTCTAACACATCAAAGTGCGTCCCTACAACATCTGTCTTAAGTCCATGGAATGTGTTGGTTGTTCAGAGCCTAAGTGACCCTTTATACAGCGTTACCAATCGTCAGTGTTGGGTATAGATGCCAGCACTGCCCCTATACCTTCCTTCCCTACCTCTACTACTACCGGGCACGAGTTATACTTCCAGCGAGAGAAAGACATGACCTTGAATAGGAGCCGGCGACTCCAGCCAGAGGCGTAGCCGGCGGGCATCCCAACGATGGTTATACTCTCTCTCTCCTCACCACATCTCGGATAACACTTTATTTCTCAACACCAGCATCAGTACCCATGGCCGTCACCTCCTTCAACTCACACACAAACGGGTTCTTGTCATGCCCCCAAGACCTACTCCTGCCCTACGACCTCAGAGGAAAGCGCAAAACAAACGAGAAATAAAGTGATTACGCTGCAAGACACGAACGCGTAGTCCTCCCGTGTACCAACAAGATATTGGTACAAGTGGTCATCTGTCAGAACACGTAGCCGAATGTGTCCCACTCTAACACATATTTAATCCACAAACGACACATGCTGTAATGTATCCTCAACGACATGATTTTATTGATCTGGTGTTAATCTATCTAGTTATTTTTTCGTTTATATATATATTCATTGAGACTTCAAAAAATGAGACAGTGCGAGCCGTAATTTACATGCTGACGGAGCAGTGTTGGACCCCGGCCAGGATGATGACACTCCTGAACACCTCCATGACACAACCTTTCTCTCCCTCACACACACACAAAGCATACGTCTCCCCCTGGTACCTGGCTGCTACGGTACAGGTCTTGACACGTGTAACAATAACCTGGAGTTAATTATCTAGGCCACAGGTGTACAGTGCAGGTAAATGGTGCTGACCACCTGAGGTAATTATCTCCCTCAACACTGATTAAAGTTTTGATTTTACCTGTCAATTAAGAGTACTCATTAGCTGACTGCTATACTAAGAATCTCCACCTCAGCTTATTTCACCTGAAGATTAAGCACCCTAACCTAATACTATTGGGAGGGGGGGGAGAGGGTTAGGACGGTTAATCGTTAGGTGAGTTAAGATGAGGCGGATATATTGTTCCAGGTGATCCCAATGACGTTTACTTTAAATGGTTTTAAATTAGACAAATTTAGATTTAGGCGCGAAATAGGTAAACATTGGTTTGGAAATAGAGTAGTGGACGAGTGGAACAAGTTACCAAATATCATCATTAACTCTAATGCGCTGGATAGCATCAAACATAGGCTGGGCGGATATATGAGTGATAGGGGTTGGGTGTAAATGGGACTGCCTAGTATGGGTCAATAGGCCTGCTGCAGTTCCTCCATTCTTATGTTCTTACTGATGCTTTAAGAATATGAGACGAGGTTTACTGTAAAGTGTTTTAGGGTCCAAAGTTTTGTTTTTTATTTATGAAGAAGTTTTTACAATATTTGTCTCTCATTCACACACACACACAAGCTCATTCACGCACACACAAGCTCATTCACGCACACACAAGCTCATTCACACACACACACAAGCTCATTCACGCACACATACAAACTCATTCACACACAAGCTCATTCACGCACACATACAAACTCATTCACACACAAACTCAAACACACACACACACAAACTCATTCACACACACAAACTCATTCACACACACATACACACACAAACTCATTCACACACACATACACACACAAACTCATTCACACACACAAACTCATTCACACACAAACTCATTCACACACACACAAACTCATTCACACACAAACTCAAACACACACACACACAAACTCATTCACACACACATACACACACAAACTCATTCACACACACATACACACACAAACTCATTCACACACACAAACTCATTCACACACAAACTCATTCACACACACACAAACTCAAACACACACACACACAAACTCATTCACACACACATACACACACAAACTCATTCACACACACACACAAACTCAAACACACACACACACAAACTCATTCACACACACACACACAAACTCATTCACACACACACACACACAAACTCATTCACACACACACACACACACACAAACTCATTCACACACACACACACAAACTCATTCACACACACACAGAGGACGACAGTGTGTACAGTACCTCAGTGGGTGAAAAGGGGCATTAAAAAAGTGTTCACCTCTCAGCCTATTGGGATTATGGTCATTAAGATCCCTAGCATGAAGGGTCACAGTCGCCTGGTCTGGTGGAGAGGTCACTGAGGGCCCTCTGTGACCCCCCACCCCCTCTAGCTATCTCCCCGGCATCCTGGCGGTCCGTCTCTGAAGCTAAACTCTTGAGAACTTCTTTATTTCTTTTTGAGTGTTTAAAAAAATTAATGTCTGGACATATTTGTTCCCGAGAGAAATATAAAGCGAATGTAAACAAGAGTTGATGTAAGCTCGTCGGGGGTTTGTTAAGTTCCAATGGCGAGGCAAAACATATGTAAGTCCGCTGGTGTAATTCTTGTATTATTTTATTTGTTGAAGTTCGCAGTTAAAATTCACGTCTTGCGTCTCACACGTTCGATTGATAATTCTAACTGGTACTTTTAACGACGACCATTAAAAACTGTTCTTGGTCATAAAATAATATACAAACAAAATGAGATGATAATATTGTTTACAAGAGCTCCTCTCACACACACACTGTAGCTAAGTCTTGACTCTCCCTTTGTTCTGGAGTTACTTAACGTCGACGATGACCGACTTTAGTGGTGTATTGTGAGGCTGGCCACCATCTGTTTTACCTGACCATGGAAACACACACACAGCTTACCCCCCCCCCCCCCTCTCACACACCTACCTCTCTTACGCATACCTATCCCTTTCTTAACACCCACCTCTCTCCCACACATCCTGAGTCATGGAGGAGCATAGCAGACACATCCTGGAGTGACCAATCCTGCCCTCTCTGCCTCCAGCACAAGCCTCTCAGCTGACGTCACCACCACCATGCCTCCCCCTACCCCTTCACGGACGTTCAAATGCCAGCCTGAGGGAGGAGGACTCATGGGGGCCCCTTGTTCCTCTACCTTACAGCACAGGTAGACACGACCTACACCTATGACTAATGACCCATATACATACTTGCTAAGGGATTTAACGAGAGTAGGGTATATATTCTTACTTCCCCAGCATACTCGGTACTTATAGACCGCCCTTCCCAGCTTATTAGGTACCTATGGGTGACCCCAGCTCACTCGGTACCTAGAGATTAACCACCCAGCTTACTTGGTACTTACATATTGCCCTACCCAGCTTATTCGGTACCTATGGATAACACCCCCCAGCCTACTCGATACCTGTATATTGCCCTTCCCAGCTTATTCGGTACCTAGAGATTAACCACCCCAGCTTACTCGGTACTTATATATTGCCCTTCCCAGCTTAATCGGTACCTATGGATGACCCCCAGCTTACTCGGTACCTATGGATTAACCACCCAGCTTATTCGGTACCTATGGATGACCCCCAAGCTTACTCGGTACTTATAAATTACCCCCAGCTTACGCGGTACCTATAGATTACGACCAGCTTATTCAGCTTCCATAGATTATATACCTCCCAGCTTACTCGGCCTCTACAGGTTACCTCCACAATACTCCCAGATTACCTCACACTACCTCCCCGGCCTCTACTGTACCTCCACACTGTCTCCCCGGCCCCAACCTTTACAGTACCTCCCAGCCTCCTCACTACCTCCCCAACCTCCACCTCCTCGCCCCAGGTAGTCGTCGTTAACATCTTGACCACAGTAACGAAAGATGATTCTCCTTTTTTCCACGTCTTCAACTTGTATTTCCTTCTGGCTGAGCACTTGTGTGATGGTTGACTAGAGGTAACATTAGTGTGTGTGTGTGTGTGTGTGCAGATAATACTTAGCAACGTGGGCGTGGTGATAAGAGAGTTAAGCGCCTCTGCTCACTCTTCCTGGTGCATTAAAGTCACCCTCTCTACTCGTCCTCCCAAGGAAGTATCCAGTCCTGGCGCACAACGAAGAGGGTCTTTTTTTTTTCCTTCACGTTTCCAAACACTGTTTCTCTCTCTCGTTGTTCTTACCTTATATAACTATCCTACTTAAAAATCACAGTTAAGCGGGTTGCATGAAGAGGCAAGGGCGCTATACACACACCCGTCCTCCACCGGTCCTTTACCCAGACTGAGGCCGCTCCTTCACGATGGACCGCACGACGCCGGTAGGTGGGGTCCAACTTGTACCCTCCTTCACCATCCTGTAAGACATACAAGTTTAATGTTATAATGAACGACAAAAATATTAAGAAACAAAAGGATACGTCCATTGGAAAGTTATTAAACAACAAGGTGAGAGTTATACAAGCAGAGATAAGAGTGTATATCGTACGCCCGCCACAAGACGACGGCCTCAGAACCCCGCCCACCGTCTCCCCAAGAATGTGCCGCTCCTCAGCATGACGCGGACTGGGCTTACGAGTTATGAAAAAGATCCTTAATTCTGCTTTTTTCGCCATCATCCAAGATCATTTACACAGCGCCATCTGAAATATTCATACCATCAAGCAACAGAACAAAACCTGCAGTAATCCGATCACAATAGGTTCTTAATCAGTGTTAAACGGGACGGCCGCACATTTTTAGGCCACGCGGAACCTAATGACCGCACGTCAGGGAGGTAGAGGCAGGTACCGCCGCAGTTAACGCCCATTTTACGGGGCTTCAGCACGCACCGGTGAGCCTTACCTCCCTGGCTCCCTGTTACCCAACGCTGCGTACAGGTGAACACCACTGCCAACCCCCCCCCCCCCCCCCAGAACCTTCTCCTTATTTACTGTACACAACTGGGAGCATAACCACACAAACTGCCCTCCAGCCATGGCTCAGGAACCTTCACTCACTATAACATCCCAGACAACAGCACCTACGAGTGATAAAGTGTTACAGGAGACATGTACACTACACTGAAGGAGGATGTCCGAATGTCAGTGACTGCAGGTTCCGTGGCCCTACATAAGGCTCACCGCTCCGGAAGGTCTGAGAGAGCCTTCAAGAACCCGTTGGTACACTGGGCTCCCTCACCGCTCTCTCTCCTCTTCTGTAATAAACGTTCTGCATTAATCAATCATTCACCTTCCTTGTAAACATTAAGTCATATTTTATAGTTTCTACAATACATTCTTTTGGTTGTATAGTGAACATATAGTGATGATTTATATAGTGTTATTAACTTATTAAATTCCTCTATACTTATTCTTTCTTTCCCTCTCACCATCATTCACCATTTATCACCATCTCCCCTCATCATCATTCATCCTCCCTCTCACCACCCCTCTCACTGGTGGGTGACAAGACTGGCACAAGGAAAGAACAGCCGGGGATAAAGTTACTTCTTTCTACGTAAATATAACAACAGGTTTCCATGGCCCCGACCACTGGTATCAAGGACCCTGACGACCACTGGTATCAAGGACCCTGACGACCACTGGTATCAAGGACCATGACGACCACTGGTATCAAGGACCATGACGACCACTGGTATCAAGGACCCTGACGACCACTGGTATCAAGGACCATGACGACCACTGGTATCAAGGACCATGACGACCACTGGTATCAAGGACCATGACGACCACTGGTATCAAGGACCCTGACGACCACTGGTATCAAGGACGCTGACGACCACTGGTATCAAGGACCCTGACGACCACTGGTATCAAGGACCCTGACGACCACTGGTATCAAGGACCATGACGACCACTGGTATCAAGGACCATGAGTATTTTACCCATTTCTACATATTTTTACCCATTTTTTACATATTTTACCCGTTTCTTCACATTTTTCCCCATTTTCTACATAATTTTAACCATTCCTACAAATTTTTACCCATTCCATCCATATTTTTCCCCATTTTCTCCATATTTTTACCCACTTCTACATATTTTACCCAATCCTACATATTCTTACCCATTTTCTACATATTCTTACCCACTTCTACATATTCTTACCCATTTTCTACATATTCTTACCCATTTTCTACATATTCTTACCCACTTCTACATATTCTTACCCATTTTCTACATATTTTACCCATTTTCTATGTATTTTTACCCATTTTCTACGTATGGCCACATTTTTCCACCTAGACATCACAAGAGCTTTATTTTTTCTCTAATGAACTCCTACACTCTCGTCATTGTCTCCGTCATGGTAGACTAGGAGGCGATGATGGAGTGTTGGGCTGCACAGTTCACCAACACCTGCCATCACTCAACCAGTCATTCGCTCTCTTCAATAATTTATTTACTGTACACAAACAAAAATTTCATTGAATAAAATCTGTTGTGTTGTGTGTTACGGTGTTATGGTTTGGTTAGGTTAGTGTTAGGTTAGTGTTAGGTTAGTGTTAGGTTAGCTTTGGTTTGGTTTAGGTTAGGTTAGTGTTTGGTTAGGTTAGTGTTTGGTTAGGTTAGTGTTTGGTTAGGTTAGTGTTAGGTTAGTGTTAGGTTAGTGTTAGGTTAGGTTAGTGTTAGGTTAGTGTTAGGTTAGGTTAGTGTTTGGTTAGGTTAGTGTTTGGTTAGGTTAGTGTTAGGTTAGTGTTAGGTTAGTGTAAGGTTAGTCAGTCTTATAGAGTGGACCCCTTACGGTAGCCTATACACAACACATTACTTCAGTCTAAACCAATCAGGCCACAACAGACTGATCAAGTGGCAAGTTTACATATGAAGGAATTTACCTCTTAAAAAACTATTGTACGTTAATCTGATCACAATAGATTGATCAAGTGTTAAGGTTACGTGAGTAGGAAGTGTTCAGGCGTAAAGTCTCGACCTGGTGTGGTGTGACATGTGTGGTGTGACAGGTGTGTGGTGTGATAGGTGTGTGGTGTGATAGATGTGTGGTGTGACAGGTGTGTGGTGTGACAGGTGTGTGGTGTGATAGATGTGTGGTGTGATGTGAAATGGTGTCCCTATCACCATCTCTCTCGCCAATCCTCTCATCATCCCTCACGGTACAGCAAGTTACAGCGAAACCTTTATATTTAACTGATTATATAGAGATGGAAGTCCGTCATATCGAGGGTCCGTTAAATGCGAACACCCCCATCTATCGGATTATATAGAGTAAAACAAGTCCGTTATATAGAGGATTCACTTTATCTACACAGAGTACTTCCCCCTCCCGACGGACCAACAAGTGTCCAGCCTTGCCCCTCAGATAAGGCTTCAGGACTCACTGTGACCCACTACACAACTGTACCGGATGGAAGATAATTACTTTGCACTACCGAACCTCCAAGTTGGTCACCAGAGTACTGTAATTTACGTAAAGCAAAAGAAGTACAGTACAATCACCCATCAAAAAAAGTCCTGTTGCCTTTCCTGTTCCTGAACCACGAACCCCAGGATTGAGATTCGTGAATCCTCAGCAGAATAACTGCATCAGTGACTATTGCTTCGGATTCATGAGTTTGAATCTCAGGGTTCGTGGTTCCGGAGGAGAAATTACTTTTTGTGGGTGACTGTAGTGAAATTGATAGATTCGATTGTATAATTTCAAATAATTGGTCTTGAACGTCTGTCTTGTTTGTTTTGCTTTCAATATTGTTAAATTGACAGAAATATCAGCTTTTCCAATGTTGTTTTCCGGTATGTATGAAACTCAATAGTGTATGAGTAAGGGGGGGGGGGGGAGACACGGATCACCTGAAAAATTTCCACCCCAGTTTATTTCACCTAAGATTAGCTACCCGAACACTAATTTGGGATGAGGTTAGGTTAGGTTAGGTGAGCCAGACCCAGTACCGTCCACCCATTACACTTCACTTCCTGAATCAGTTTGACATTTCTTCAAGCCACACTTTCTCTTCGCTGCGTCCACAGTTTCCGCCGCCTCCCAGTACGCTGTCCTCGCTGTGTGATGCCCGGCCAGTGTGAGAGGTACGGGATGTGAGAGGTACGGGGTGTGAGAGGTACGGGGTGTGAGAGGTACGGGGTGTGAGAGGTTACGGGGTGTGAGAGGTTACGGGGTGTGAGAGGTACGGGGTGTGAGAGGTACGGGGTGTGAGAGGTACGGGGTGCGAGAGGTACGGGGTGTGAGAGGTACAGGGTGCGAGAGGTACAGGTTGTGAGAGGTACGGGGTGTGAGAGGTTACGGGGTGTGAGAGGTACGGGGTGTGAGAGGCTTCAGTAAATCAGGAACCCAGCTCACTCAGGACCTCCAGACCATTGGTCCTTCCGGCTCCCCACACTCTGGCCCTATTGAGACAAAGAGTGGCTCAAGTGCTGCTACACACCCATAAGGAGTCATGGGTGTTCCTGCCTCCTTATTAGTAGGGTTATACACCCGGCCAAGGGATGTAGGGTTTATATGTTACCTTGTCTGTCCGTACAAGTTGACTTTCTACAAACAGTCATCTCACTTTCACTTCCTCATTCATGGCGACGATCACTACAGCACCAGCGACTACAGACAGCATCACCTTACTGGTTGTTTTCACTCTGACCTAAATTCTTGCTATTTTCGACCTTCGTAGTGTTTTTTTTTTTAGGTTAACCTTTTTGTTAATCTTCGCACTTGTCTTGTTGGCGTGGTTAACCTTTAACGCTTAACTTAAGTGGTTAACATTTGCGGTCAGCGAGTAAAGCGGAGTATTCATGTACTGGCCAGACACAGTTTGTAGTTTTTGCCGCGAGATTGTGATTATATTCATAGCATATTTTTCAAACATTTCAAAATCCTTAAATTATTCCGAAAAAAGTTGAATATCTCTAAGTTTTAACCACTGATGACTAGTGTATGTTGAAGGACTATATAATATCAACTTCTCGAAACTCGCTTCGTAATCCTTGTATACTCGTATTTCTCAGTTCAGTCAAAACACTACAGATGTTATTACTAAAGGTTTAATAGTGTAGTTGTCACAGCACCAAGATACAGGCTATAAGTCGTGAGTGTTTACAAGCGGACAGTAATGCACAATTTAACGAGCAATAATTTGTCTTTAAATTATTGACGTGCAGTATTCTTACTCATTTAGCATTACAATATTGATCATTAGTGTTATACCAAAGATCCTTTTGTATAAAATAAAAGACAGTCTATATTATAGACCGGGGGAATTTGGGTACCGGGGGGGGGATAAAGATATAAGGCCAAATTGGCCTTTTTGGTGGGTAGTTGCGATGACAGTATTTGTTTTGAAACTTAGAATTGTAATTGGATTTGTCAAGTTCTTTCGTTTATCTGTCAATTACTTTCCCCAGCCATATATTTCTTTCATAGATGCTTTCTTCGAGTATTATTAGTCATTACTAAAATCATTATTGGCGAACTTTGTTGCAACCTGTTATAAATAAATGAAAGCACCATGGTTAAAGGTGAGGTAAGAGAGGAGGGGTCATAGAGTTTGTGGGGAATGGTTGGGAACCTCTGGTCTTTAAGTACATTACTATAAAGAAGACGGTATAAGTTATGTCTGTTGTTACTGTCGTCTGTCTTTTGTTTCAAGGGCGTCGAGGAGTTTCTTGAGCCGCTTCCTCTTAGCAGTTGGCCACTGTGTCCAACGTATCTCTAGGAGCTGTTTTTGATTGTTTATTTTATTTATTTTTAATTTTATAATGACATGGCACTTTGCTTTGTCACAGGACTAACTCTGAGAAGCTGTACTGACTAATTAACATATACCAACGCAACAGTTTATGTTATGCGACGCTATTCACTTAAAGGCCAGGGTTGTATATAAAATAATTTAACACCAAATTATCCACAAAATACCGACACAACTATCCGTCGAAAATTATACTATCTAGTTTACATATTATACAGGATACTTTTTTTTTATTCGAGAACCCCAAATGATTATTATATTATAGGCTGGGCAACGAAGAAAACTAAAAATCAGTAAGAAGTCTAATTATAGTGAAGAACATAAATATTCTTCGCCTTATTAGCCGAGCAGATAACGAGAAACAAACTTAAAGGGAGAGGTGATGAAAGTGACCTAAGAAGAATGCAGAAAACCAAAGGAAAAAGTTGATACAATAAGTAGAAAAACACAACGCATGTCCTCTGCTTGCTAAGTGAACTCTTGACCCTCTCCTCCTCGACAACACAACACTAGGCTCACCTCACCTCACTGTACATGCCTAGTTGAATCATGGTCGTTCTTCACCCACAATATAACTCCACTGTATACGAGCCACCATCATTCTTATAACATTATCACATCTCCTAGACCTCTGCTAACACATGGGAAACATAACAGTATATATCAGATTTATTCTAAGTGATGAAACACCTAACACGATGCTGAAACTTTGTCTTCGGTCAACACAACGCGGTCATAGTACGGGGCAGGGCCTTTGGTTGGCGGGGCTGCTGCCAATATTGCAACGGGGATTCCCATTATCTAGGCCAAGCGGAATTGTCTGTGGATTAAGGTAGGTAAACTCTACCAGCTCACTCTATACTCGGCCTTCATGGTTTACTGTGTCGAATCTTATAAAGGAAGAATGTTACAAAATAATATATTTGAGAAAAGTTAACCCATCGTTCACAGTTCAAAGCATTAAGTTTAATGTTTAATTCTGGGAGAAAGGGAAGGTTAGGGGAGCTCCGCCAAAGCCTTCAGGCACGATTTAGACAAAACTACACTAAACATTCTCTGATTTTAACAAAAACGGTTGTTCTTGGGCGGCGCTATAAGCAGCCCTGGGTGAGTGATATTTTACATCCTTTTGCGGAAGGATGGAGGAATGTACTGGCCGCTCTGGTGACTTCAACCAATTACATTTTTTCCAAACGTTTAAAATTTTATTAAATCATTCCGACATGTTCCCCCCCACAGATGTAGCAGTTTAAAGCAAGACAAGTGTTAGGGTGATACCTGACTGGTTCAAAATTCCTTCACCAGATTCTCTCACAACACAGTGAGTGAATATCAACAAGAAACTGCTGGTGGTTGAGGTAGCGACTCATTGATGTTCCAGCAAATTAATTTTAGAATCACAAAGTAAAACCATCAACGGTTTATTGTTGTTGTGAACACTAAGAAGCAAGACGTGAGAAATCGAAATTAATCAGTTTCATAATACCATTAAGTTAAGCGAATAGAGGGAATATGTAAGATGGTGTTAAACAGATATATTGAAATTGAGGTTCCTTAACAAATCTGGGTTCACTTAGGTGTGTACAGTAGTTTTATGTACACTTTATACGTGATAATAACAAAAGCATATTTTCGTATCTTTGAACGGTTTCCCTCCATCTTTCACATCCTCATCATTGTAGGTAAATAGGAAAATTACTAGTAACGATGAGTAACTGAGAACAACTAGCGGGGGAGGAATATACCGGACCAGGCGGCGGCGGGTGATCCATGGTGAAGGACAAAGTACCCGGTATTTATTTCTTCTGCCAAACAGGTTATGACAACATAACACCAACACATTAATAAAAGTGTCGAACGATTATACTTGATGAAGAGATCTTGTGTTGTGGACAGACTGAGACAAGGAGAGAGAGGATAGTCGAGATGTTTTCAGTTCGTCATTCACTTGATATTTGTCAATATTAGCTGGTGTAATGTGTAACAACTCCAATAATAATAATACAACCTTTTATTAACTTATATTTACTTATACACTCTGAATACAATTGGGGATTAAAGCAAAATACGAAAAGCAGTTAACGGATATATATTTTTAAGTTAGGACTTGTGTAGTGAGTGACCCGGAGTGTTGGGACTGACTGTTCATTACGCTCTCACCTTCACTGTGTTGTGTGAGATAAAACTGGTTCTTGGACACGACACCAGATCTACAGATACCAGAGTTATTCTGTGACGCCGAAACACCTTAATGTTCACGCTAATGGCTGAGTACGAGTTCCTTTTTCGAGTCCGTTCAGTACGTTCGTGGCGGCTTCCATGTTTATAAGTAATGTATGTAACTTTGTTTATACTTTCAAGAGTTATCGTTCAGTATATATGACCTTAATACATAAGGAAAATGTTAGTATCCAGTTCAAGAAACAGTTACGGAATGAACACAAGAGGCATAACAAGGCAAAGAATCCTTAATATGACGAGCCAGGGTGGAGAGTAGCTGGGTTATAGCGAGAGAAGGTGAATAGCCTAGTTAGAGGTGAGCTGAAAGCCACCAGCCGCCTCACCTCCACTCCCACGGGAACGCCTAACTTTTCCCGGATCCTGTCAGCCTAAAAATAAAATTACCAATATTACATAATCTAAGACTAAAATCATCAATAAATATAACCCCAATATGGAGTATAACCCAACGGTAAACACACGCGTTAATATACCCACTTGAAACTTGTGTAGAATGAAATTATGTACAAATAATTATTGTAATATACGCGACATATATAAATATTGTTTACTTCTATGAGCATGTAAACAAAGAGACGAGGAGGAGGACAGGGAGGAGTGGCCCCGGGGTCAACACACTGACGCAGAACTCTAGCAGGAATGCTGTACCTCCCTCTCCTCCACCTGCTGCCCTCTCCCTTCCTGCTGCCCTCTCCCCCCCTCCTTCTAGTACCCTCTCCTCCTCCTACTGCCCTCTTCTCCTCCTTTCCTCCTCGCTTCCTGTCCCTACTGTTATTAAATAGTTTAGAAATGAAAAGCTTAATGTTTATCCATGCACTTCTGTTTTGTCTTTACCAGAGGATGGAAAGCACCGATGTCCCGCGGTACATGACAGACAGTATGAATGAGTGAAAGATATTCCTGTTTGTCTGTTACGTTCAACATAAATGTCTTTTCTTAGATAATACAACTTGAAGAGACACGAATCCTCGAAGTATACAAACTATAAAAATTGCGGAGAATAAGGAACACTGAATTATAATTGAATCACCGAAGAAATAAATTTTTACCCAACAACCATCATCTTCCACGACCGAAGCAGAGGCAGGTAAAACAGCCTAGGTAGTAATCATGTAATAAATTTTAAGACTACTCAAAAAATAAACCACTATCACATGTTCAATTTGTAAATAATTGTATTTACAGTAAACAGACAGTCCTCAGAGAAGGTAAACAGGACAATGACAATCACAATCTCCCGAGTAAACTACTAAACTGTCAGATCTTATAAATAATATATCTGGTGACATCGAGCAACTACAGACGCATTTTTTTTTAGTGTTGATGTTTAATGCATGCTCGTGTCTCTTGTACGCCTTGAATGACCTTGATTGTTAAAGTGTAGTAATACATCACATCAATGTCAATAATAAGAAAGAACTTGTTTAACGTGACTAAACAAAATTGGAAATGTTTTCACTCTCCTTTAGTCGGATGTTCAGGTGGACGGTGCTACCACTATGATCGGTTAGGTCAAGTTTCATTGCTTGAGTAAAATAATAAATTATGTACGTGACAATTGATTACATACACTGATTATCTTCCTCTGTATCAACAACAAATGCTGTTCAAAATGTTCAATTTCTTCAAGCATTAAATTGGGATCTCGCTACAGGGCCAGAAGATGGGACCACTACTGTCAGGCCGTTAACTTAGTGAGGGTAACAGTGCAATGCTTAAACGGATAGACGAGATGTTAGCGTTCATGAACCAAGATGGAAAACCAAAGCCAGAACAGAAGTGATCAGCGGCTCCGTGATATTCCATTATTACTGGACATTACAGGTCACTGGAACCAACTCAACGTACCCTTACAAGTTTTGTCAGTTGCCAAATCAAGTGTACAGTTTTGTAAAGTTTCCTCCAGCTAAAATTCGTTTGTGGTAAAATTTAGTTTAGGAAAGGCGACACCTGTCACTTTCCCGCCCTGGCCGACCATGTAAGAGCTGTCTCACGGTGTCTTACGTGCAACAATTGTTATCGTTGAATATATATATTTTTTGAAGATCGCTGACTTTTGTAACCAGGAAACCAGTGAGCGGGTTTAAGCATCACCATTAATGTCGGTGAATGTTCCAGAAATCTTGCAAATGGAGTTTATTGACCTACACGAAAATGTTTGAATTCGTGTTTAAATGCAGCAACTTTAAAACAAGTGACATTACTGTACAAGCAAGACTTGCCACAGCCGTTTACCGAGATGGCTGCTTCACTTTTGGGGAGCACTTATTCTTTTTACAGTTTTATCTCCATCAAGAGCCAAGGTTTAAAAAAAAAATAACAAAAAAATAACAAATATTCCACCCAACATAAGGAAACTCGTCACATGAGAGCAACATCAGAAATCACATTATACTTACAATATATCACTTTAAAATGACTGTTAGTGTTATGAGTGTTTTATTATAATGTATCTTGCTCTACTCTAGTCAGTATCAACACCTATGATGTTTTCTTTCGTTATAAATAACTCACATATGTACGGTAACAAAAATATGAAGGTTTCATTTACTTGTCTCCGTGTGTTGTGAGTAAAGAACCAACACATCATAAGTCTACACAATGTCCAAGTTTAAAAATAACTTACGGTCCCCTTATTTACTAAGTCGGGTAAGCACCCTGCCCTGCTCTTGTAGGAAATATTCTCCTATGTGCTGTAGGTGGACTTTCAGTTTGTCTTTCCCTGTCTTCCTAAAAGCTGTGTAGCATTTTATCGTAGTGTGTAGTATTTTATAAACTTTTAATCTGGTGCAAAAATACCGCCTGATGATTTTGTATTGGGAGTTTTCTTGTATAAATTTACCCCATTTGAGGACACTTGTTATTCTTGGGATCTTACGAGTAATTCTTCCCTTGTGGTCCAGTGCGTGTTTATATACCAGTCCTCACTACCTCCCCCAGTCACTATTCCCTCCATCCATTCACCTAATCCACGTGACCTCTTACGAAATATGACGTCACGGAGAATTAAAACGTAAATAAGCCTGTAGAACACAACTACACAATTAATTCACTACGTACTCTCAAAGCTACTTTCTATGACGTTGCAAACTATGACGTCAACAGATCCTATCTTTGACTAGCTACCAATATTAAGCCACTGACGTCATTGCCCACTATGACGTCAATACCCACCATGACGTTATAACTTTCTCCCAGATGGTGGAGGAAGTGGTACCAGGCGGCGAGGCTGGCGTCACTACTCGCGAACAAACTCACTGCTTTTCCCCGTAACGGAACTCTCACCTCACACCGGGAATCGATTATCAAGGCTGTGTAAGTGAACGTCCGTGAATGGTTAGTTAGGAATGTTTTTGACTCATGCTTAAAGAAGGTTGGGTGTGAAATTCCTTGATTATTTTTCAAGGAAGTGGACAGAGGTTGTGGAAGCGTGAGTTCATTCATTGCTTTCACTTGATATACTGTGAGTACTAAGTTGGTGACGTCTTCTCTGGGGAGGGGGAGATGCCGGGGGGGGTAGAAGAAGGGGAGGGGTTCAAGGAGGAACTGGGAAAGGGAAGAAGTAGGAGTAAGAGGGAAGAAGTAGGAGTAAGAGGGAAGAAGTAGGAGTAAGAGGGAAGAAGTAGGAGTAAGGGGGAAGAAAGGGGTGGAGAGGGAGGGAAGGGTGAGGGGTGGTGGTGACGGCTGGGAAGGACTGCGCTGTAAAGTAACGGGCCGGTCAACATCTCAGGGTCGCCAATATTATAATTACGTAAATAGCCGGAAACAAAGTATTGTTGACCATTATCGTCCAGTGTGTGTATGTGTGTGAGTGTCCTAGCAACAACAACATTAATAATAATAATATAACAATAATAACAACAATATTACAGTACAGGTAATAACAAAAACAATAAAAAAAATAATAACAGTAACAACAATAATAATCGATAAACTGCTCCAGTCCTTCCTCACTCACGGTATTAAGTACAGTACATTTTACTGCATGTGTCACACAAGGGGCTTGACCGTGCACCATACCCTTACTGTAACAATTATTCCCGTCGTTTGGACTCACATAAACAACACGCCAGATTGCTTTCATTAATTATAACTGACCTTTAAACATTTCACTCCTGTTGTAATAGAAGTTTGTGTGTGTGTGGGTGGGTGGGTGTAATAGGCCCAGTGATGCCATGTTGTGTGGGCGGTGGTCGGCTGAGAACGGTACGGTATACTGTAGTAAGGAAAACAGCCTATAGGAGTGTCCTCAACAAGCATAGAGTACCATACTAGTAAGTGTTGACGTAAATCACTATTCTACATCATAAACACCCAAATGTGAACACCACACGGTCAATAATAATACAGTATTTATCTATACAAAACATATTTTCCCCTTCTTAATAAGATGCTGTTATATACTGTACAGTACTTAGGACTGTAGAGCAAGACGCTGTCGCAATCTACTTAATGCATAGCAAGTCATTACTGCACTGCATTTTATTCACTGTATAGCAAGACGATTTAGTACTTTCTTCACTACATTTTGCAACACATCTAACCTCTCAGACAATCAACCAGAGACACATATACATCAATTTATACAGCCTGATAAGACACTGCGGCACATATATAAATCTCTGTTAAAAACCTTTCAGCAAACAGGTATGACTTTACTTATCATGGGAGACATGGCTGTAAAGAGGACATTATGTTCCCGGGTGGACGTGAGGTGTGGCTGAGTGTAGGTCAGCATATCCTGTGGTGGAGGTAACGCTGGCAAGGGGAGGCAGTGCGAGGGCGTGATTAAGTAAAGGTTGGTGGTGGTGACCGCTGAGGTGAGGGTGTGTGTATGTTGACGTGACACACTAACATGTAAACATGATAACGGCCTTTTCATTTTCACAAGTTTGTCTCCTATATATGGTGAGTAGTAAGATCTGACGCAGATAGAAGCTTGCGACGTTTATTAACAGCACTGTAAAGCTTCATGCCATAATAATGATAATAATTTCTATGAATTTTGATGACAGCAACAGGATTTGGGTGAAATTACAAAAGATAAACCGGTTCCATGTAAGTATTAAACTGCCAACAGCATTAAAGTATATTATTACCACCATACTGAAATCACTAAGCTATATTTAAACTCGTAATTGTGCTTATACCTGCACTGCTGTTCCTAAACAAATAATAAATAGACATTCAAATCGCGCGGGCAGACTAGTGAGCGAGGAAGGACTGTGATTGGTCAGTCCCACACAGCTGAGTTGATCGGTGTAAACAAATGTGACACACAACACAGCTGAGCCGACGTGGACACTTCACGCAAGGGTATGTCATTTACCTTATAGTCATGTATTTCTAAACTCCAACAACCTAAGGCCTTTAAGTATTCACTGCAAGTTAGTTCATACACCTAACAATAAGTCTGAGAAATAAGAGAGTAATACATAATATATGTCTTGCCTTAATCCTACCATATATTGTAGCAGGCTGGCTTTCTCCTTATAGTTAGAGGTAATAAAGCCGCTATGGGTTTATGGATTTTATAAAGATACTTTTATAATTTTATCATTTTAAAGGCCAGAGGTTTCTGGTCATCAGTACTACATTGTATAAAGGATCCTTTATAGCTGATGTGAATAAACTACAGTGTTCCTTTTTTGGCAGTCCTGTGATTTGCTTCCAATGCAGACCGAGACTCTGTAATAATGATCAGTTTTTCTTTTTTTGGTCTTTGATTACATTCGTTTTTGTATTTCCTTTGACAATGACCAGTTGAATGTTTTAGTAAGTTTGTCTACAGCAGGTCGCCTGGCAGTGGGTCGTCTGTGACAATGACGCCAACTAAACAACCAATTGACTTCCTTATATACCTCATTCTGTTTGGATCAACGATATTTGTCAATAAGGTAAGTCATATTAAACATCCTCAAAGTTTGTAAGATCAACACTTTTTTTCTTTTGTTTCATTCCATTTGTTCTCTGAGATGGTCACTAACTGATCTTGATGCAGAAACTCATGCTGCAGGAGGCTTCCACTCTCTGGTGGTATCACAAGGCTCATCAGTCTGCAGGCATTTCTTTTAAATTATGATCTGAACAAGTAACTAACAAAGTCTACATTTCCAGAATTATAATTAAGGCAAGTAAACCAACACAGGCAGACTGTGATTCAATAATAGCTCAGGCATCTGTAGCCTTTGAAAGGAATGTCCCTTTGGTAAATACCTGGATGGAAAGGTAGTATGTGACAGCTCCTTAAAATACCCTCTGGTGAAACTGGTCCATAGCATTAGATTATTTGCTGCCACCACTTATCTCTTCCATAAACCATTACAGTACTGGGCTGTAAATCTAGGGTGAATCCATGAAAGATCATATTAGTGGGCAAATGGATCTCAGAACTAACCCCCCCCCCCCCCCCTCAGGCTTTATTGAGAAGTTCAGCTGGACTGAGGTCTGGTGCAGGAAATGCACAATGGTCAACTAAGAACAAGGAGAAGTGTGTCTGCAAGTTGCTGTACCACCAATACAGTATTTGATTAGCTATTAACTTTCAGTTGTAAGCCTCCACCTCCCAGCACCTTCTCCAGTAGCTAGGGCTATGATGGGAGAATTGTACTACTGTAATTGTTTAAGTTAGTGTTAGCTTTCTGTCTCAAGAGTTAGCTTGGGTTGCAATCCTTAGACTTGATGGGTATAATCATGAGTTTTCTTGGCTCAAATCAGCTATGAGAATTTCCAGCTTCAATCCTTGATTTTTATCTCAAGAACAATTACATACATTTTTCCATTATTTGCAGTATGTGCTCTCTGTGCTGAACTTCACCTACCCCACTATCTACCAAGGCTGGCAGACCCTGGTCGGGGGTATCCTCCTGCGAGTTCTTCTCTCAAATAAATGCCTCTCTGTATCTGCTACAGACTTGGATAAACCCGGATTTATATCACTTTTGCCATCATTTCTCTTCTTCTCAGCTGGCATTGTCGCAAATTCCAAAGCTCTTGCTAACTTGGTAAGTCCTGTATTCTCTTAATACAGGGGTATTGATATGATTTAAAAAATTAAATAAAAAATCAGTGACTCCTGGCATGAGATTTTGTGGCAGATGTCTGACACCGAGGAAAATATTCCTTACCCAGGTGAGCACCTCACTGGATGTCCATTGTGTAATTTGAGATTGATCACTAGTACAGTACAGCTATATTTTGTTGCATACAGTAGTTAGTTACATATTCCTAAAGGTGGGGATCAAATGCCTTGTCCAGGAATAAAGTATTGCTTTCTGAGTATGGAGTAAATTAAGTCTCTCTCATTTGAAGCTTGTCCAAGAGTGGATTTGCTTGCAGTTTTGATTATTTACTAAGATCTGGTATTCATTTTACCTATTCCACATTGGGAATCTGTGGGGATGGTATGAATTGTCCATGAACTAGGATTTGTAGGAATAGATTATCACTCTTCATTCTTGTATGTTTCAGGTGATTATGAACCCAAGGTCTATTATCATGGTCTTGTTTCTCCAAAGTAAAACATGATCTTACATGTTCAATCTTCTCTTTGTAGTTTATAAACGTTTCAGTGCTAATGAACTGTAAAAAAGCATTGATGTATACTTTTTTCAACACCTTTTAATATTTCAGAGTGTACCTGTGTTTCTTTGTTTACAAAATACACTGGGAGCGATGCTGTACCTGATGGAAATTGCTCCAAGCTTCAGGGGTGGTTCTGGACCCTTCCCTCTCCTAGCCAGCCTCGTCACCATTGGGACGGCTATAACTGCTGTCCTCGCTGATATTGATATGACGGTAGACGTCTCCAAAGCGCAGTGTTTTCCTTATTGTTTAAGAGTAACACTGTGCTGTTTTTAATATAATCTTGTCACCTGAAACTACTATTTTACAGTTACATATAATAAAACTATCACCTGTAGATATTTTCAATTTCAGACTTTTTTTTTCAATATATACTTTGCAGTTTTCAGATTCACCATACTTTTGGATGCTGGTGTATCTAGCATGTGTTGCGGTACAGACCCTTCACTCCAAGATTGCTGATGCTCGCTATACTGACGTTGACCGACTTTACTTCTCATATGTGTTTAGGTAAGAGCTTGTACAGTAATCCCTCTCAATAACAGAAAGGATACAATAAACCTTCTCAATAACAGACAAGTAATGGATACAGTAAACCTTCTCAATAACAGACAAGTAATGGATACAGTAAACCCTCTCAATAACAGACAAGTAATGGATACAATAAACCCTCTCAATAACAGACAACTCATTAACAGAATCCTCCCAATATCATACAGGGCTTGCAAGAATTAGTCCAGTATTGGGAGGGGTTACTGTACTGTGCTGTGCTCTAAATACAATATGTACGGTACATTATGTACTGTATATAAAAGACCTCATTATTCCTGCCACCTGTTAGTATAAGGCTTCAAAGACTAAAAATATCTTTATGACCTCATGAATCCAAGACTAAAAATATCTTTATGACCTCATGAATCCAAGACTAAAAATATCTTTATGACCTTATGAATCCTCTCTGTTAAATCTTGTTTTATTAGTGCAAGAGTGGAAACTGTTTTACTTATATATTAGTTATACAAAAATATATAATTCTACAAGTGTTTCTGTTGCATTCGTTTTAAAACACAAGGAGGCGGGAGAATGATTAATGTTCAGTGAGAGTGAATGTATCGTCTCGTCCGCAGTGTTGTGGTGTTGGCTCCAGCGTCATTATACTTGGAAGAGGCGTTTGAAGTGCTCCATTTTCCTCACGCTATGCGGTATGACTTTTATGCTGGCTGCCTCCTCTCAGGGGTGTTAGGCTTGTTCCTTAACCTCTCATTTATGAAGGTAAGCAGCACTCTACTCTTATCTTATTATTACTGTACAGGTATTAACACTCTCAGGATTGGCTCCATCCATTAGTGTTCCTAGATACTGTATTGACTTATGTGCTATACCCAGACCACAAGGAGTGTGGCTGCCACCTAAGCCCCAAGTCTGTGAGAATGTTAAGTGATGACTATTGCCCAGAGAGTACAAAGCCATAGAGTATAATATGAAGGATGTAAAAAATTATATTGATTTCAAGTGATCAGAGAAGGAAAAGGACATGAACACTGCTGATGATGATAAATTGTCATTAGAGGAACACATATCACGAGAGAGCAAATGAGATGAACTGCTTGACAGACCTGATCCAGTAAATCTTCCTGCTACACTGGGCTAGAGATCATCAGTGACACAAAACAGTGCACAGAATACAGTATAAAGCATGGATACACCAACCCCCAGTTGTGAAGGATGATTGTAGTGTATAAGCATAGCATTGATTTTGTTGTACTGCATGTGACACAAAAGAAATTATAAGGGTAAATTATAAGGGTAGTGTCTCACCTTTAATAAGAATTTCATTCTGGTTGATCCATGGAGTTTTAAGATGGCACTGTGAATTAATTTGGCTTCTTCAAGCATGTGGCCACAGTGACACATACAAAACTTGATAGAAAGCTTGATCCTCTAAAGCTTCATTAATAGCTGGCACAGTATAGGTAGCAGTCACAATATTTGGGTATTGTTCTACTTCTGTAGGATGTTGAGTGTCGTTGCCACTGATGTCAAAGAACAGTGCAGTACTTTGCAACACTGCAGGATTCTATCTGTAAAAGAACACATTTTTAATTGAAGTTTATACATGCAACTTAATAAGTATCCTGTCCCTATTACCATGAAGGAGAACCAACTCAGAAATAGATGTAAACAATATTTTTACAGCTGCAAACTATGGCTCACCCCCCCCCCCCCCCACACACATGATTGTAGTTCCATCATAATATATAATAACACTTTATAATGAGCCTTTCCATTTAACAAAATTACAGAGAAAACAATAAGGAATGAACGTTGCAGACGAATTATTTCATTACCCAAACACAAAATACTCGTACATAGTCACTCTGTAGTAAGTACTGCAAGTAAAACAAGAGAAAACCAGTGAATTTATGAATCATTTGCACCATCAAATTCACCGTCAATCTCCACCACCACCACCAGGAGCTCCAACAACTAGGTATTTGCACCACCAACCATCTACACCACTAACTCCAATAATAACCTCTGCAATGACAAATTATAGGCGTTTTTAATGGTGTTCCCATTGTTGGTAAGCTCTTAGGTGGCTGAAGAGGCCAGTAAGGGATCACAGGGTCATGGTTAGAGGTTGCATGTGTGGAGGGTACAAATAGTTTGGGAGAGGCAACAACGGGGTCTTTCCAACGCTGGTGCTCGTTAACCTTGGTGCATAATTAACAATCAAACACAAGAATTTTTGTTCCCTCTCGTTTACTACTTCTCTAAACACTGTGGTTTGGGTGATGGTCTTCTATAACAATCCGTGAGACACTTGGCAAGATGAACATAGCTGAAGTAACCCTGGCTAATGAGTGATGACTATACATGTGTTCAAGCTACAGTACAGTATACTGTACTGCTTTTCATTCTTGTGTCAGAAATTTTGCTGTATTTTATCTTTTTTTTAACCGACACATTTATTACATTAATTAAGACTCTCCATTAGTGCTTCATGACACGAAATCCATCCTGTATACAGCTACTCCTCGACTTACAACCTACTCAACTTACGACCACCCGGACATACAACCGCCCCAGTCGTACCAAAAAATTTTCAAATTACGTATTTTCGAGTCCCGACGTTAGCAATTGCGCTGTGTACCGACAAAATTTTCGTTTGTAATTCCATTTAAAACAGCTGGCAAGCTTAAAAGTGAGAGTTTTGTGGTGCTGAGAAGAAAAAGAGACACCCATTTTAGACTTTCTATGTATTATCTTCGCATTTTCGACTTACGACCTGGATTTGGGTCCTTAACCCCGTCGTAAGTCGACGAGTGGCTGTATAGACCATTGAATTTAATTAAAACCAGTACAGTATATCAGAAGAGCCATTTTTAGGAATATTTAAAGGATATATCAGCACTGAATTTTAAAAGAGCTTCTTACTAGATGGCTTTTAGTCTATGATTCTCACACGCTGATTGCCTTTGCAGGTTCGGAGGCATAATTTCTTTTCAATAGTGGACGCATCAGGAAGATTGCTCACCTCTCTCCTAGCACTTGCCACGTTTGCTGATGTAACAACAGTCATGGTTAAGATTTTAGTGTGCGTAAACCTTGTGTCTGCTGTTTTTGTGCCTCTTCCAACCATGAAAGATGCAGAAGGGTTGGACGAGGCAACCGAGCCACTTAAAGAAGGGGTGTAAGATGGAAGTTTCACTTGATCAAGAGAGCAAAGATGGAAGTTTCACTTGATCAAGAGAGCAAAGATGGAAGTTTCACTTGATCAAGAGAGCAAAGATGGAAGTTTCACTTGATCAAGAGAGCAAAGATGGAAGTTTCACTTGATCAAGAAGGGGTGTAAGATGGAAGTTTCACTTGATCAAGAAGGGGTGTAAGATGGAAGTTTCACTTGATCAAGAGAGCAAAGATGGAAGTTTCACTTGATCAAGAAGGGGTGTAAGATGGAAGTTTCACTTGATCAAGAAGGGGTGTAAGATGGAAGTTTCACTTGATCAAGAGAGCAAAGATGGAAGTTTCACTTGATCAAGAGAGCAAAGATGGAAGTTTCAATTGATCAAACAGTGTAAGATGAAAGTATCAATTTATCAGTAAATACTGTGTTGAAGTTCTAAGCTAATATAAATATGGCAGCATACTTGTACAGTACAGTACTGTTTATGGAAATTAAATTGATATTAATTTTAAATACTGTATACAGTATTAATCAATGTTGAACTTTACTGTAAACCTTTAATGGTGTATATTAATGAATATTGTGATGTTTTGGTTTTTTCTATTTGTGATGTGGATGATAAGTATGTGTAAGGCATAACACCTAATGCTTTAATAAATCACCTCATTTTGTTTATCATTCACCTTATCATCATCAAGATGTGGTGTAAGCAGTAGGTCTTCCTTCAGAGGGTATAGAGTGTATACTGTACCTGTATGTTAGATGATCAGTGGGAACATAGATAGTACTATAGGTTAGGGTTGTAATTAACTATTATTTTAGTTAGGTAGTATATAGCATTTTTAACTTGTAAATTATAAATAAGTAAGACTACAATAGCTGGTTATTTTACTGCTCTCATGTGTAAATTTGATCCAATTATTACATGCTCTAATAAAAAAGAAAAATTTACTTGAACTCTTTATCCTGTTCAGATGATAAATGTTTAGCAAGTATGGTAGTGTAGTGTTAATGCTTGCTTGATGTACTGTACTGGGTAAAGGGATTCTGTTTAGTCTCCTGCCCAATCCAGTTATTTACAAATCGCATTCCATTATAAAGTAGGTTTGAGATAATGTACTTGAGTCACCCATAAACAAAATCATATATGGTACATATGAGTGATCAAACTTGAGGATAATGTGCACACAGACTCAGAGAGTTAAGATAGTACACAAGAACCCTGACCCTGATTGTGTACATCCCAGAGAGTTAAGAAAGTTGTGTGATGAACTCACAAAACCCCTAAAATCCTGTTCTGCAAGTACATGGACAATTACAGGCAGGTGAGTTTGGCCAGCATAGTGTGTACAGTACAGTAGTGAATGAAATACTAGATAAAATTATTACAGTACAGTATAGTAAAAGATCTGTTACTCCTGCAGGCAGCTGTACATACACTAGTCACTCTCAATTAAAATTAAACATACAGTATAGTATTATAGTGAACCTTGTTACTAAGTTCCTTAAAGGGAAAATTAGTGTCCCAAAAACAAGGTAGAGTCAAACTACTGTACTGTATTATTTGGCTAATAATAACGACAGAATTTGTAAACCAAACAACTTGTTACTCTGTATTTCAAGAAGAAATAGTAACTATTCCTTTCATTATTTCCGATAATTACTTAAATATTGAATGAATTATCTCTTTAGGACACTAAGACCACAGTCCCAGCTCATTATTGTCATCATGAAATACCTTCAGTATAATGGAGTTAGCTAACACTTCCTCTTGGGTACAGCAACCAAACATAACTCACCTCAGTACTATGAACTCAAGTTACTCCGTTGAACAGTACAGCAGACACTCCAGGACCAAGAATACAGACAACACAATGCGTGCACCCGTCATTTAATTAACAATCCTGTGGGATAAGACACGTGTTCTCTACCCGGGGGTTAAAAGGTGACTATTTTGGGATGAAGTTATGAACTGTATTAGTGACTCAGGGTTCAAACCATGTGAGCCAACTCGGTGAACCTAATTCCTCACTGATTCAAATATAATTTAATGAACCCTGAATCAACTGAGTAAAAAGATTACAACTATGAAGTATTACCTAACAGCTGGTCGGTTGGGTGGTGTTATAACCATTAAAGGCTGGACCCTGTACTAGTGAGCAGTGCCCTTTTATACGACAGGACAACTTCACTGTGTCAAGGTTCAGGGGCTGTTGACCAACCCACGTCCGTCTCTTCGATGATGAACCTGAGTGACAAGTGTCTCAGACTCGCCCAACATCTCCCAACATTGGTCTCCAACCATTTAGCACAAGTGGATCACAAGTGTTAGTAAATCACTTTGGTCTCCAATAATATTTTCTTCGTCAGTACCACATTGTGCTAATATGAACTTGGTGCTTATCTGGCTGTGTTGAGTACATTGAAAGTGTTGTAATGTGAGAGGCCAGGGTGAAGAGACATGCTGATGAAGTACAGAAAATAACGCCTTATTAAATTACTCGTTATATAATGATTATTTATATTAGGTGAAGAAATTATTTTCGTACTAATGTGACATAATTTTGCTTTCCACTACTCCGGATGAGAAGTGAAAATTAATATATTGGGCGACATGTAAACTTGATTAATTTCAGCTTTATCCTCTTCACCAGAGGGTTTCTTCTGGTGCTCAGGTTTCTTCCTGCATCAAACACTAGACTCGTGGTTGATGGCCTCCACTGGGACTTTTAATGAGACCAGATAGTTATCCGCCGTAAATATTGCAACGTATCCATGCTTCCTCTTCGCTCTCTTCACTGAATTTCTTCTTAATCTTCTTTTAAGGAAATTCCTTAACCTCTTGTGCATGGGGTTCCCTCTGAGCTGAATAAAATTGTCTGACATTAGTCAAATATAATATTAAAATAGGCGAACCCGTAGTGAAGGAGTTAAACCAAGGAGCTAATACATGGAGGAGGCATGACGCAGGACTCGTGAAGCCAGCAACAGTTCAGGGGTGTCAAACATGCGGCCCGACACACTCCTGCATGCGGCCCGCGGCCCGTTTACTGCTCCAGCCTTACCTTCAGGAGCTAAATTAAATAGTGAGTGTATCCCTCAGCTGAATAAAATAGTCCGTTGTTTCCTAGAACAATATACTCAATCAACATCACCAATGAGCTCCAGTGTGATTCTGTGTTGAGGAACAAGTTTTCGAGTGTTGATGTTGGCACATTTTATCAATATTTTGGACCAAATTATCCCAGGATTAAATGTTTTGCCTCAAAGATTATGTTAATAAGTACATATGTCTGTGAACAACTCTTTTCTGTGATGAACTTGAACAAGTCTCGGCTTTGGTCTCAACTTACTGATGCGCTCCTTAATTCAATACTGAAGGTTGCTACAGCTCAGTCGTTAGTGCCAAACTTTGATGCACTGGTCCACACCAAGAGGCCAATTATCAGGAAGCAGCAGTAGCAAACAATAAGATTGATCAAGGTAGTAAACACCTGATTGTTTGTTTTTAAGGGTTTCACACGAGCTCAGACTAAATCCACCTTTCTTATTTTGTCGTACTACTCACTAAGAGGTGATGGCGAAGTGCTCATAATTATGTTACTTGGCCCGCATACTGTGTACTCATATTAAATCTGGCCCGCCTTGGCAAATGAGTTTGACACCCCTGCTTGAGTAACTGATCTGGACTCATCTCTAGTTTTGGCTTCAGGTCGGCCTTCTCAGGAATCCCTGGGGAAGCTAATGTTTGGGTAAAACCCTCCTGAGGATCCCTATTCTCAACAGTGCCACCTCACCCTCATGTTTAGTTGGTGTTTTACTTGGCCTCTGTGTTTGCCTTCGTAAATAGCCTAAGAGAGAAAGGCATCAAGTACACAAGATATTACACCTTACTTACTCTTAACACATGCAAATGCAAGGACGGATCCAGGGGGTCCAGACCCCACCCTTTTCACCAGAAAATTCCAATACCTTTTCTTCAATGCAGTATTGTACTCGGGCATTTTTGTGTAGTAAAAAGTATTTACTTTTGACTTCAGAATATCTCCTAATATCAAGTGCGCACGGCATCAAAATAGCCATGATATTGGTCAGATTTCAAAAAAAATTCTGGGGGGCTTACCGGTACAGTGCTCCACCTGGGTGGGCTCGTGGCGCTCGCCATGTTCCCCCACCCACAACTTCTTGGACCCCCCCCCCCCCCTTTTGATATTCCTGGATCCGCCCCTAAAATTATGTTCTATCTACATATTCTTTAAAGTATCGGGAATACAGAACTGTAGATTTTGAAGGATTGTAGTTCTTCTTGCGTGTATTGTAGCCTGTAATCCATTCTTCCAGAGATTCGTCTTTGGGTAAACTGGAAATGAAGGCAGTACCTACTGTATACTACAGCATACTGGTACTTCTGCTTGATACAACACTTACCGAAGGAATGTTATAGAATCTCTCCTGTCTCTGGATGCATCTATATGTCGAGCAGGATGGCTTAATGAAGCAAAATTTGGGAGTTGTAGCACAGTGTGTGTGTTCAGTTACCAAAAATGGCGGGCTGGCGGCGCCGGTTGTAGTATGCCGCCTCCAGTTTTATTAAATCTCCTTGGGTCTGTTAAACAGCATTTTCACTACTTTTTCTATATTATGTTTGTGTACAATGTGCACTAAACAATTTTATGGATAAAGCTTTCGTTTATGTAAGAAGTTCTATGTAAAGTACCATCAGCCCTCAAGTTCTGGGATCTAGTTTGCTTAACTGGCAATTTCAGTTCATGGGAACAACCAGTGTCTATATTTTGTTTTATATATATATATATATATATATATATATATTAGTATTTCCGATGACAACTATGGAAATGTTAAATTGACTTTACAAGATAACAGTAGGTTTTTTTAAGAAATGAAGAAAACTAGCGAAATACTGTACCTGTATAAGACTACAGTACAGTACAATGAAAATTAGCGTTTTTAATGCTTTGTGTCATCCTCGGTGTAAAGTTGGTATAAAGAGAGGCAGTTATTTGATGAGTGCTGGAGCCTCAAGTAGGTATAGGTACAGTCTGCTTGAACCTGTATGTAAACTTTACTGAAGGCAGCTTTTAAGAAGACTCCTAAGGATTGCAGAGGTGATAAAATACTGTTTGAGAGAAAGTAATACTGTTCATGTAAAAAAGAAGGTTTCAGATATTTAGAGTTAGGGGAGACAATGCTAATGCAGTTTACTTTTCTTTTACACCATAACCCCTATATCTACAAATGTTTATTACAAGCGAGTTATTGCCTTTAAATACCGTACAGTACAGTTGCAGACAAAATTCCTTGAACACTCGTCAGTACTGTAACTGGCATTATTTAAGTACAGTACTTTTAGATCATTAGGTGAGGGGGATTGGACTTTTAATATATTTTCTTTTGTGGTTCTGATAATATAGTAAATTATGTTATGAAAAGCAGTGTTTCAGATATGACTTAATACTGTAATATATATGAACCAGGTATAGATGCCAGACGTTGCTATGTTCAGGGAATTTAAAAAAAATAATGCTTTAATTTTACTTCATAAAATCAGAATTACACTACAAGAGGCAGCAACAGGAAGATGGCTAGGATTGACATGGAGCTGGTGGTGGCTGACTCTGGAGAGGTAGAGTTGAAGCTACGGCACAGGTGCTTGCCTTTACTGTACATACTGCAAATATGGTGGTACCTGAGATTGAGGTGTAGGTACAGTGGTATTAAAAAAATGGTGATTGGCACTTGCGAGAAGGAAGAGCAAGGCACCTTCTTCCCATATCCTTAGTGGCGGTGGTTGGGCACAAAACAGATGCTTGTTGAAACATAAAATACACTGGAACTGTATTTATGATGTTTTGATGAGAGTTAGCGATGTCCATTTAAAATCATCTCTTTTGACTTCATGGCATCCATTAACTGTACCCTTTCCTCCCTCTTTACAAAATGTCATGAGTGTCAAGCAGGAAAACTGTGGTGAAAATTGAGGCAGGTGTAGAATATCCCCTCCTGTTCATATTTTAAACTTTCCTGTAATAATAATGCTGTTTGGCTGATGTTTTCTATTCTTTTTAACCTTGCAGCAGGTCAGACCAAACCCCTATACATACATACAGTATTCAGATGGATATTCCACTGTTAGGATATAAAAGCCAATATTACTGAATATATTTTATCATTTATGTCTTGTTATATAATAACCATGCTTCTAAATTAGTTTTGGCCCATTAGAAACAGTACTGAACGAGTGGGCAAATATTACCATTTTTAAAAACCAATTTTTCCATAATTTTCTGATAAAACCTATTTTTTCACAAGATAATGTTACTTCCAAGAGACATGAATGGCAGAAATGAGACTCTCATACTTTTTAGTTACAGTATAAGTCAAGTAATTAAAAGTTAAAAATAACATTTCCATTTTTTCATTGTGAAATTACAATTTTAGAGAATGTCCAGGAAATCTTGACACTCAAAGTGTAAAATTACATCATTAGATCAGTTTAGGATGTGATTAACCCTTTAAAGGGGAGCGGTGCACTTAGGTATTTTATTCTGGCAAACACCAGATGATTTTACTCAGCTGAGAGACACCTGTGCCCTCTAAAGGGTTAAGATAAGAGAGGACTTCAGTAAACTCTAGGGCATCATGTAGGTTATGGTCCTAAAGAATTCTGTGGATATCGATTCCATGGAAAAGAAGTTAATAAATTATGAGAAAAATTGAGATGTGTTCTGGGTCCCAAATATCTACCATCATCTGACTAAATTTAACAATAAACCCAAACTTCACCATTATATTATAGCAGGTCATGTGCCAGGTGTGTTCATTTCAGAACGTGAGTGAAAGATTAATAAAAATCCCTGTTTTAAGGCAGAGCCAGGAGACCATACAGTGGCGGCCAGCCGAGTGGTTGTGCTCATGATTTTTGTACAATACAGTACAGTATACAGTAGTCTCTATGTGCCTCCATCACATTTTCACATATGTGTTTCATGTTAGTGCTACTATACTGAGTAACTAGTTGGAGATGAACTAAATACCTCACCTTAACAAACACACACACACTTCAGCTAGTTACAGTGCGAGAGGACCAATCACAACACACCTCTTCATGCCCCGCTCACCTACTCCTTGTAAATATTCGTTAATGATAACTTCGTTTTTTTACTGATCTGTTACCCACACTAATGCTCAAGTTCCCTAAAAGCTGTGAGAACTGAAACATTGGTTCTTAAATTTAGCTTTGTTCTTCCTTATTTTTTCTGGCAGAGCATCTCAGATCTGTGAGTTAAGCTGAGTCTGTTGGAGCAAATATTCTAAGTTATCGAATTTGAGAAGAGTTGTATTTTGAAATAAATGTAGAAGCTACAGCCACTGGAGTAAAACTGATATCCTTTCTGGTAGACAATTATTCCATAAAAATTAAATCACCTGTAGATACTGTACAGTACAGTAATCCTCGGTATTTCATGGTTTGATATTTTCTTTAATTTGTGGTATACTGTACTAAATTACTGCCAGTGTTCTTTGCAGTACTGTCAAACTTTGTTATGTCATGGTGTAAACCCAGAAAAATTTAAAATTTTCAGATGTACCAACATCTTCATCAAATGACAAAAATTAATTACAGGATCAGCTAACAACAAACAAAGGTTTCCTCACTAGATGGTAACAAAAGCTGCTCACCCAAGGCCAGAGCCACATTTGTTTGCATCATCTGCTAGTGACGGCTGCCAGTGAAGTGAGGAAACAAAGTACAGTACAGTATTGTGAAGTTAGAAAAAAATGGCGACAGGTGAAGTGAGGGAAAAAATAGTCAAGTGCAAGAAACTAAAATAGCATTGCTTAGGGATCGAGCAAAAGAACTAAACATAAGTTTTGCTTTATTTTCCAAAGGTGTAGAAGCTGTCCACCGTAATTTTTGGTCGCACCCTTGTGATATAACGAGGATCTACTGTAACGTACTGTATTTTGATTTTTCCCCATAACTCCAAACATCATCAAGTGTATGGCAATTGGCAGAGTGGAATTACAAATTATGGTGTTTTTTCTGTGGCACAGTACAGTATACTGAATTTGTGAACTTGGAAACTGTAGAGATTGATGATTCCCATCTCATTAACCTAAGAAATAATATGAATATAATGTATTAGGTTCAGCCAAGACAAAGTTAACATTAGGTTTGAATACATTTTGGTAAGTTAGCATTACACTGGGTTAGGGTTAGGTTATGATAATATGAGGTCGGATTACATAAAGTGTGTTACGTCAGAACATTCTGAGATTAAGTCTGGATAGTATTAAGCTAGATTAAGTTAGGTTTGGATAGTGGTAGGTTAGAAAAGGTTAAGATAAACTGGGATAAAAGTATAGGAACATGTTGCTACTGATACAACAATCAGTGATGTACTGCATTGCTTCAATTCTGGTTTGCTGGGCAGGGAGCTATCTCTGAGGTGATGCTGACCATGGTGGCTATTGGCAGAGGGAGTTCTAGGGGAGGTATCTTAGGAATCACATGAGCAGCTCATAAACCTATAACATAAATTATTTCACACAATTTTCACTATTGAGAAGTATAAACTGCAAAACTCTAAAACTACTTGTTGTAAGCACACTCACACTACTGTACACCCAGCAGTGTTTGATAAAATTTATTAACAGTAAGCCACTTGGATAAGGTCACAGAATGAAGAAAACTAACTCTTCTTTGACAGGAACTCTTGAGGCTGGCATATGAGTCTGGGTGCACCACATCATTAAAATATATTGTTTAGATATAAGGGTCAAATATCTCATAATTAAGGGTCTCATAAAATATCATGGATCCAGATAATTCTATTCATTTTGCCTGTTTCAAGATATCCAAGTACCGTATCTGTCAAAATTAATCCTGAAATTCATGTACAGTATAGTCTGGTTTTATGCGGAAGGCCATTTACGCGGCACCTGTCAGAAGAGACAAATATTATTTACACAGTAAATTCCATCATGTACGCAGCAAGCAGCAGGGCGAGGTGATGGGTGCTGACGTCAGACTCGCGCCGGCGACGTCGCAGACTGTGATTGGGCCACGTATCCTTACTATCCACGCACCCCCTCCGCCACGCGCTGTGATTGGTTTCATCCTAGCCACCCCCGCTCTCCACCACTGAGTCAGTCTCACTGTCTCCGTGTATTTTCACTCGTGCCCAGGAACCAGTGCTTTTTTTCTTTCTACACAATGGCTTCCGCTGGACCTCCACCACCCCCAAGAGGCCCTGAACTACCATCATAAAATTAAAATGTCGTTTTTACTACAATGTACAGTATTGTGTCAGCGATAGCTAAAAAAAGGCGAGTCTGGCGGTCGGCCCAGTCTCTATTTCAATTAATCACATAGGTTCTGTTATTTAATTTACGCGTTTGCTTTATACACGGACCTCCATGGGTTTAATTAACTGCGTAAAACCAGACTATACTGTAAAGGTTACAAGTTGACTGAGTGACTGGTATCTAAATTCTGGGGCCTCTTATAACTTCATTGTATATACAGTAGTAGCAGAGATTTGGACAGTCTTTGCAATTCTGTATTTCTTTTTATTTACAGTACTGTTATCAGGGGATATTTAGCCAGTAATTTATAAAGGAAAGGGAGGGGAAGGGGGAAGGGGGACAACTAATAACTCTCAAGTACTGTAACAACGTAATGCCTGGAAGTAACAAACCTCTGTCATAAAACACATTCCTTGTTCCGTTTTCTACAGAAGACACAGAAGACACTGTTCCTTCAATAAAATCGTTACAAAAAACTAGGTTCGTTTAAATATTATAAAATTCCTCGGTCTAATAACACTGCAGTGATCTGATACTGTACTAGCTACACCTAATTATCTCTTATATATACAGATTAATTTACTCATCAACAAAATTTACCTGAGAAATACCTTGTTTCTAACAAAATGAAAATGGTTAAGGCAGATTCCTTCCCTTAAGACTACAGTATAGTAATGTACTTAGGACAAATAATGACTATTTCTAAGCATCACTTAAAGCCTCTGCTGTAGTGGATTTAGTTATTTATTCAAAATACAATATACTGTAATATATTTGTCCTATATTCTGTACAGTCTGACATAAAAACTTAAATTATTAAATATGAATAACAAATTACATTAAGTATATATACACAACTTCACTAAACAATCTGTTGACAATGACCCGCAGGTCGTTAGAAGTAATCTGCCGCACAATTTCGGGATTTATCTCCTTTATCGCTTCCGTGTGTATCAGTGGTCTTAGGTCTCTTTGGCAGGTTAAGCAAGTTATCAGTGAGTCCCAATGATAATTCACCTTCACCGGCTACTCCGGCAGCTTTTTTCTGGATTTGAAGTTTTGGTGTAACGCTTCTACCTGTGGACGTAAGATAGGCAATATTTGGCGTGATGGCACCTGGGGTCGCTGTTCCATGTCGTACGCTGGGAGATGGTGTGTAAGATGCTCGGAGGGCTTTATCTGTGCTGTGTCCTACCCCGAGCTTGGTAGTCAGGAGTCGCTGTGCTGCTGGAGACATAGACGTTACTCTCTCTGAGGATGACTGTTGGCCAAACTTATTTAATGGAGTGCCCCAGTTGTGCTTGCCTGTCAATACTGCTTTTGATTTTCTATTCCTGTGCTTCTGACTTGCTTGCTCCGCTAATTTATGTCCAAGGCGATCTCTGTAACAAATAATAATAATGGTCATGTTAAATTTGGAAATATTTCAATATTCTATAAACAGGTAGAGTACAGTTGGTAAAAACATCCAATGCATGGAACCATCTACTGATCTGGATGGGTGGCTCAGCGCTAAGCGTCCCACACTCAGTGAAGCAACTGAAAACTCCCCAGCAGCCACATTGGATCTAACATAAGCTTTGAAGATGCTGGAGATCTCCTGCCTTTCTTCATAATTTATGGTCAACAGACACCAGTGGACTTGCAAAATGCCTGGATGTGTTGCCTACAGGTGCACAAATTAAGACCAACATGAAATAAATGTAGGAGTAACTTTCTATTTGGTACAGTATACTCAGGATCAAGAAGAATATACAACAGGTGACAGTACAAGTCTGGCAAATATGGTTGAAAAGCATAAATAAACTAACCTTATACAATCACACACCAAACATTGTCCAGAAAACTGTATTGGAAAAGCCAGAACTGTAAAAACAACTGAAACAGAAAACAAAATGTAAGAGAATCCACAATACCACCACTGATACATCCTGACACCACTCAGACTGACAATAAGAAACTGATGGCTGAATTAGGTTACTGCATGTGTTCAGAGTACATTTGAGCAAAGCAGGCTGTAGCTAGTCACTAGTTCTGATGTGATTAAACCCACTGGTCCTTGAAACAGCCAGAGGAAAAGTATACAGTTTAGAGCTTTAACTGTGGAAAGACTCCTACCATTGTTGTTTACAGCTATACACTACAACCCCATAGACAATGGTAGCCTCTGTGTTATGGGATGCTTATTAACAGAGGTACATCTCACACAACTACCATGTCACATAGGTGTGGTTAAAATTATAAAGCCCAAGAAGGGTCACAAATTTAGTAAATAAAGCTGGAAAATGCCAATTCTTAACCTAGGTATAGATATTCTTGATATGAAATGACATACAGATTTTCATTCATGCATCAAATATCATATAAACAAATGTATGAAAGTCCCCTTCCTCACCTTATAAGGCAAGGCATAATGGACTTATCTCTCCATATAATCTGTTGGAGGAGGGTTTCATATACGTATAACGGACCCTCGATATAACGGACTTTCCCATCTGTATAATTAATGACATAAGAGGTTTCACTGCATTCAAACACGAGATTATCAGAAATAAAAATAAACTTTTAATTCACCTTAATCATACCTGTTAGGAACTTGTGGTATTCTGTAAGAGGGTCCTGGTGTGTGTTTCTTTAGCAAGGGCGTCTGGTTACCATCAAGTTGGAATGGTGTTCCCTCCACCTCTCCCCAGGTCATTAGGGGAGAGGCATCCACACCAGGAACTGGAGACGGAGCAGTTACAAAACTATACCCATTCACTTTGGGCGTGTCCTTTCCAAGCTCTTTACCTGTAAAATACAAAACATTTATAAGATACAGTACACACACACACATACATACTCACACACACCTACACCATAGAAAATTTACTCAGAGACAGTTACCTCCACTCTCTTCAGTACTGTACATGTACAATATTGACACTCTCACTGCTTCAAATACCTAACCAACACATTTTGGATTAAGACATTTGATGAGCAGCAATTACAGTGGTCCCTTGATTAACGAACGGTTCAATTAACGAAATTTCGGTTAACGAATTAGCTCCCATAAGGATTTTCAGTTCCATTAACGACAGCCTTACGAGAAACACGCTTTGCTGTGCGCATCAGCTGATCGGCTAGTCCGTCAATACAGTAATTTGTTCTATGTTTACATTCGTTTCCAGTGGGGTAAATATCAAGAAAGTTGTGCTCTTGAATATTTTTACATTTTTTTATATTGGTCATTCTGAAATTTAGTTAACACATTGATAATATATACAGTACAAGGAACAGTTTTTGTGTGCCCTTCAGCTAATCGAATCGCCCACCAACGCTTCTCAATTTAACTCTGCTTACAGTGGAGTGAACATCGAGTTTGTTGGTCTCTTGAATATTTTGGCATTTTTACATTAAAATTATTGGTCATTCTGAAATTTAATTAACATATTGATAATATACAGTGCAAAAATTATTATGATTTTTGAAGAAGGCATTAGAACCAATGCACTCTGTAAAGAATATGGCATATCATCATAGACTGCCTCTACAATCAGCTGTTTGATATGTAAACAAAGCTGCCAGGAATACGACATACACACCTCAAAGTAAGTTAAAATACAGTACAGCTCCTTCCTGACTTACGACGGGGTTAGGGACCTAAATCCAGGTCGTAAGTCGAAAATGCTTAAATAATACATAGAAAATCTAAAATGGGTGTCTCTTTTTCTTCTCAGCACCACAAAACTCTCACTTTTCAGCTTGCCAGCCGTTTTAAAGTGAATTACAAACGAAAATTTTGTCAGTACACAGCGCAATCACTGATGTTGGGACTCAAAAATATGCAATTTGACAAAATTTTGGTACGACTGAGGCAAGTTGTAAGTGCGGGTAGTCGGGGAGGAGCTGTATTCTATTGTTTGTTTATTTATTATTGTACAGTATGCTGTACAGTACAGTACTGTATTTAGTTTATATTCAATGTTTTGTTATATCTATTATTGGTATACAGTACTTTGAACAGTATGTTTACTTTTTCTGTGAGTTGGAACCAATTACTCAATATCCCATTGAAATAATAGATTCAGTTAACAAAATTTTCTGTGAACAAACGACTCTGTGGAACCCATTGTGTTCAGTAATCGAGGGACCACTGTACTGTATATCATTTACAGCCCATTTCTTGCTAAGTCTCAGCTACCTCCTCACCCAACAGTCACTGTGGGCTTGCTCCAAGGCCTGTTATCCAAACATCATCTAAGGTCAAACTGAGAGCTGTGTAGTCAAAATGAGCAATGTGACCGTTGTAGTTTTCAGCAACAGTCCAGTGATCGTTTTTTTACTTTAATGTTAATAATTCCATATTTACTTTAGCAAACCTTTTTCTATTTAGAGATGAGGAGTCCAGCTATGGGATGGAAAGTTAAGCCACTCTGGATGCTATGATTAAACATAACAGGGATGGACACTGTACACTCTAAACATATCATTGAACAATTTACATAAATCCCCATTATAAAAATTCCCACTGCTGTACTAACAAATCCTATGGTATAACATGGAAGAATGGTAAAGAAATATTAAGTGGGAGAGAGAAAGAGATAAACTTACTGCTAACACCTGCAAGTATCTGTAGTACAAGATAATATGTAACCTTACCATCCACTCCAACTTTCCCTTCCTTCTTGCTTGCCTGAACTGCCGATGCCTCTAACATTGCAGCCTGACTCAGCGTCTCCGTAAAAGGATTCCCCTCAAAGCGAGTATTTCCCAGACTAACTTCCCTTTTCTTCAGCTTAGCAAGTTCAATTTGTTTTGCTTGTGATAATGGAGCTCCTGGAAAAAAAGAACAATTAAATGTTTTTGGTTATTACTTTTTAAAGAACATTCATTTAGAAAAATATCATAACAGAATTTAGTACAGGTATCTTATTTCATGACTGAGGAGGAATAATCAGGTGACCAATGAAATTAATTTCTATGGCAAAGTCCTCCATTTCCTTGGGACCAACTACGCTTTGAGGTAGAAAAACAACTGAAGTCTGCCCTAACAAAAAAAAAAAGTAAAGCAGAAACTTGTACCCTAGTTAATATTGGAGGACAACCCTTGAAATCCCTTTTATATCTGAATTAGAGAAAGCAACTTGCTATAGTCAGCAGGTCCTGAAGTTATAACTCCAGGGAGCTAAAAGTCTAAGTGAATAGTTTCCATTAAGGGAGAGATGTTAATGAACCCTGTTGTTAAGTAATACACATATTTGGGATCTTGACAGGAGCTCGGCAGTAAGATCACTTGTCAGGATTCATGAACCATAAAAAAAAGGAGAGAAAAAAAAAAAGACATTCTTCTTACCATCAGGGACAAACATGACAGAGTTGAAAGTTGTGTAATTCCAGTTTTCTAGCTGCTTAGGTCTAGTGTCATTCTGTACCGATGTGCCCGTGATAGACAGAAGAGCTGCTTCTGCCTGCTGCTGAGCTGACTGAGGTTGTAAATTTGGTGTATGTTCTTTGTTATGTTTCTCTTCTGCCTCAAACATCCATGAATACTGCAAAACACAACCCTTGGTTACAATCTGCATGAGTGACTTGGAAACATTAAGAATTGTGGAAGTCTTATATGCTGTACTGTATAACTGACAACCTAATATAAAGATAGATTAAGAAAGGAAAACTAATAAATATCTCTTTTTTTTTTGGCTATATCTTTCTATAAAATATCAAAGGGGCTAAGGTAAAATATACAGTATAAGAAAAATAATATGAAATGCAAGATTGAAGTGAGAAATGTCATTCTATAGCCGAGTGAAGGAGAGGAGAGACTTGTGGTACTGTACCTCCATGTGATGAGCTTGGTGGTGACACATTCTCAACATGAATGAGTAAATCTTCTCAATTATCAGAGTCAGAGAAGTTTAAGAAAGTTGCATGTCATTAACACTTACACTGCATTGTACCAGATAGATGTACTAAAACCATTACATATATACATTGTACTATATAATATAAGTTCACAGAGTTACTTAAACCAGAGTATAAAACTGCAGAACTGAGCCAACATTTTCAGTTTTAAGGATGATCTTACCTTCATTTTAAATCTTCTTTCATTTTCCTTCATTATTAGCTCAAAGCTTTCATTATCCTCACTCGTGTGTTTCTCAAAGAAATCATCTAGCGTTATTTTCTTGCCACTCTTGGAACAACTGTCCTCTTCCGAGCCTTTATATAGTTCAGTGGAAGGTTCTTCTGTGTCGTCTGCAGAATACTTCATCCCCGGGGTTCCACTTCCCCCCCGGGTGGTGCGTCCTGCGTCGGGAGTCTCAAAAGTGGCTGGACTGTCTTCAACGTTGTGCAGCAGAGGAAAATCTTTGTCTGTTGTGTATTTTGCGTAAAATTCTCTGAGCCTCACCACATCATTCATCTCCTTCGCCTCTAGGTAGTCTAATTTTTCTTTAAGGTTCTCCAGGTCAGGGAAGAAGTCTCTCTCAATTATCTTTTCCACCTCCTGCAAGTAAATAAATCAGTTGAAGATTAAAAATGAATATTATCAGTGCCAGGGATGTCCTTAAAAAAATAAAGCAATAGAAACAATAATGAAAACAATAAAGACAATAATAATAATAATAATAATAATAATAATAATAATAATAATAATAATGTACTACTACTACTACTAAACTATTCCTCCACAATCCAGAATATTAATATATAAATAATAAAATAACCATCATTGCAGTGACAAATAAGTGAAGACACTCACTTTAATATAAGTCTCCTCGTCCATGACTTTTTTTCTTCTACGAGCTGCTGGTTTATCTGGCTTCTTGAAGATTTCTACATTTTGTTCTGCCACCTGCAAGGCTGTGTTCCCTGGAGTTGTTTCAGGTGAATCAAGGTCTGCCATGTTACCTGTAAAAATTAATCAGTCAAATTTAATACATGGCTACCATAATTTTTGTATGCTGTACAGTACAGGGGGTCCCCGGGTTACGAACGGATCCGTTCCTGAGGACGTTCTTAAGTTGGATTTGTACGTAAGTCGGAACACATGCTATGTGCATACCGTACTTACAGAACAATGTTTAAAATCCCACTATATCATAGCTTAAGTCCTTATATACATCTAAAATCACTTAATTTAAGGCAAAAGAAGAAATAGAATGACAAAATACAGTAAATGAAAGTAAAAAAAGAAGTCATCAGGTAAATAAAATACCGTAAATTTCAGGTTTAACTCTGTTTAATTTGGCAGGCATTCATAAGTTGGAGATCCCCTTTACTGAGCCATGCAAAATTAACCTTCAAAATTTCACCAAACTGACACAAGAAAAGATGTTATAATTATCAAGATTGTATAAAAGAGATAGAGAAGGACAACCACAATTTGCCTCTCATGGAGCTGGAGGAGGTGAAGTAGGAGAATGAGAGACTGACGTAGACAAGACTGTAGGAAAGTGGAAAATGGTGGCAAACAGTGTGACAGGACTGATAATTAACCCCTTCACTACAGGGATGTCTCTTTTAACATTTTATTTAGTTAATACCCAGAGGATTTTATTCTCAACAGAGACTCCTACTGCCCAAAGGGGTTAAAAGTAAAAACAGTGATTGCAGTTTGGACCACCACATTTGCCTTCCTCCTTCTGTTGACGGTACTGTATATGAAACAAAAAAAGCTGACCCTAACTCTTTCAACCTAGTATAAGTGGGTTAGGTTAGATTTGGTGAGGTTAAGTTTTGTTGGTACTCCATTAATATTGATTTGCACAAGAAATCATATGAAGTTGTATATTTGTGTTTTATAGTCTTTGTGTCTGTAATATTGAAAATTATCAACCTGCAGACAGCCAACGGACGAATATTAACCAAATAGTGTTCCTGCACACATATGCCAAACTATTCATATTTGTTGACTACTATTTACTAGTGATTCCATCATTTTCTCCTTACAGCTGCTTCTGTCAACCCACCAACAACCCCAATAAGGTGATATAACAAAATAAAACCTTTCAATCCTAGAAGTTGGTCAGGTCAGGTAGGTCTAGTTGGTTAGGTTATGTCGGGTTAGGTAGGTCTGGTTGGTTTGGTTAGGTTATGTCAGGTTAGGTAGGTCGGGTTGATTTATCTTATCAACAATGCAACATTAATATAACTGTGGTAGAAAAGTCTATGCTATTTAGGTAACTCTGCTAAAGCAAGATCACCAAACTAATAACAATATAAAAATTGCCATAAATCATTGTTTTTACTTTTCTATATCTATCTTCATAATTATTATTAATAACAATATTACTGTAATATGGAATATAAATAATATAAGCTCCTGCAGCCAGCCTCTTGTGCTTATTTAACAGAAATGTTAATATAGGAAAGTTGCACTTCCTACACACTTTTTTCTATTCATGAAATACAAACAAATTTTCTTCAGTAATAAATGTCCCTAAAGCCGTGGTTTCTTCCCATGAGCCAAACACCTAAAGTATTACCCAATGATTTTGTGGTAGAGCCAGAGTAGCCCTTAGGCCTCAGCCACTTGAAAATATATTACGGAAGATATTTACAGTAAATTCGTCATACACGTTCATAATCGTTCAGTAAGTACATAAACAGTACATATATACAAACAATAGTAAACAATAAATGTGATTCAACCACGGTTAACCCAAGCTATTTAAAACATACATTAAGGTCTTTGACGGTAACTTAAGACTCGACAAACTCTCTAAGTCTAAACAAACATCAAACCTTATAACTTACATGAATTATTTAGAACTGGTGATTATATTATTAAAAATATAATAAAACACTCTCATTTACCTCTGACAGTTGTTAATAGAAACGCTTTAATGTTATGCCGTAGAGATATATAAGTGACTAAAACAAATAGTCGTCTGTATAAGGTTGAAGGGAAATAAGAAAAAAAAAGAGCATCAATTATGTTACCTGAACCTAACTTGACCTTCAGATACCTTTTATAATGGCTACCTTGTAACGGGTCATTTAATAATATCGGGATTTTATTTATTTTTTGCTTTATTTACCTACTATAGTGGCTTTGTAAAGCAATGATGAGCTTTTAAGTTGTAATAAACTCTGTATGGATTTCAGACAGCCAGACACAGGATCCACAGTGTTGCGTCATATTTTAACTATTCTGGAGTGAAAACTGTTCAGGTGATTAGTTTTCACGTCATTTATATTTCTAATACTGTAATTATAGTTGATTGTCTTCGGCTGATGGGTGGGAGTGCTTATGCTCGTCTAAACTATAGGAATAGCCAGGCTGCCATCAGTGCCCTCAGTATCTAACTACAGTAGCTGCCCAACCGTTGCCACACACGATAGGCCAGGAAGTTGATGGAGTTGTCTTTGATAGGGTCATGTAACGGCGTCAAGTGTACCTGATGTCACTACTGTTGTGCTGTCACTTCTGACGGAGATAACCGCAGGTCCTGTTCCACGCGGAATGCTGTCCACAATCTCCAGACTTTGATATACAGTACTGTATGTAGGAGAGCTAACTAACGGTACAAACTCATATCTCAGTCCAAAACAATATTTGCAATTCATGAAGAACTTCAGCAATGAACTTGTTACGTGGAAAGCGTAGTCCTCATTACACAGGATAGGCCTCTTTCACACATGCGTTTGTTTTGTCGGGCGACAAAAAAAAATGCCGACCATGACTCGCCTACGCTTCCTGAATTCAAACATGAACATCAGAGAGATTGGATATTAAATGTATGTCAATACTGAAGGGATTAATTTAAGGGGAATGCAAATAATCCAAGGGGAATGTGTATTGCACGTGTAAGTAGGGTAGTAAATTGCAGACCCAGAAGTGGATATTCCAGGTTATTGCATTTTAAGTGACAAGTGATACGCAATGTTTCGTATAGCGGCGCCAAAGAACATAAGAACATAAGAAAATAAGAAGTCTGCAATAGGCCGGTTGGTCTGTGCATGGCAGCTCCTGTCAAGAGTTACTACCACTCTATCATCCATGAATCTATCTAGCCTCCTTTTGAAACTTTCCAGCGTTCCAGCACTTACTACAAAGTTGCTAAGCTTGTTCCACTCGTCCACCACCCTATTTGTGAACCAGTTCCTTCCTATCTCCCTCCTAAACCTAAACTTATCCAACTTAAATCCGTTGCTCCGAGTCCTATCCTGCTCGGATATTATAAGAACTTTATCCATATCCCCTTTATTGATTCCTTTCACCCACTTAAATACTTCTATGATATCTTCCAGCACTTCGTCTTTCTAGGAAATGCAAGTTAAGTTTCTTTAACCTATCCTGATATGGAAGGTTTCTAAGTCCCGGAATCATTTTCGTCATTCTTCGCTGCACCGACTCTAGTGAATTGATATCCATTCTATAATAGGGGCACCAGAACTGAACCGCATAATCGAGGTGCGGCCTGACTAGCGCAAGATATAGTTGCAGTAAGACCTCTGCACTCTTATTACTTACACTTCTAGATATAAAACCCAATACTCTGTTTGCCTTATTTCGAACATTAACGCACTGTTTTCTAGGCCGTAGGTCCGGGCTTACAAGTACCCCTAGGTCTCTTTCAAAGTCGACTTCTCTAGGTTGATGTTGTTAAGGCTGTATACATTGACAGTATTTGTTCTTCCATTATTAAGTACGCTGCACTTGCTGGTGTTGAATTTCATTTGCCATTTTTCAGACCACCCCTACAGTTGATTTAGATCCTCCTGTAATGCATTTGCATCCTGCCCTGAATTAATCTGCCGCCCTATTTTGGTGTCATCCGCAAACTTGCTTATGTCACTGCTGATCCCAGTATCTAGATCGTTTATGTAGATTATGAACAAGAGTGGGCCTAGTACTGACCCCTGGGGAACCCCACTGGTTACGCGGCCCCACTCAGATTTAACACCATCTACGCTGACCCTCTGCGTTCTATCGGTGAGCCATGATTTTATCCAATTTAAAACTTTCCCCTCGATACCATGAGCCTGAATTTTTCTCAGAAGCCTCTGATGCGGTACTCTGTCAAATGCTCTGCTAAAGTCTAAGTAAATAACATCGTAATTTTCGTCATTATCTACTACCTCGAAGACTCCTAAAAAACGTCAGCAGATTTGTTAGACAAGATTTTCCCTTTGTAAACCCATGTTATGGTTTGTCTTGTTCAGTTCATACATCTAGTTTTAAACAATGGCCCTCGGGCACCGAAACCCACGTTCTACAATTGGTTTACACTATACTCTACTTACATTCCAAAGTTTGACTTACACCTAATACACATCAAGGAAACCATGACCTACTGAAGAACGGTGTGACCTTACGATTGTCATACCCCAGGTGTATAACGTTACCACATTATTGCATCTAACTGTACTTGTTAACTCAAGTGATGCACATTTGATGCAATAAACTTGTATCTTTGTACACTAAAACAATGTCAGCTACTCACCCACTCCAGAGATTATCAGAAGCCTCACGAATTTAAGACGTCGCTGACAACAACAAAAAAACTCACATCCAATGACGAACAACACGAGTTTAAAGTTTCATTGTTCACGTCACATCACACACAGAGAATGACCAAGTTGTTCCTCTTCGTGCAGCAAAGTACCATAACATATAGTAAGTACTTAACTTTCTGATGCTCTTTTATACACAACTGTAGCTGGTACTAGCTGCAGCATGTATTCTGTGACTAACAACAGGAAAAGATGGAAGTGTATTCCGTTAGCTTCTGTCAACAGTGCGAACTATTTAATTTATTTAAAGAAAGATAATTTTGAGAGCATAACAAGTCTTAAATGTCCAAATTATCTTTATATAAACGTGAAAAACAACTTTTATCATGCAAAGTTAGGTTAGTTTCAGGATTCTGCGACCTGATACAGGTATAAACAAACGTGCATTCACCGTATTGAAACATGTCTTCACACACACACACACATACATACACTGTTTAAGCCTGGTTAGAATTTCTCTTATCACCTCTAGTTGTGGTAGTAATCTGGTAAATATATAAACTTTTACAGGATCTGACATTAACACAATGAGCCTGGCGCCAGTCACTAACTGTAAACACATCCTTAACGTTAGCTCAGCCCACTGCGACTTAACAGGTCTTGTGGCTGGTTACTGACAGGTAGACAATCACCTGTGTCGTCATCAGTTGACGCTGCCTGTAATAGGAAAAGTATGGGTAAAAATTCGGTGAGGACAACCGCCAGAACGCTATACTGATTTGAGTATAGGGAATGGAGCAAAAAAAACAAAAAACAAAGAGAGAGGGAAGTTGTGGGTTAAAACAAAAATATAACCAATCCAAACCTGACCTAACTTAACATTACCTAACCTAACCGTACCTTTACCTTTTTACCGAATCTTAACCGAATAATGTTTATGCGAGTCAATCTGTGTAATTCATGATGTTGCGAAGCATTACGTGATAAATATTTATTATGTCATAGTAAATCTAGCCGTCAACAATGAGATGCAAGTGAAAACCGATGTAACCTCCTTTTGTTCATAGTATAACACCCGCAGGAGAAGAGAAAGTGTGGGGCAGATGCGTGGGGTAGCCATGACCCACACTTTCCTATTGTTCACCTCACCTCGCTTCACCTCACCTCATATCAACTCACCTGCCCACAAAAAAATAAAACGTGTCTCCGTTTCAGTACGATTTTACGCTGACTTGCACTGCATATGTTTTGATATTAGAAAAATTTGACGGTAAAATCAGATGATATAGGATTCTAAATAATGGTCTCCGAGTAAATAACCACTGAATTAATCGTAATGTTATATTTTTTAATACGGCCTTTTGTCAGAAAAATCAAAATATAATATTAGTGTTTCGTAATGTGTAGTGAATAAGTTTGATTCTTTCCTAAGATGTAAAATATTGTTGGTCATGTGTATTGCCGCGCCGCAACATTAATTAAACTCCCAAATCATCAAGAGTTCACTCGTACCCATAATTACGTTTATGCGCTATTAATGCTGATCTCATGTCTTTGATCATAGAATATAGAGTAAATAGACTGGATAATTGTCAGAACTTTACTATACATATTTGTGTAAAACGTCATATTTGATGATTCGCAGGCCACAGTGAAGGTAACTATTGATATTACAAGAGGTTTCTGATCAATAGAAAAGTCGGTCTGCTCGTTCTACTATTATCATTGCTTGGCCGAATTTGTAGGGAGGTAAGAGCGGCCCATTCACCACCACCACAACCACAAACTTGACACTATGATGATGAAGTGTGCAAAATTCCTTGCTTCCTGTTTGGTGACTTAATAATCATCTGGGGGACAATGGCCGCATCTTTAATGGTTCTCTTTGTCTTAAAAATCTATCTACCGGTTATTAATTTGCGCATGAGCACACACACACACACCTATATATATATATATATATATATATATATATATATATATATATATATATATATATATATATATATATATATATATATATGTGTGTGTGTAGGTGTGTGTGTGTGTGTCATGAATAATCTTGTTCTTTTATGACATCCTTTTTCCATTTCATTATCCCTCTCTCTTTGACCTACCCTATCCTCTCTCTACCCTTCACACATTCCTCCCACGTATTGTTTACAGTGGGGTATTCACTAGGTGGCATCTGTGGGCAGTGGGAGGGGGTCAAGACGGCCACTGGCCCACTTACTGGCGCGCTGGTCAGTCACTGACTCTGTTGATCTCACAGCGTGAACATCTTATTGATTTAGTTCTCGAGAGATTGGGAGTATAAGTTTGTCTTACAGTTTCTAAAGTATTTAATTTCTCCGAAACTGACCAATTCTGACAGTTTATTTAAGACTCCCTTGGGTATTTAAATGATGATTTATATAATATATACATTTTGTATATTAATGAGACTTGTTGAGTAATTGTCAAGTTACGGACAAAACTTATACAAAAAAAATATCAGTATAGATTTGGAACTGATTTGCAAGTTCAGACAAACATTTGAAACTGACAGTGTGAAAACCTCGTCATATCACAGTGGCATCAGTGCTGCAGAAATGAGACAGGGAAGTTTAAGGAGCAACGTAGTGACGGCAGTGTTCCTGGCGGCAACACTCCTCACCTCCGTCAGTCTAGAGCTGCCCCGCCACCACCAAGAACCTCAATTACTGGAAACTGGAGTGGATCCCGAAGGCACCAAGTATGATGTTGAAGAGCAACTAACTCAAGATGTATGGAAAAATAATGCTACGATTAATGCAGAGCAGGAGACTGGGAGAAACGAGACTTTAAATGGCAAAGGTTGGGAGAACGCAAGTGAAACAGATCAAGAGGAGAGGACAAACGAGACTCTAGACAACGAAGATGGTATAGACACAGTCAAAACACAAGAAAAGAAAGAGACACAGGAGGCTCTACATGGTAAAAATGGTAACAGTACAAATAACTCAGAGGTGGAAGAAGAGAAATATGAGGGAACTAAGGAAGAGTCATCACAAGACGAAGGCTGCAAGAACTTAACTGGCGGGGAACACAAAGTAGTGAGCACAGACAGTAGTCTTGTGGCCTCTCTCCTCAGGGATATCCGGGATGCACTCTACATTAAGAAAAACATCCAGGGTGACCAAGTCTCAAGAGACTGTTCGGAACAACGCCTCGACAAAATCAGAGATGAAACTGAAGGTTCTATCAGCAGGATTTCCAGTGATTTTGAAAGGCTTAAAGAAAACATGGACCAGAAAGTGAGTCTTGTACTTGATACATTTTCCACACTAAAGCTGCTGGTACTGAGTCAGGGGGATCAGCTAAGGTCGCTGCAGGAGAGGCTAAAGACTGTGCACGATCAAACAGAAAATTTCCAAATTGAAATGGATGAATTCCAGAGGTCGCTGAAGGAAGTCAATAACACTTTAAGGTCTCAAGAAATGAAGGTAGAGATTACCTCGTCTTATAGTGACAACAGCCTTCCAGAAGAGCATATTCTAGACCCACAGGTAAATATCACGGACTGCGATGACAGAATTCAAGAAACGAAGCCTGTACTCGACGATTTGACCGCAGAAGTGCAAAAGATCACGGCAGCTGTCAAATCAATGAGGGACGAGTTGGAGGAAGTGAAGAACATCACCGACCATACTGTTGTGTCCAGGACAAATTCACTACAGCAAGCACAAAGAGACACTCATACAAGTGTTAGTGATTCCACATCATGCCAGTGTTCGACCGATAAGTTCAGAGAAGCCATAACAAAGATAGAGGAAGTTCAGAAGGAACATAACAACAAGCTAAACGAGATTGCCAGGAACCTGACACTGATGGAAGATCAGCAGCACCATACAGACAACAGGACCTGGAGCTACAGTCAACGTATAGGAGAGGTGGAAGATTCTTTCATGGACCTGAATTCAATGAAACATAAGGTCAATACCGTACAGGAGGACTTGCGTAACTTGAAGAAAGAACTGGAGAGGAACACGACACAAGGAGTCATTAATGTTATGAGGGACAGCACCAATATGGAAGGTAAGATCTACTGTGTCTGACAATTAAAATTAATGGACAGGACACTCCCAAGCAGATTAGAATATTTTAATAGGGACTACAGCTTTCGATACTGAACTGATATAACTTCATTGCATATGAGTTTACTGTGATTGTAGGAAGATAAGTCTCTCTTCTCAGTTATGCTTAATATATATAAAATAGTCACCCCGCATTTTTAGCTAGATAAGTAAGAGTAGGTGTTATTTGACACACTTTACCAGCAATATGTCATATCCACCATGTGTTCATCACCAATCTTCTACAATAATATACTGTACTGTACTGCATGTGTTGGTTGCCTCAGGGTTGTGTGTGTGGCCGTACCGTCGAGGTGGAGGTGGGTGTTTCTATGTGCATACGGAGGAGAGCCTCTCCTGGCAGGGGGCGCGGGACCACTGCCGAAGCCTGCAGGGAGACCTGGCCTCACCCACACACTACAACCTCTTCAAGCTCTTCATTCTCAAACTCAGATGTGAGTTACAGGGTATTTCTCAGTAAATAGCTCTGACGTGAGATAGTTTCTCTTAATGAACTCTGATGTGAGATAATTCTAGTCATTTAGCCACAAAGTAATATATACACAAAATGGGGATAAAAAATTCATGAATATAATGATTTATCAATGATAAAGTCTATAATGCATATACATGTACTGTGTTATTTTTCAGTGAGCCGAGCTTACACATACTGGATAGGTGCCTCGGATGTTGGAAAAGGTGAATGGATGTGGATAGACGGACGGGTTGTGACCTCCGACGTGTGGGGCAACGGCCAGCCAGTGGAGCTCAACAACAATTGCATGGCACTCAAACCCATCTATAAATTTGTGCCGTCAGCCGAGGCGTGTCGGGAGAGTAGGTTCTTTATATGTCAGCAAGAACGGCAATTGTGATAAATCTACAAGAAGCTCGGTAAAGCAGCACGTACAGTACAGTTGTGGACAAAAAAGAATTCAGCAGGGAGGGAGGGGGTGTAAGTCACGTCTGTCTCATAATTAACGATAAAAATTAATTTGTGGTGTGGAAAGAAAATCACACTTTTTATCGTCACCTATATGTAACGTTGCTAAGTCTCCATCTACCCCTACCATACACCACCTACCCCTACCATGCACCACCTACCCCTACCATACACCACCTACCCCTACCATACACCACCTACCCTTACCCTCTCATACACCACTACCCCTACCATACACCACCTACCCCTACCCTTCCTTTCTGCCTGCTGAATTATTCTTGTCCACAACTGTACGTTTCTCTATCTCCATAACACCAACTGCCGATATATTTTGTCAAATTCTTATAATGGTGATGTTGTCTCCTTATGATGTTCATGTTGTCTACTTATAATGGTGATGTTGTCTCCTTATGATGTTCATGTTGTCTACTTATGATGGTGATGTTGTCTACTTATGATGGTGATGTTGTCTACTTACGATGGTGATGTTGTCTACTTATGATGGTGATGTCTACTTATGATGGTGACGCTGTCTACTTACCATGATGTGACAGTGTTATCTACGGTGATATAATTTAGTTAATATATACTGATGCAGGTAATAGCATATATTTTACATGTACAGTAATATATACAGTACATGTAATAGCAACTATGTATTCAGATAAAACTGTTTATTCTGCAGGTAATATTATCTTTATTTGCAGGTTGTCTACTTATGGGGTCAGTATTACCTACCTATGCAGATACTCTTATCAACATATAAATATGTCCCCTTATTTACAATGGAGTTAGGTTCCTGAAAAACCCATCAAAGGTCAAAATATCATAAATTAAGAGCATCATAACATGGGGTTAGATGGGATACGTTCCCAGCCAGTCAGACACCCCCGTGTATCACAGAAAATTCCTATACAAATAATATTCAGTACCTACAACACAATTAAACAACACTCACCACATCATTAAAAAACATCCTGGTTGTCATCACATGTCGCCTTCGAGGCTAGGGGGGACTCTTGAAGATGAAGTGGAGATGTCACTCTGACTTCCAAACAGCCTCTGGGGAGTCTGGGGGAGGCTTCACAATGTCAAGCTTCACTTCCCGACACATGGTTTTCTTAGGCGCCTTGGTCTTCCCAGACATTTTCAAAGTTACATTGCTCACATCACAGTTACAAAAATAGAGCAAAAGCACTTGTCACAAACGCAGAGTGAATGATGATAACGTTACTGTGGCCAACACTGGTCACATCATGTTCACTATAACAGAGGAAAAACACTTTATAGTCACAAAAACAGCAAAAAATCACTGACTAATAATTTCATTGAGCTACACAATCACTGCCACATGTAATCACTATGGAGCAAAACTTGGTACTGTAGTAGACTGGGTGGCCACATGGCCGTGATTGGGGAGACCGCAGCTGACAAGTAAATTGAGAGATGCGTCCGTGTTGACCATTGTTCATGTGGATTGTTTATGTCGTCGTAGAGGGTGGTCTTAATACATCACCATCGTTAAAGTGGAATACCATAGATAGGGGGCTACCTGTATTATTTATTATGATATATTAACCGGTATATTATTAGTGAAACCTCTATTTAATGGACTATATTATGCAAGAGGTTTGTCCGTTAGATCAGTCTGTTATATGGAGGTTTTACTGTATTTAATATGACTTGTTTTATGTTTCCTGGCATTTTACTCATTTTGACAGTGTTGTTGTTATGTATTTCTATAGTAAATTTGTTATTCTCATACGGGTCATGCTATGGTTCGGTGGTGGGCAGTGTAACTCCCACTCGCTGGAACTTCTACACACACACACACACACATTACCTGCTAAACACTACACCACTTTGTTGATGTTGTATACTTTTGTTAATTTATTGATTATTTATTTTACTTGTTACTGTATTTATGAATGCTAAGTAATTTAAAATTCTAATTTGTATTTATAACCTCTCAATGTCACGTGAAAAAAAATCTTGAAGTGCCTCCTTGCTATCTGATGTTAACACTCTTGTATGGGGCAAGGAGTCATGCATCAAGCAACCTCTGAAAAATCTGTGTTTTGTCTCTACATGTTCTAATGGCCAAACTCTTGTTAAACTGAAGTGAAAACATAGCAACCAAAATATAAAAATATACAAAGGAAAAGACAAGGTATAGTGACATTAGTAGTAGATTATATAACAGAAGCTTCCAGTACTATAGAAAAATGAAATTAAATACAGAATGAATATACAAATTAACATTGAATCTTTGATTTTTTTTTACACTGGTTTGAAGGGGCTGGTCTTGTGTGATGTTATGTTGGCTTGATACAGCTGTTGTGAGATAATGAGGTGAGTGTGTAGTGAGTGTAGTTATTACAGTATTTGAATTCATTTGTTATCTAAGCATAACTTATTTATAATGGAGTACAGTACACATAAATGAAACATGCCAATTTTACATATGAACAGGACTAGTTCACACACACACACACGCACAAGGAAATAAACTACATCTGTACTGAATCAGTTTATTACAATGATGATTACAGTAGCTTCATTATGACTCAAACAAAGCAGTGCCAGAATCTGCTTCTTAATAGCAAGTCACTCCACTTATGATGTATAAAACAGAAGCTTATAACAATTATGGTATGTTAAATCAAATAGCAAATTTTTACATGACCATTCCAAAAAAAATGGCATAATTTATTAGTTATAATAGAGGGCAGCAGAGTAATTAAATAATTACCTGTATTAACAATCAAGAAACCACCTATGATGGATGATACATCATAGAAAACCCTGATGTAATCTGTAGTTTAAAAAAATATTTCCCATTAAAAATGGATACCTGACAAACTCTAAACTAACCTACCAATAGAATATCTACAACACTCCTTAATCCTAATTCACTTCTTTGTACATAGTTAAGTCTCACTAAGACTATTTAGCAGTGTGTATCAGCATATTTCATACCTATCAGATCCTGATTTCGAAAAACAAAAAAATAATAAAAATCCAGCACCTCACTAAACTGAACACATAATGATCCAAGCTTCAACAGATGATAGAAAATGATACAAAATTCTTCACTCTTATTTACAATATCTCTCTCAAGACATTAACAATAATACATTCAAAGATGAGTCACCTCAGTAGCTCTATGCGGACGTGGTGTTTACATTACCTTACAGGAAATATAATAAATAGTTTAGAGCCCAAGTCTTATAACTTTTAGAGGAAGAAATTCCATTACAAATTGCTTATGCTAAACAAAGGCTAAAAAATGCTTGTCCCCCAAAATTATATACTGTATATATACAGTATTTAATTATAGACTAAAAATCAATAAAACCTTGAACTATTTTGCTTCATTGAACAAGGCAAAAGGACATACAGTGCTCTTCCAAGACAGGATGTGTATGGTTTTATTTATAATTTCCAACTACACCCCTGTATATAAAACATCCCCATTCAGGCAGTCAGTAAATGTTAAAATTTTAGAGTTTTCACCCACAAAACATGTCTTGACTTCATGTTTACTACTACTAGCAGGCTCTTGTAAAGCACTGACCATGCTATTGGGTTCGGGATTTTGAAGACACTAGACATTGGTTGCATGTGATTGTCCACCCCCAACCCACCATAACTACTGACCATCTCTACCCACTGCCATGAAAGTGAGAAGTGAACAATCATTAGCACCCAGCCATCAACGCCAAGGGTGAACTGAGTCTTGCCCCAACAGTATGGCCAATTGGTGCAATACAAGGGGTGCCTAGCAACAGCCTCAGTCATAAGATGGGACATCTGTGATCAATCCTCTATTTGTGTAGATAATGAATAATCTAGTCAGAGTTAACCACCCCACTCAATGATCTTAAAAAATGACTCATAATATTCTTGTTGCATTATAAGAAACAATAAGTATTTAAATTGTGGGGCTTCACTTTCATTACTGAAGACAGGTCACAGTGAGACAAATTGAAAATTAATTTGAGAAATGGTAATTACGTATCAAAGTGCACACAAGAGTTGGATGCATATTGGTAAATGAAGAACATGAATATTCATCTGACAAGTAACAAGACTTTAATTTATCATATACAGTACTACTATAGTGTTACTTGTCATCATAAGTTATAATGTTATGATACCCACTCATTATGTACAGTATTTGTCATAAAATTAAATTCTCATTAAGAAATAACTTTGTATAAAACTGTAAAGTGGAAAACTTTCAACAGAAATTATGGTGGAATACTGAGTTATTTCCTGCTTGTGATTAATGAAATGATTACCTAGTATTACCCTCCCCATTACAACCATCACCTAAATAAGAGTTTCTGAAACAAGTGTCACCAGTTAAAGCAGGAGGCTGATGAATCATTGTGCTACTCTTACAGTGCTGGTTCCATCTATCAAGTGAAAGTTAAGTCATATGGTCTAGTACTGCAGGACACAACCTAACATTCAATAAACCTCAAAAAGAGACTGTGAGTCATCTGATCCAAGCTCACTAACCACAAGTGATTTCCTGATCAATAACCTCCATTTATGCCTGGCTCAGATGATATGTTTAACTAACACCAGCTAGAAAAAAGGTCAGGGTTGGAAAAATAGTTTCAAGTGCTTGTGTGGCTATGGACCCCACATAGGGCGCTCACCCTACTGGAGGAAGGGCTAAAAGATCTAGCTATCAAGCTTTTCAAACTTCTCAGTCCCACACTGTCCTTAAGAGATAGTCTGGGCAACAGGAAATATTAGCCTATGCCAACCAACACCTCTTACACAATGAAGGAAATATTTAAGCTCACAGAAAATGTTTGAGGTCAGGTGAGGCAAAAGAAAAAAGATCAAGTCAACCCCTAGATACCTAGGGAATTCCTCATTCTAGTTAAAATTTAAGACTCTTAAAACTAGAACCCAGCCAGCCAATCATCATGGGAGATCATGACTTCCCTGTCAATTAACTGAGAATTCAGAGGCTATTGAATAAAAATGAAACTTTTCCTTGAACTAGCCTTGTTACTTGGGCACAGGAAAAGGAATTAAACCTCCCTTCTCCTGAATGAGCAAATCTGCATTTGGGGTATTTGGTCCAAACCTATCATAAGGTAAATGGCACAAAAGACAAATTGAACACCCTTGTGTTCCACAGTGTGAGTTATCAATGAAATGTTGAGCCAGTAGACCTGGAGGGTTTTCCAAATTATTTTTCTGAGCAAGATCTATCAGATGTTGAGTTAGCCCACCAGTGACATTTCACAGCCCATCCTTCCAACTGTTACACTGCAGGAGGCTAACAAGCCTCGACTCACTGAACACTATCATTATCAATACAACATTAAGGGACTCTGAAATATAACAATCTAATGCTCATTAATCTTTTTATCCACAACTTTATGCTACATACAGAAGGAAAAGTTACTCATTAAACCAAGATAACAGCTACAGGACTGAGAACATGAGGAGTAAGTAAATAATCCTACATGCATTATTTCATTATGATGACTCAATGAAAAAATTTATTTAAAATATAAAACAAAATCATTCTCCTTTGTAAGTAACTGTATTCTTACAATGCTAACAACAGATGAAGGAATACCTACAATGCAATAGCAATAACTGTACAAAGTTATGGTGCAAGTAAAAAGTTCAACAAACTTGTTACAATGAAATGAGAGCCATTTAAATTTATAAGGGTAAATAAATCTCTTTGTTCCCTTCAGGGTGTTCGCCTTGGTTTATGGGTGTTGCTTCCTTCACTATGGGTAACAATATGTGAACGGTTGCCAGGTCACATCCCAGGGTAAATTTCACATTGCTCTAACTGACCAACTAAATGCAGCCTAAACTGGTCGGCACATACATTGAAAAGTCCACTTAAGATTTGTTTCATAGGCTGCTAGACCATCCTAGGAAACCCTAAGTGAATACACAACATCCTCTAAATCAAGTTGTTATATGCAGGTTTGTTTATTCCAGGTGAACCAACCAAATCATCACTAAAACAGAATCTTTTAACATTTTATTGTAAATCACACCAGGGAAATGCCTTAGTCTTCAGGATTGGGCCCCAATACCTGATAATGATAGGCAAAATGAGTTACTGGCTATGAAAGTGAAAAACAACAAAAACATTTAAACAAGATATAACGATTATTAAACTCAACTTAGAAATAATAAAAACACTGGGAAATGCATAGATCAGCCACAAACACTGCATAGACAAAGAAATTAACTCTGAAATGAGGAGTCACAACTATCAAAGAGATGGTGTGTGTGTGTGAGAGAGAGCGCAAGTTATAAATGGAAATGAATGCTACCGATGCCAGGAGAGGGACATGCATGCTAGTATGACGTTATAACCCACTGCATTCTGCTTAAAATGGTGACATCTTTCTGAAGGTCTCTTGCAATGACTTGTCTGTGATGGAAAGGGATAACTGATTCATGAATTAATGAATGTAATACAAAAGTTGCTTAGAGGAAGGTTATACTGTGAATGACAGCAGAATACCCTTGAGCTTGATGTCCTCAGAGAAACATTTTTACTTAACATATCAGAACATCAGCAGTTAGAGGATCATGATGTAAGAACAATAATAAAATGTATCATTCTATATGCATCTCTATCATATTATCTGCAACATGAATCTTCTTTTTCTAAAACTTAAAAACTGATAAATGGATAATTAAGTACAGTACTTCTCTACCAAATGGAAAAGATCATATTCATATCATTCATCTATGTTGACCTTCTTCTCTTACTACAACTTATGATTGGATAAAGAAGAGCAAACTTGTTAAGAACAACGTGAAAAACTGACACAACAATTTAGAATACTGTGTTATTCTCAATCCGAAATCTTTAAGAATCATTAATAAATTAAAACCTAATTTTTAAATGCTGAGTAATACCAGGAATTAATAAATCTTCTAATTCATCAACAGGTTTAGACACACACATTCACCATAATCATCCTGAGTTATTATGTGCAACACTTCACAGGGGAAACAATGGATAACCTCCAAGAAATCTTTCTCATATCAACTGAGACTGGGCTTACTCACCTCTTCTTGTACTCAAACTTTCAATTTACAATATTTTACATTTCAGAAGATGAAGTAAAACTGTTTAGTATTTTAGGTAGTTTTCACTTTTTTTTACAAAGTTTTCATTCACTCAAATGTTCCATTCTCTAAAGGTTCTGACTTTAATTTAGCAGTGTCCCTGATTTCCCTCATAGGAAAGTCCTCATCGTCCAGGTCCACGCCAGCCACCAGAGGCCGGATCACCATTTTGATTTGATTCAACGCTCTCTGGTAAACATTGTTGTCCTCCTGGAGAGAAAAAGAATACTGTATTGAATAAATAAAAAATATATATAAGTAGAACCTCGATAAATTGGAGGGGGGGTGGAGATAACACTGTGTATCTGAAGTGTTTAAAGAAAATCAGTTGTTATGTTATTACTGCACTTCAACAACGATGGTCTTTAAGTGTATAACAAGGTTATTAACCCTTAGGCCCCGGGTGACATTCCAGAACATCCGACTAGCGCGCTCCGGGTGACATTCCAGAATGTCCGACTAGAGCGCTCTGGGTGACATTCCAGAACGTCCGCCTATTTTCCCGCCATTTTTTTGTTTACCGTATATACTCGTCCATAACCCCCCCTCGTTTATAGGTCGACCCTGATTTTTTTACCAAGAAATTGTTAATTTATGATATTCCTTGTTTATAGTTTGACCCACGTTTTTGAGGGTAATGGAACGACAAAACCTTCAGTAAAAATGCTCTAAGTCCTATAAACTGAGGCTCGCCGTGCCTGAAACACGAGTGCCGAAAGCAAATTGTTTACCATTTATTATTACGACACTTTACACTGAAAAGCGGGTAGTTTCAACAGAAATATTGTATATTTCCATTCAAGTATTTATTCAAGTCAATTAGGAAGGAATATTATTGTAATACAAAAGTTCTTTAACTAAACCATTCGAAAAGCGATTACGGTAACATCTTTTGAACGAAAGAAAGCGAAAGTCATTGTTTTCTCACGATTTTATCCCACTTTCCACTGTAATACGTACGTCATTTCAGCAAAAATATTACATTTCTGTGAATGTATTATATCAAGCACAGTATGGATAGAATATCATTGTCATATAACAGAATTTTAACCGAAAACTATTAAAAAAACGAGTAACATCTCAAGAACATTGGAAGCTTAGGTAAAGTCTTGTTTTCGTCATGTATTTTATCCTATTTTACAGTGAAATAAATCACGTTTCAGCAAAACTACAATTTATTTCCAAGAATATATTCGTTCAGGTGCAGTTTAGGTCAAATATACGTGTGATGTGCATGTGTTCTGGGTATCAAGTTCTATATACAGGAGCGAACACAAACACCTGTAGAGTCTTCGTAGGTTCTATTTACTGGATAAACAGATACAAAAGGGAGGTGGCGCTCCTTACTCTGTATGGGGGTCAACTAGCCTCTAGGCGACATGTGGCAAATGATACATTAGCAGCTTCCATATGTCGCCAGGCACATTAATTAAGCGTGTGGGACATGGTAAATACATTGCCACACGCTGCTAGCTAGGCTGAATAAATAGTGTATATAAATGGAGCACATACATAATATACATACAGCATACATAATATACATACATGATGTAACAGTTTTTTAACTGAATACAATTCGAAAAATACGTGCCCTCTAGCCCTGTTCAAGGAGAGGACTGGGAGAAGCTGTTTGGTGCTGCAGACGATGACAAGGAAAATGATTTTGATGGATTTTAATGAAAATATTCAGAAATATGGTATCGTAGTATTTATTCAAGTCAATTAGGAAAGACTATTATTGTAATACAACAGTTTTTTAACTGAAAACCATTCGAAAAACGATTACGGTAACATCTTTTGAACGAAAGAAAGCGAAAGTCATTGTTTTCGTCACGATTTTATCCCATTTTCCACTGTAATACGTACGTCATTTCAGCAAAAATATTACATTTACGTGAATGCATTATGTCAAGCACAGTATGAATAGGAAACCATTGTAATATAACAATATTTTAACCAAAAACGACTAAAAAAAACGAGTAACTTCTCTTGAACATCGGAAGGCTAGGTAAAATCTTTTGTTTTCATCATGTATTTTATCTTATTTTACATTAGAATACATCACGTTTCAGCAAAACTACTATTTATTTCCAAGAATATATTCATTCAGGTGCAGTTTAGGTAAAATATACATGTGATGTAACAGTTTTTTAACTGAAAACGATTCGAAAAACACGTGTACCGTCTAGCTGATACTCAACAGCTGGTGGTGCGTCATGCGTCGTTGTAAACAATAGGAGGTTGAAGTAGATTACCGGGTATTATATTAAGTGTGAAATATGGAAAGGTTTTTAATACCGGTATTTTTTGTAGATCAATGAGAACTGTGATACCGTATATGATATGATAAGTTAGCCTGTGCTAAGAACTTCAACATAGACTACTGAAAGCACGTTGTAAGGTAATTTAGCCTATTGTAAGTTGGTGAGCTTCATTTACTGAAGGAACTGCCCAACTTTTCATTACTAATTGGTACATATTTTATGTTTCCATTGTTTACTGGCAGTAAATGGTAAATATTTTTCATGTCTGAAGCTAAAAGTTGCTCCTCGCCCTTCCCATCATGCACAGGTTCAACCTAACAAAACTATTACACATGTATAGGACGACCCCCAATTTTTTGCCTAAAAATTTAGTCTTAAAAACTCGAACTATACACGAGTATATACGGTAATTATTTTTGGAAAAGTTTATTTTTTTTTCTTGATTTAACCCCGCTGGGGGGGGGGGGGGGGGGGGGGGGGGTACTGCCAGCAGCACCCTAACCCAGGGTTTAAAAGTTAAACGAATATTACATCAACTCTCTGGGTTGAAAATCAGATATGTAAGTCTGGTTGTCACCGAGATGATTGTTATTTTCTGTAAAGTGTTTTATTTAAGTAACCAGAGAATTTGTCTTATGAATAAAGAGAAAACTGTAAACTGCACAGTACTATTAAGAATAAAATAAGAACAAATAAGTGTAGGAGTATACTGTATGTGGAAGACGAATGTTTATCTGGGAGCAGCTAGCAGAGGGAGGGGGGATAGCATGGGTGGGTGGCTCCCTCCCCCTCTCTCCCACAAGATTCCTTTAATACTTCTTTATGCAATTCCACCACAATTCTCAAGTAATTTAGGATCATTTGGTGCCAGGTTGATAAAATATTATCCTAAAAGAATCAACTTTCCTGAAAAAAGAATCCCACACTGAACACTATGAGTCAATTGTTTACAAAGAGCAAACAGCTGATTGGCTTACCACAATTTCTGTCTTCAATAGTTAGTAAATTAGTGCAGAACAGTTGTGTATTTATCATCACTAAATAAATATTATCGTAGTGTATTTATCATCACTTAATAAGTAATATTGTAGTGTAAAGTATTATGCATCTGCATGTACCCTGGTATATTCATTAATCATTTGTCTGAATACAAGTAGCCAAACTGAGTCATCATATAACACTCAAAGGTGGTACATAACATTTTTAAGAGGATATCTTCATTTCAAATACTATACAGTGTGTTATAGTGACCTCTGACGTAAGCTGGTCTACTGAAAGCTCACACAAAAGCATCTTTGTAAACAACCTTCTGATACAGCTTATCCTTTATTTTCAAGTCATATTACAAATTACATACAGTATTGTATTTTTCTATATTACTGAAGATGTTACATTAATCATGATGAACCATAAACCATAAGAGGCCAATCATAGGAGAATATAATACTGAATCAATAAATATATAGACCTGACATATGTGGCAACACCTGACCAGCCCCAGTCTGCTTACAGTGTCTTAGTTCTCAGTAGGCCTATAAAAAATCTCATTAGACCAGTGTACAGTATTCAGTAAGTGTTGTTCATTTCATCAGATTTTTTTTTATTTCATCTTCCTCATTTCTTTTTTTGTGTGTGTGTGTATTTTTGGTGACCAGAGCACATTTCTGTATATTAATTTGCAAAGAAACTCTCGATGTTTCCTGTTCCCATGTTTGAAGGAAGCTGGTGGGCGCTAACACCTACATTACTTAGGAATTGAATGATATTAGTAAGAGATGTAGTACAAGGCAATTTAAGAAGACCATTTCATGATAATTTTTAATCAGAATTGGGATTATTCTTATTTTATTATGACTTTAAGATCACACTGTTGGCAAAAGAATTTAATCGACAATGCCTATGAATATGGGTGTGTGCGTAGTGTCTGGTTTTCTCTACATAAATATAAAAATTATGCTTTCCTCTACCGTTAATTTCTCCTCCATCTTCATCAATCCGTTATGATTTCCTTATCTGAAGAAGGAGAATCAAGAGAACTTTTAATATTCTAATGAAGCATGACCAGAGACCTTTGATGATGATCCATAAGGCAAAAAAAATTACTGCATGTATAAAATCCTTTGTGCGGGGAAGGAAAAGCCAAGATACAGCGAACAAAACTTAGTAAAATACTTACTATAGCCTTTTGAAGTTCCTCTTCCATTGATTTTAGATTAGAATTTGTACTTTTAAGCTCTTTATTCAGCTTACTGCATTTCTCATACGACTTCTTTGCTTCATCTTTGCTGCACACTGAAACAAGAATACTCTATTAAAACTCTTTATTGCAAGAGTAAGAAATTAAAGAAATGGGCATTATTCTCTTTCTCTCTCTTTTGAGCCTTTTCACACTTAATGTATACTGAAGCCACTGTTATTCATTCATTCATTCATACTGCCTGAAAACTGGGATCTAATATGGTGCTCCCCTCCACAACAAGGCCCCAATGTCTGGCTTACTTCTGTTGCTTCACACACTATCATCCTCCTCATTTTTTGTGCATCCTTTATCCCATTCTTCCATCTTCTTGGTCTTCTCCTCTCCTTCCTATCACACACCTCTTGACTTTGGCTCTCTTCCTATCCATGATTCACTCCCCATTTTCTATACTGTATTTTTTCCCTACCATCTGAGCACTTCTTCATAACCTTATTTCTTAACTTATTCCCGGCATCTTCTTCAACCCAAGACTGACCTGGAGTAACTTAATTCAATGGTATATAATTTATTCCCTTCTCTCTCATCCACAGTCTGTGTTTCCTAACCATGCAATAATAAAGTTAGTTGTGGAATTCTTTTGACATTCTGTAGTTCTCTTTCTCTCATCACTTCTTAAAATTACTCTCCTTCTGCTGCTCTGTGATTCACTTCAACACACACATCACTATTTCCCAACACAGGGCAGCAAAGTGCATTTAGTGGTGTGGTTGAGTAAAAAAAATATAATAAAATTTCCCTTGTCCTATACAGCTCATTATGATTGAATTACTATTAATTATTTTTTTCTTAAGTTTAGATAAGATTTGTCATGTCAACTTTGAGATAAAATTAAAAAAATAAGGTGAAAACACTACGGAAATAATTTACCAGCAGGGAGGCAGAGCCATAGACATGCAGCGTGTGTGTGCCGAGTCTTTCCCAAACATGAGAACTAAGATGCGGTGAAATAAATAAACACAAATAAATATTATAAACAAAAAATAAAAATAACTTACTTAGGTCCTTCTGTAATTCTTTAAGTTTTTCTTCTGTGTTGCTTCTGGCATTTTCAGACTTTTCCAGCTGTTGAATCAACTTGCCGATGTCCACCAGTGAGCCTCCATATTTCACAACTCCTGTAATAACCACACACGAAAATATTCCTTATAAATTTTCTCGTCCTATGTAAGCGATGGGATGGGTTTTGTTACTCCTGAAAACTTTGCTCAGAGAGAAGCACATTTCTACACTAACACAAAAAAATACATTATCATCCTGTGAAAGAACTAAGCAAGCGTGGAAAATGGCCGTGTTGATGGTGATGATGAAAACCAGCAACTTCAAAACAGATATAATTAAATACTGCACAGGCAGAATGACAGTTGACTCTTACACTAACTGTCTCCTGTCATTTCTCCTTATTAGATATTTCTCTTTCCTCTGATCTATCACATACAAGTGGAAGTGAAGATAGCACCATCTAGTATCTACTGAGGTAAATAAACTCTATTCCTTACTAAAAAAAAAGAGAGAATGAAGCCAAAGAACTGAAAAAAGTCCCTGGAATAACACAGTGAAGAAAGAAAGAGTTCATAAGAACTTTGCACAGGTGACTACTGACATCAACAGGACCTAGATAAGTTAATGATCTCTTAAGTGCAGGTAACCAAATCAGGGACTAAACTCACCCAGCAGAAAATATTAATTCAATCATACCTGTTGCAGATATCAAAGGTTCTTCTTTGTTACGAGAGTTTTTTCTGGTAATTATCTTCAAATCTCCACACACCGCTGCAGCAAAGGCGTCCGTGAACAGTGGCATCACAGTGTTGTTACCTGAGGAACACGAGGACCAGTCTCAATCTTTTCATTTTTTTTCCATAGTGGCAAATAACACCTGTCTCCCTTAGATAAAAGCCAAACCAAAGATAGAAATCTTCACCAACAAGTATTTCACACATTGTAGTAAAGAATTTGACGACTAAAATCCACTAATGTCAGATATCATGGGTCTAAATCAATGGCTTTAGAGTGCAGATGAAATTTTAGTTGTTTAGTTAAGATATTACAAAGGTCTGGAGCCATGATGATACTGTACAGGATGGAGGTAGGTACTGTAGTCATCTGAAACAAAGATTACACTAACTTTACCCAACATTATTTCCCTAATTTATCTTTTCAATCAATTTAGCTTTTTAACCACTTGTGTATGAGATCCCCTCTGTGATGAATAAAATCACCTGGGGAGTTGAATAAAAATAATAAAAGCAGTGACTCCATAGTAAAGGGGTCAAAGAGGTTAGCATATGTTCCCTCACATACCCTTAGCCAAGGCCTCCAAGTCTAGGATAGGTGGAGGATCCCTCGGCTTGTCTTTGTCATCTAGGGAAACATCCGTCAGTTTCCGGTAGTGTAAGACGTCTCGGGACATAACCTTTGACATTAGTTTCTTTTGCTGGAAAAAATAATTATGAATAATATAACAAAAATGTCTACTTATACAGATATATCTAACAACATTCCAAAATTCAACTCTGACTACATCGTTCAAAATGCTCAATAATGATGAAGAAATCCTTAATATACATCCCAAACAACCATGGATAAGGCTGCTAAAAATCCTAACCTGTGCTCTGGAAAGGTTCAGGCCAAGCATATTAATGATGTCCTCTAAGTCGCGGTCGATTATATAACCCGTGTGTGTCTGGTCGAAGTACACGAACGACAGGAGAAGAAATGGGTCAATGGTGAACATCTTCTTCTTCTCTTTCTTCTCTCTTCTTTCTCTGTCTTTCTTGTCGTCCTTCTTCTTCCCATCTTTACTGTCCTTACGATCGTCTTTCTCTTTGCTGTCTCCACTCTTGGTACCAATGGTTTCATCTTTGGAGTCTTCATCATCCTGGACAAAATAATAATTAGTTGAAACTTATTTAAAGGAGAGAGAGAGAGAGAAAAAATAGACATCTACCCAGGAAGTGAGAAATGCTAAAGCAATAATTTGTCCTTTAATTGGTATCTGAAGGAGAGTACATTGGTAATACTCTACTTACAATTTCATCATCATCTTCATCCTCCATCTCCTCATCTTCATCCTCTTCCTCTTTCTTTTCCTCCTTCTCCTCTTTTGATTCTTCTTTTTCTACCGATTTCTTTTCCTTCTTCTCTACTTCTTTTTCCTCTTCCAGTTTCTCGTCTTTCTCGTCGTCTTCTTCCTTCTTCTCTTTGTCTTCTTTCTTTTCTTTGTCATCTTTTTCATCCTTCTTCTCCTTGTCTTTCTTCTCTTTGTCCTTGTCCTTCTCTTTCTTCTCTTCCTTTTCTTTCTTCTGCAGGAATAAAAAAATAAATAAATTATCAAATGGAATAAAAAAGTCAAGAGTGGGTCGCTAAGGCACGTGACTCGATAACAAACCCTTCCACAATCCTGTCCCGAGTCATCTCCATCTTGCCACTAAAATCCTGTCACTCACACAAGTTAGGAATTCTCTCTATTAACAACAGCTAATGTATTCCAGAACAAATATCTAGTGGAGAGTAAACCCATCCCATTTGTTGCCTTTTGAAACTCTTAGCCATTCAAGTCATACAATAAAATAACATTATCCTCACTTCCTCCTTGGCTGGCTTTTCCGGGCACTCGTACAGGGCGCGATAGATGCGGAAGGCGAAGTCTCTCATCAGCATTTCGTTGAACAGCTCCGCAAAGAGACTGACTTCAAAGGAATGTTCTTTGTTATCTTCCTGAAAAAAAAAACAAATAAAAGATAGGATTGAATAATTAATGAGTGACATTTAATAAACAAGTAAGAGATATATATAGCCTGAAAGATCACCTGCCACAACACCCCAGCCACACACACAGTTACTTCTCATGTCGAACTTAAGTATGGGAAGCAAACTCAAATCCTGGCTTAGCAGTTGTTTCAAGAGCCACCAAGCCAACACATACACTGAGATAAACCCTGGACTACTTCTCTTGACTCTAGGAACTCCTGAGTCATAACCTTGGGATTCATTCATACAGATAATGAAATTCACTTTGGGTGGAGAGGAATTCCAAGTCACTTGTCTCCTCCCTCAATATTTGCTGGGATTTCATATACTTCAATCCTTTGTTTTATAGCCTACAGGTCATTTGTCAAGTGAACTACAAAATAGTAAGTCAGTTTCTGGTCAGCTTGGGTAAGTCACAGCAGTTGAAGTTCTCCTTATAACATTATACATCAACACACCTTCCTTCCAAATTTACTGTCGTCTTGACTAAAGCCCGTATAATACGTCTCATTTTAAACTAAATAACAAGAGTATACTAAGAGTATTTATAATCTTTACCGACCTTTGACAATTGGTACACTCACCTGTCTATAATCCAGAAGCACGGAGAGGGACATGGTGGTACAGTCAAATTTACCGGACTTGGCGGTGCGAGATGGATGCACAACAATCATGGGCTGGTCTGGAAGGGTGTACCGCTTCTCTAGTAAATTTCTTTCCCTCTCCTCCGCCTTCTTTTTCTGAGCGGGAAACATAAAATAAAATTATCACGGCCAATTCATATCATCTACTATAAATCACATCCTTTTTTTTAGTTGGTAACAATATTAAAAACCAATAAAATATATACTTACATTAAAATCAACAGGCTTGTAAGTGAAGAGGGTTTAAGAATGATCCTCACTAAATCTCAGTCTATGAATATTGAGCTAAATTAACAGGTCAACTTACAAGACAGGGATCAGCCCATCGCAGGTAAGTATGTTCATAATAACTCTAGTCATGTGTTTATATTCACTGTTATTTTATATATTTTAAGTCTTCATATACATACTGTACTATGAAGGAGGGCGGCAAGAATCTAGAGTAACTATATACCGGTACATATTATCCATTCACTGGCAGTAAATTCCTTCCCTCTTACCATTTTTATGTGTAGTTCCTTCAAATATGTTTCCATAAATATACATCAAAGTGAAAAAGATCAATTTTACTAACCTCTTCCTCCTCTTTCTTTCTCTCCTCCTCTTCTTTTCTCTTACGTTCTTCCTCTTTCTTCTTCTCCTCCTCTTCTTTTTTCTTCACCTCATCTGTTTCAATATTTTCAGCAGTTGCAGCTTTCTCAGACTCCTCTTTCTCTTGTTCATTTTTCAAAATCTGGAGAAAAAATAAATAAATTTGCTTCATGTAATCGTGACAACACCAAAAACATGCCAAGGCTAAGTTTATTTAATCCACTGTCTTACATAAGGGAGATGTGTGTGTGTCCAAGTAGCAGCAGTGAGTGTGTGAAAGAACTGGAGCAGATATAAAATGATTCTTGAGGAAAGGACATACTGTGGAAGGAGAGCATCACATCTCTTAAAACAACAACAAGAATGAATGACAACCAACAAAAAAGAGAGAGAGAGAGAGAGAGAGAGAGAGAGAGAGAGAGAGAGAGAGAGAGAGAGAGAGAGAGAGAGAGAGAGAGAGAGAGAGAGAGAGTGTGTGTGCGTGTGTTTGCTCATTTCGTAGCTACTGTACCTTGCAATAATTTAGGAAAGGCTCGAAAAAGAAAAAAAATACAATCTGAGGTTGCAAATCGGGTAAAGGATATGGCACTCTAACATGTTACTCTTTACTAATATATCAAGGATTAAATATGTTCCAGAATCCTCCAGGAATATAAAAATTAACAAATATCATTTCAGTTTTGCTTAGAATGATTTACTGTACCTTCAATAACTGCTAAAATAAAGAAGTAACACTCAATAATAATAATAAGAGAGTCTAATAAACAAAAAGTGTACTACAATACTGTACAGTTCAGTAATAAATAATATATTGATGTTGATTATTTTATGTACAATTAATATGAGAGGATGCAGTACAGTTACTAACAAAGAAGATATTGCTGCACATTGTCTTTTATATAATAAGGATGTGTTGAGTACAGTATAATATTTCAAAATATATAAGAACAACTACAGTTTACCTACATGTGATTATTTCTTTAGATATTACCCAAAATTGTTGAGTGGAAAAAGACATGACAGTACAGTACTTCACCAAACACACCTTAAGAAACTAGACGGCATCAAATGACACGAGTGAGGTGGAGGGACAGCTGCCGATGATTGACCGTGAGGTGGAATCATGGAAATGGCTCTGAATTATATATGATGGTGTCCTTCATATATAACTATACTCGTATTTATTCCTTGTGCACTATTACCAGTACTACTGTTAATAAGAGAGAGTGAGGGAGACCCAAATAAACCAGTACAAAATAAATACAAACAAGTCATATATTCATTCACTCACTTTTGTTAGGCGTGCAATCAGCTGTGATTTCAGACCCTTGCTATTTAACATTCGGGCATCCAACTCCGCTCGAAGTTCAGCCACCTGCAACGTGATATAGCTCTCAGAAATGTCTCCATCTACTGATATTGAAAAGAATTCTTCCAGACACACCATACAACTAAAAAAAAATATTACCAACATTTATCTGAAAAAATTGTCTTTATTAAGGAAAAAATAATGAATGTGATGGCACAGGCTTGAGGTTGGATCAGCGAAAAGTGAAAATGTCTCATATACTATACATGAAAGCTGGCCACTAGAGGGCAGTACAGATAAAGTACACTAATTCTGAAGCCTTTGTTACATAAAGGAGGCAGAGTAACCAGCACTGCACTCCACTGCCTTTAGTTTCCCCAACCATAGTGTTAAGTACCCAGTCACACCTTCATGGCCTGAGGAGCCTCGGGCAACCATCTGGATAGGAAGCAAACACTGTACTTTACCCTCCAGGCCATCACACCCCAACTGGTTAAGTAATTAATTAAACAAGGGAGGGGCTGTGGAGCAGGTAAACCACAAGATATATAATTACTGTACACACATTACTGATTTCTATGATCACATATAAAACTAAGACATTACCAGTGACACATTAAGGTTCAAACACATTAGTAGGAAATGATCATGATATAAGAATTAATAAATGTATAAAGACAAATGAGGATAAAGCAGGAGAAACACATTGGGTACTAATGTATGAAGAGTGCTGAGGGGAGGGAAGGATGCAAAGATACATGAGGAGGAAGGTTATATTATCCTGACAACTCATGATATTATACGGCCAGTGAGGGGTGATCAACCAGGATTTTTGGGAGGTTTCACCAGTTGTCACAGGACACCATAAAAAGGCTTGGGGCACACATTCACAGGTTGATCAACACACTGTCAAACTTTTACATAATTCTAGTACTCTTACTCTTCCACATACAAAAAACTCACCTTCATACTCTTAGGGTCTAAGGTGGCATAGTGGCTGGGATCCTTCTTCTTGGGTGAATCCTCCTAGAAAATATGAAAAACAGAACTATTAGCATATGATCCAAACCTGGATATAAATCAACAGTATCAGCAGAACCTAACCAGACTGCCACAATGAATCTCAGGGGAAAGGTTGGTCTATTAGATGTGTTCCTATCCTCACTCACTGCAGCTCGAACCTTAAGAGGGCATGTATGGTGAAGATACAAAGATGCTACACAACAGGGAAATAACACACCTTCAATGGGTGGGCAACTGATATAGCTACAGATCGATGCTGGCTAAATTCAGAGGTTAATGACAATAACAAGAGAATATGAAACACAGAGGTAATATTTAGACCAATTTGGAAAAATGGTGGGATCCAAACAGGTGATATGGAATGGACAGAGGAACTAAAATCCAATAATAAAAAGGTGATGAAAATAGAGAAACGGCTAGTAGAGTCTGCAAGAAAAGGCTGGTGGTGGCTGACTGATGTAGCAATGAATGATAAAAGAGTTGAGAATGGACAGATGGATGATTGTGTCCACCAGAGGTCACACACTCAAGACCCTTGGGTAAGTGACCTTTCACCTTCCCTGACCTCCAAGAAACCTGGCTGCAGCCAAGATTTTAACACCACGTCTCAGGTGTTCAAAGGTATATTTTACACATTGCTGGAGAGAAGACCCATCATTGAATAAAAAAATAAAAAAATGCTGGGATTCCACACTACCTTACCACACAGTCATGTCTAAAATAAATAAAATAAATTAATATTCTAGTAAAGTGATTCATAGAGAAAAGCCAAAATAATGATACATAGCAACAGAACCAATACAAAGATATTCTACAATAAATCTGCTCTCCAGACTTGTGATGAGTAAGGTATTATGGAGAGTGAACTTCATGCTTAAACTGCTTTCTCTCCACCAGTCTCTCAAACAGCAAGTTCCAGAATGGAGTTCACACAATAATCAACCTTGTCATCACCACATTCACCATCCATTAAACTATTCAGGATTTATATTGTTTTTTAAGTTGTGACTGCAGCACAGATAACTGGGATAAAGCACAGGGAGGTGTTCTGCAAAGGAGAGTAAACCGTAGAGAAGAAAAAGGTCGGGTGAGTGCCTTGTCTTCCTCCTCCTCCCCCTCCTGATCCTCAGGCTGCTGCTGGCATCCTGCCGAGGAGGAGAGCTTCTTGTCCAGCTGCCGCTTATAGTTGAGGTGGAGACCGTCCCACTCCAGTTTGGCTGGGCAAACGTTCCAAACATCTGGGAGAAATAGTACAGTGGTTTCAACCCGGGCAGGCGAACTCCGGCCCTTGTGTGTGGATTCTCCTCGGCGATAGTAAATCTCCGCAAACCGGTACCTGAGATGGAATGGTGGTGCATCAGGATGCAGCTCTTGGAGACTGAGGGTCAGGCAGTGTTAACATCTACGCGTACGATACAAACGCGCAAGCATTCAAACTCAGCAGAAAATTGTAACACTCTTCCCCTCCTCCTTCACCTGTTCAAATGTAAAAATTGAAACTTTGTTCTATTCTACTTCCTGCTCTCAGCCATGAAGACCTGGCCTGATCAGTGGTTCAACAGTTACAGATGGGCTGGAGTTCATACCTGGAAACCCATTCACAGGCACACACAATCATGGATGCCTGAGATCCTCCACCTTCGTTGTTCTTTATCCACTTTCATTCCTTTTATAGCTAAATATTCATAATGTATAAGCACGAATCCCATAAATATTTACACTGATGACAAATAAAAATATCTGCAACTTACAATAAAATAACCGTAGGGTACAAGGTACAATATTCTGTCAAGGATTCTAAGGTATTCATTAAGTATCGTACCAGTGCCGATGGGACAACCTTCTATGGGTCTTTATGATGCCAATCAAAACTGAAGCCAATGTACAGCAAAATCATCACTCAACATCTGCAAACTAGAACTTCTTTTGTTAATAATTTCTGAACATAACGGAGCACACCGGTGAGTGCTGATCACCTGGGGCCTGACTATGAGTAGGAGTAGACTGTAAATTGCTTGTAAGTTAAATAAAGGCCACAATACTAAGTCATTACCCAATCACTGTAGGTGAATGATGCACACCTGACATTGTTTTATTATACATGAGACACACACAAATTATCACCACAGCTAAGCACACAGGTTCTTGTAGAGATAATATAGTTAACTGAAGGTTGGATTCTAATAATTCATTTTATAACCGAGTCACTGAGAAGCAACTCATGTATGTATAATGCTCAATGTATAGACCCAGCCGGAGACCCTAGCTGGGACCTCATCCAACATCAGACCCATGACAACCATCACAAAAAGTTTATAAACTAGAGGACACAACTATCTGGAGTCATGAACTGTGCAACCATAGTATAGGCCAGTGACCCAGTGAGAGAACAGATTCATAATACCAACCTCACTTCCAGCAAACTCCTAAGGATTACTGCCCCAAGGAGGTAAAGCGTGGGATCAGAGTCACCCTTTCTTAGCTCAATTACAAAATGGGTTATCAGGATCATACCCACACTAATGAGTGTTAGCCACTTTACAGAGTCTCATGTACAGGGGCCTCCCAAATTCGCAGGGATTAGTTTCTCAAAATGGCCGCGAATCGCCAAATCCGAGAATAACATTTGCGGACGGGGAGGATTACATTTTTACTTGTGCACCAAGAAATGTATATTCCTTTTATGCATTTGCCCTTAGGACAATTATTTCTTTTACCTTTAGTATTGTATGTGTGTGTGTGTGTGTAGACACACACACACACACACACAAAACACATACAAATAATAATTGGAGAATCCTCTCACAAATAATAAAAAACAAATTTATTAAAAATGTAACAGTCTACCCTCAAGTCTGTGCTCTCTTAATAAAGTAATAAAGCACAGACTTGAGGGTAGACTGTTACATTTTCAATAAATTTGTTTTTGATTATTTGAGAGGATTCTCCAATTATTATTTGTATGTGTGTCTACACAAACACACACATTTACAATACAGGTAAAGGAAATAACTGTCTCTAGAACAAATGGCTCCCTGTCCCAGCCGCAAAAATGACGGCAACTTTAAAAGTACCCACAGACATTCTTGGGTACATCCAGGGTGTCATCCGCGAATAACCGAGAACCGCGAAGCATAAATCAGCGAATTTGGGGGGGCCACACTGTACTGGAAGAGAAGGTGGAGAGAAGTTGTAAAGTCTGTCTGTTATGTACAATACCCCAACTGGTAACTAATTCTACAGAACAACATTGTAGTCACATGAACTACCCTGAACTATACAGACCTCATTTAACATCCAGGCTATAAGGAGAACCATTATCTAACCAATAACACAGCTGTAATACTCCCAGTTAGGGACAGTAGCACGGTTCACCCGGTTAACATAACTGGGCGATGTACCAGTGAATAAAAAAGATAAAGCCATCGTAACATCCGGGACACTCGACCCTCGGACACAAGACCTAACTAAAGCTAAACTAAGATGAGTAAAACAAACACTTGTAGATCTAGTCATATAACTTATATATTGACAAGAGAACACCACATCTCTCCCTAAAGTTAGAGGAGACGACTAAACAAGCCTCACACAGTCAAACCAAGAGACAAAACTCAAGTCTACTAAGCTATTATAGGTAGCTGCCAACGTTCAACATAAACTGTGACTTCTAACCTTTCAATTTCTGGTGACGGTTAACATGGGAGAATATGGCTACACTAGTGTACGTTTTGTCGCCAACATGCGATCAACAACAAGAAGCGTCAGTCCTGTGTCACCATTTTGTTTTGTCGATCACACGTTGGCAACATAATGTATGGTAGTGTGGCTTCAACTTTAGACTCCATATACATTAGTCTCGTGCTTCCTGGGCCCAAATATGAGTCAGTCCTCAATGACGTCAAGTTATAAAATTAATATTTCCAACACCAATAAATTTTTTTCCAAGGGTTAAGAATTTGTTCTGTTAAATTATGTACAGTACTGTACAGTGGTCTCAATGAAATTAAATACTTTGTTTCTGGAAATGAATTATCAACTATCTTCAAATAACAGATGTACAAGTTATGGGTTTAATAATAATAATAATAATAATAATAATAATAATAATTATTAACCATCTTACCCAATCAAAAATGTTAATTTTCTTATTTACTTAATGTATTGGGTTATCATTATCCCATATCCATGAAAATTGTCTAATTTCACTCAAACAATTTATTGTGCATAAAATTGTTGACTTTAAACGAACAAGTCGGGACCAAATGTGATGCTAGAAAACTGATCGTAAATCTCTCCTTCTGTCCAGTGGTCACATGAACAAAGTTGAAAATAGATCTTGGTAGAATGTCTAAAGTTCTCCTCTATTTCTGATGCGTCCACTGTTGTTAGTTAGTCTACATCCCTCCTATTGCTTGACACATTGAAATATTTCCCTTACAAGCCTGAAATAATTGATGAAATTACAGGTATTTCATAAAAAAAAGCAGAGTGAAAGATAATATATGAAAGCTGGGTAAGATAGCAGTACAGTAACCATAAATTACCAAGTTCATGGAAAAGATAAATAAAAAAATAATGTTATTTTCATGTGTGTGAGAAGCTTCGAGAATATTCATTACAGTACAGTCAACCCTCACTTTACGCGGTCCCACATTCCGCGTTTCCACGTTTACGCGGTGCCCTGCCAGAACCCAGGATGCTCACATTCCGCGGTGCGTGTACCCCTTTACGCGGGTGAAGTATAATTTTTTTATTTAGCTCATAAAATTCATACAAATTATCCGGCCAGAATATAATTTACATTGCTGGAATTCTTACAATTTGATGATCATTTTGAGTAAATATGTTATCTTTTGTACAAAATATATGACATTTATATTCAAAATATTCCTGGTCTTACAATGAATCCAGCAATGTCAATTATATAATCCTAACTTTAGTTTGAGGTATTATTTATTACTATACCTTAAAATCTAGTGGTTTTCCCCCAAAAATTTCTCAGAGAGGGAGGAGCCAGCGAGTGTAGTGTGAGAAGAGGGGGAGGGAGTTGAGTCCATTATTTGAATGGACATTAACTTGGCAACTGTATTTCTCTATTTCTCTTAAGTATTAATTGTGTGCATGTACCATCATAAAATTAAGATGTTATTTTTACTAGAACATAGGTATTGTGTTGGAAAAAGTGGAGTTTGGGGGTCAGCTGGTCTCTATTTCATTTAATCCCATATGTTATGTTATTCACTTTACGCATTCCTCACTTTCCGCGGTACCCTGTGGGTTACATTAACCGCGTAAAGTGAGGGTTGACTGTACATGTAAATGGTAATTAATCTTACTCACTTTACAAACAGGGATACCCATGCTAGACCACCCCACCACCACCACCCATCTCCTCCTCCAAGACACACACACCCATAGCACATTTCTTTTAATTAATCTATCTATGGTAAACTCATGAGAGGTACAAGTTATGAGGACTGTGCTACCATATTTTCTACCACCCCACTTTGAGGACTCCCTTGTTCTTGTCTTCATTCCCTCTAACTCACCATCCAATCCACCCTACTTGATGACTGTGCAGGAATGGGGTAAATACTGTACTGTAAAGGAACTCTTATACATATTTCCTGCACCTCTCACAGTGCCTCTCGCGAGCTGTAATGAGGCGACTCTGTTATTCTAATATTTCCATCGCCTCATAGCCTTCACATTCTTCCCTCAAGACAAGTGATAAATTTAAAACAAAATTTCATTGCATAAAATTAATTACTATGTTTTGTTTTGTTTTTTCTGTTGGGGAAAACAGATCAAATAGAATATTCTTCATAATAAAGTATTTACTACGGTACCTTAAATACAAGTCTACCGTGGACAGTATTTTGATAAAACAAGTTAAAGTTTGTCCTGGACCCACACATGTACACACCACTTTAAGTTCCATATATTTACTCCAGTGATTTTTTCCTGTTACATTTCTCAGAATATAATTACTAACGAATCCCCAGTTTGTTCTTACAATGTTCAGGTCGTAAAAGTGTGCAGTAATACAAAGTACAGTAACCAAAGATCTTTGAAATATAGAAATAATGTAGGATGTCTCATTAAACCTCCCGAGTTCCTGACAAAAATACCCAGTCACGCTCCCAACCCAATCTTAGCCACAAATCACCTACATCTTTACCCAGCTGACTAGGAACAGGAACGGAGCCCAGCCATATCTGAGTGTGGAGTGACACACAGCACTATTTCAAACTCTAACCCCTTTACATTTTAAATGACTAATTAATTCAAAAGTTAAATAAATACTGCAGCTCTTTCTGTAAGTTGCAGCAAATGAGCTAAGAATAATATCACTGTAAGTACCTACAATAATCAGAGACTTATTTATGTGCCAGTTAGAACATCGTGAAGAGAAGGTAGTACGGAAATGTTAATTTACCTTCCTGGGGATTTATTGAGAGAAGCCTTGAAAACGGTGTGAGGTATACTGGCCGAGAGGGTCGTCCAAATAAGGAAACAGGAAAATTCTCAAAATGTTCTCAGTTTAAACAACCAAACACAAAGCTGTAGTTATGAGAGCCACTGATATGTCTTTTCCACATATGTATTATTAAAACACTCAAAAATATATGATATTCCCTTGAAGGAAACATTTTATATATACCCTGTAAGGATGATCCAACAACCTCTGTATGTGGAACACCATTACCACAAGGTGAATGACGAGAGATGTCAGAACAACACTAACCTGCAACACTACCTTACATGTTGCTATTAAGTTTAGTAGCTAGTAGCCGACCCATCAGGAAAAACACCAATTGAAACAAATGACGGGACTACAGTAAGATGGTTCCCACTAACAGACACACACATTGTTGTTAGGTTGTTACCTACACAAGACACTTGTAAAACTATATGAAAAAATGAACTCCTACTTAATACAACATCAATAACTATAAGTCTCACTTAACCTTCAGGTCAATGAGACAAGAACTTAAGTTATCAGAACTAGAAAAGTAATTACACACACACACATTTTACTCTGTTATAAAAATCAATTGAAATATTTTTCATTTCATATTCTGTACAGTAAAGGTTTTTGAAAATTATAAAACAGTATGAATCCTTTTAGTTCAGGAACCAGCGGCCCTCACCCCTGATGAGGAAATTTTTTGGCTATTTTTTTGTTTAATGTCCAAACCAGTTTCAAGCCAACAGTAGCAGAGACCAGTGAACAACACACAGTGAATAAAAGATCACATTCCTACAAAACTAAAGGTCAAATAATCATTATTCAGAAGTCATCTCAAAGAAGCCAATATGCCACACTGCAAGATACTGTCCCAGACTATATGGTAAAACCCCAAAATTATTTTGTATTGCAAGAGAAAACCATATCATAAATGACACAAAGTAAACAATAAACAAGTGGAGAGAGAACCCACATGAACTCCTCGGGGGGGGGGGGGGGGGGGGGGCATTCTCCGGGTAACTGCCTGGAACGATCTGACATTGGAGGTAAATATTGCTGGTTGAGGATTATCTCTGACTGAGCAAACTGTGCCCTCACTGAACCAGGCCATAGTTAACCAGCTGTCAGAACCTATGAAGAACTCTAATCTGCTTTATGGAGCACAGAATGACCCCAAGATAGGCTTTGTTAAGTGGAAATCTGACTCATCCTTGAAACATAACTTACCTAACATGTAAACTCATAAAATACTCATTCGAGAATCTGTATTTCCTCTTAGTAGCGCTCAGCCAGATACCCACACCTCAGAAAATCAAATCAGTGATCATTTGTCTACTAATTAAATACTGACCAGTGTTAAGCATATATAAACTCTTGTAACATGAAGCATATACATTATACCCAGACTATGGGTGTAACAGCAAGTTGAGCACCATAGCAAATAGTCTTTTCTTTACATCAATCCTATAAACAATTCATTAAAGAACTTAGCCCCAAGAACACACTACCAATGGATCAGTTTGGAGCCCAATTCTATATACAGTACAGTATATACCCAGGTTGAGGCACATGCACACTCAAAAGCTTTTTCGTATTAAAGGAATGATCAGAATCAAGAGCGAATATACCATTACATACATATTTCCCCTTCATTCACTGATAATATTTGTTCAATTTCATTACTGTAATACTGTGGTCATGTTCTGCTAAGGAACAATACAGTACAGTACTCCCCTTACCACATAATGCCCCCCCCCCCTCCACCCCCAATGTCCCTCTGGTTTATACCTGGTGGCACATAAAACCCCATGATGCCACACTCTCCACTCATTTCAGCCTCATTCTTCCTTGTCCTTCTCGATCCCTCTCCCACCAACCTCAATATTATACCGCACTTTTCCCAATTTTCTCAATTCATTTATTTTTCCCGAACCTTGATCCTCCGAGCATTAATGGATGGTCACACATGGTCACAATTCAGCCTTGAACTATAGTCACATTTTTGTGTGTTAAATGGCTCTAAAATAACAGGAAATACTTCATAAAAAATCTCTACATATTAGTTTGTTTGTCATATATAGGCAGCAATCACTAAATGCTTCCTCACTTACAGTTTCATGCTATTTGATTAGGAATTCACTTAAATCGTGTACTCACCAAATCTCTCTTTTTTGGCCAATTACCTTGTACCTTTACTTGTGATCTTAATTACAAGTACAGTACAAGGTATACCATGGAAAGGGTACTGTCATTCTATGCTCCGTCATAGGTTGGTCAAGCAGTCTCTAACTCTGCTCCATTTTTACACTTTGGTGGTCAAATTTAAAGTATCATTTTTAAATGCATAATGCAAAGACAGCGTTAAGTTTTCAATTTTCAGAATACTCTATGTTTTTGTGAATGAATCTATATATAATATATAAAAATAGATGTTTTATATAATTAAGGTACAGGTTGTACCTCTCTAGTCCAGCATTCTGTGGTCCGGAAACTCCCGTGGTCCGGAACAATTTTAGTTTGCCCATGGAAAAAATTAATTTGAGTCTGGTACTTTTGATGTTTGGCTAAATTATGCCTTATTTACCCTACTTTTTTGGCGAATTACTACCTGTAATAAAGCAACAGCCTAATAAAGCAACAAAAATAACACAGATAAAGTTAAATAAAAACTAAAAACAACACAGAAAAAGTTCTTATGTTCTACAGCTTCAGCTAGAGTTGAACCTAATGACTTGGCAACTTCGTCATCCGAGTAAAAACACACACAACAACATTGGATGTCCTTATGTTTTCAACTTTACCACCACTGGTGGGTAGAATTTTTGTTTTAAATTCAGAAACATTAATCAAAATATATATGAACAGTAAATAAGTGTTGTGTTCATATTCTTATGTTTAGTAATGACAATATGTTTTCACATGTGTGCACTTACATACGTGATCTCACTTTTTTCTTTACTATTAATGGTTAGCTACTTAATATTGTTCCATTTATTAACATTAAATAACATTACTTAAAACAACCATATTAATATTTTACATTAATTTTACTAGCTACAACCAGGGTCCTATTTTCTTCAGTTTTATATGTAGAACCAGTCAGTCACTGGTTTTATAATCAACGAAAACAATGCCGTCTCGTTTCCTCGCGTGTTTTAATATTCTAAGTATTATTCATGAATTGTATTGTTCATCTTGCACACATAAAAATTAATTAAATCAAAAAGACATTCAGTAATAAACAATAATGAATTTTTTGTATATAAGAGAAATGACACCATTTACACGATTTGTGCACGTCCGAACGTTGGCGGGCCGCTCAAACCCGTCGAAATTTGAGTTTCTGCCGTCGAAATTTTAAATTGCGTAGTGTTTTTTTTGTGTCCAAATAAAAAACGTCGAATTAAAAACTCACAAAATTTGAGAACCTACCGTACAACATTTAACCCTTCAATATGTCTTCAAAGAGACCACGAAGCAGTGAAAGTGGTGCTAGTGCTTCCAAGCATAAGCACAAGTCACTATCCATCCAGGAAAAGGGCGAATTTCCACGGTCCGGAAATTTCCACAGTCCGGCACCGGTCGGGTCCCGAGGTCTCCGAACTAGAGAGGTACAACCCGTATTGTGTAATAAGATATTTACAGCTCATAGGAAAAGTTTACACAGCAGCTCATCAAAGGATGTGAAGAGACATCCTGAAACAAAGAAGCAATTATGGAAGCAACTCAACTCTATATACTGTACCGTCTTCATTCACAAAAAAATTTATTTCTGTTTAATAACGTTCTACAGACTCGGAGGACTGATGTCAGCCCTCGTGTGAAGTCTATAGGGACAAGTTCTTACTGTTTAGTGGGACAATTCATCAAGATTAGATGATTGTTTTGTCATGCCAGGTATCTCACTAACAGTACAGTATTCTTGGAGTCAGAGAATTTTTCTTCAAAACATTCATGTAGTTCAAGACCAAAATGAAGTCCATTTAATAACTGGCCACTGACTTTACTGGCCAAATTTAACTTTTTGTGTAAAGTATAACAGGTTCTAACTTGGAAATCTCTGATATGTTGTTAGTCCCTGTTATTTGACCGTAATGGCCACGTTCTACCGGGACAATGCACTATTAAATTGTTCTTGTACTTCCTGTGAGACATAAATATCTTAGGATGTGTCATACGCAATTCAAACTCAATATAAAAACATCACTGGATAAAGATGGAATATTTAGATCATAAAGAGCATTACATGAGCCAGTACAGTAGATGTCAGGTACAGTAACTGGATACAGGCAGGGACACCCTTGAAGTGTGATGGAAAGGCTGTGAAGGAGAATGTATGAAACAGAAATGTTAGACTGGATGTTAGTCTTTGCATCATGTTAATTAATCAGCACGGATTTGTTATAAACGACGTTTACGTTTTCAAAACCGAGTGCTCCAACATATTCGGTCCAACCTACAGCCTACCCCACTTTGGAGAAAATAAAAAAAGATCAATCATTTACTGGGTGCTTAACAAGAGAATTCCTCTAGTTACCTTAACTACTGTATTCTTTTGCTGCCAAAATCCTTATTCTCACCCCACAGCCCTAAGTCCTGTTGTCTCCTGTACAGTCACACCATGCCCTCTTACCCCTGACACTTCACTGCTCAGAAGTCAGTCGTTTCAACCTCCTCACAAACACACACCATACAGGAGAATAGGACCACACAGATGGTCTGAAAACTAGTCCGGAGCATTACCAGGTAGTGCACCCTGCCAGGTCAATGCCTGTTAGGGCTTTGCAGGTGCGGATCGCGGTATGAATGAGAACGTTTGGGTCCTTTTCTGGGTTGGGGCCATCGAGAAAGGGACTCCAGTAGCCACCAATAGCCATAGTCTCGTTCTTGCCCTTGAGGCCCACGAGGAAGTTGATGAGGCGTGTCGGGTGGACAAAACACTCGCGAACATCACTAGGGTCTTCGCTCAGTGCACAAGAACGACGGAAAATATCTTCTAATGCTGGCACTGCCATTAACATCACCTGTTACAAAATTTTCAAGATTTAATGAGGAGCGTCATCATTCAAATACAAATATTGAAATATAAATAAATAAAACTACTGATGCAAACAACAAAGATAAGTTCACAGTTCCTACACCCTAGAAAAAACTATTTACTGCTTATTTACTATGGTGGTTGATTCCACTTTAGGCTGAATACAAATAAAAGTGATCAAGAACTGAATATGAGCCAAGCTATCACATGGGTGGTGAGCACTTGCCCAGAATGAGCCAATCATTTAAATTAATAAAGACAAAAAATTCCTTTCCTATGTTAAGTCTAGTTGCATCCCTGTAAATGTGGTAAATATTCTATGGTTATCTTCAACCTGGAAGTCAAACACTTAAACTGACAAAAAAGTTGTTCCTACACTGTATAACAACTGACATCTGGCAAAAGTTACCTCAAATCTTTCCTTTTATTTGACCAATAATAATTTCAAAAGTTATGTGAAAACAAGATTGACCTTCTATTAATATAAATAAATACACATCAAGGTATTCAAGGCTATTTATTCTATCAGAAAATAATTACTTGTGAACTCCCCACTACTGTACTGACAAATGCCACAACACACTACAAGCTCCTTGGACGTCAACAAACCCATTTAACGCACATTCACAGAACCAAAATGTGCTGTGTGACAACTGACTCATTTCTGATTCACTATCTCCCACACAAATGTATTTTCTTTATCAAACCTTTCAAAGAAGGGCTCGAGTTGCTTCCAGGAGAGAAGACTAATTTCTTAAATACTATCCCTAGATCGTGGCTTTCATGGGTACCTTATGACCCAAACCCACAGATAGGATATTAAAAGCGTGTCCTAAACAGGCTAAAGTTATGATGATATGTAGGATTCAGAAAAAAAGAAGGTATTATTAAGTGTACATTACCTTAGCAGCATAACTATGATTGGCGTCTGGAGCATCATACACTGAATCATTCTCCAACACTGGCTCAACTTCTTTATTCATGATGTGAAAAGAGACTGGCCGGGGGAACTGGAATGGCCGGTGAGCAGGGAACGTGTCTGACCAGAGAGGGCGCGCCAAAAAGACATCAGAAGGAACGTACAAGTTACTATATCGTTTCTTCAGCTCCAACACATTAGCCTCTTTCCTGAAAACAAACACGATCAAGGTAAAGTAGAGTAGAGGGTGCAGCTGAACACTTACAGTAACAGAATACAGTATACAGTATTGGTAAACTTGAAATATTAAGAAGTCTTGATTTGGCCTTAAGAGTGATTAGACCTTTCAAATTAACCAACTACAGGTATAGTAAATATTGCATTACAACTAAAATCCCCTTTTCTAACTGAACATAAAACAAGGCTGTTAAAGTTACCAGGAGTCCTCAGGCAGAGCCTCCCAATATCAGTTTGGATTAATCTGTTACGTAATTCGTTGAATAAACCAATAAACTTCTTATCAGTTTTCACAGAAGAAATTTGCGATGAAATTCCAGGTGGAACTGATATTTAAGGGAAAGGAAGAAGAGAAATTAAAGAATATCACTATCAGAAAAGAGGATGTTGTTAAGAAAACAAAGAAAACAAAATCCCCAGGGCAGGATGAAATTTTCCCTCGAGTCTTGAAAGAGTGTAGGGAACAGATTAGCGGATTTGTGCCAGACTTGTGGAAACAGGCAACTGTAGTACCCATATTCAAAAAGGGAGACAGAGCATCAGCGTCAAATTACCAGCCGATCAGTTTGACATCAGTAGTGGGGAAATTTCTTGAATCAATTATAGCAGATAGCATCCGATCGCATCTAGAGAAAAGCAAATTAATCTATGACTCTCAACATGGGTTTACAAAGGGAAAATCTTGTCTAACAAATCTGCTGACGTTTTTTAGGAAAGTCTTCGAGGTAGTAGATAATGACGAAAATTACGATGTTATTTACTTAGACTTTAGCAAAGCATTTGACAGAGGACCGCATCAGAGGCTTCTGAGAAAAATTAAGGCTCATGGTATCGAGGGGAAAGTTTTAAATTGGATAAAATCATGGCTCACCGATAGAACGCAGAGGGTCAGCGTAGATGGTGTTAAATCTGAGTGGGGCCGTGTAACCAGGGGTCAGTACTAGGCCCACTCTTGTTCATAATCTACATAAACGATCTAGATACTGGGATCAGCAGTGACATAACCAAGTTTGTGGATGACACCAAAATAGGGTGGCAAATTAATTCAGGGCAGGATGCAAATGCATTACAGGAGGATCTAAATAAACTGCAGGGGTGGTCTGAAAAATGGCAAATGAAATTCAACACCAGCAAGTGCAGCGTACTTAGTATTGGAAGAACAAATACTGTCAATGTATACAGCCTTAACAACATCAACCTAGAGAAGTCGACTTGTGAAAGAGACCTAGGGGTACTTGTAAGCCCGGACCTACGGCCTAGAAAACAGTGCGTTAATGTTCGAAATAAGGCAAACAGAATATTGGGTTTTATATCTAGAAGTGTAAGTAACAAGAGTGCAGAGGTCTTATTGCAACTATATCTTGCGCTAGTCAGGCCACACTTTGATTATGTGGTTCAGTTCTGGTGCCCCTATCATAGAATGGACATAAATTCACTAGAGTCGGTGCAGCGAAGAATGACAAAAATGATTCCGGGAATTTGAAACCTTCCACATCAGGATAGGCTAAAGAAACTTAACTTGCATTCCCTAGAAAGACGAAGAGTGCGGGGAGATATGATAGAAGTATTTAAGTGGGTGAAAGGAATCAATAAAGGGGATATAGATAAAGTTCTTATAATATCCGAGCAGGATAGGACTCGGAGCAACGGATTCAAGTTGGATAAGTTTAGGTTTAGGAGGGAGATAGGAAGAAACTGGTTTACAAATAGGAAGGTGGACGAGTGGAACAAGCTTAACAACTTTGTAGTAAGTGCGGGAACTCTGGAAAGTTTCAAAAGGAGGCTGGATAGATTCATGGATGATAGAGAGTGGTTGTAACTCTCGACAGGAGCTGCCATGCACAGGCCAACCGGCCTATTGCAGACTCCTTATTTTCTTATGTTCTAATAGTATACCCCCCCCCCCCCCTTGTGTTGACAGACTCAAATAAAACATGAGAGTTGTTCTTTAGGTCTCAATATCTGTTTATAGCCATGATTACCTCAGCCAAGTGAATCCCTTCAAGCCTCTTTCTGCTTAATGTATGGAAACAATACACATACAACTTACACTGTATATAAAACTTACATGTGTAATAAAATCTTAGGAACTTGTACATTATAGCGAGGGACTACTCTCATTCTTCTGCGAGGTGGTGAACGAGAGCGCCCCCGACTCCTACTTCGTTTTCTGCTCTCTCGTTTTTCTTCCTTCTCTTTTTCGCTGCGTTCACGGTCTCTGTCTCTCGACGTCCTGGTGCGCTCTTCCCGCCTATCTCGTCTCGGAGAGCGGGCTCGGGGACCGAGACAGCCGCGGGTACCAAAGCTCCCGGGTTGAGTTTCTGTGTAAGGCAAGTTAAGTATATTTGTAAGAGTTAAGAAGAACAAACCTGAATTCATTCCAGATCCAAAACAAGATTACAGTGCGTGCCTCTGTGTCAGACGACAAGATACACTACAGTAGGTACATAAGTGAAGGCCTGAAGGTACAAACCACACTGTACAGTATAATATGAGGATGCTTCATCTATTGGTCGTCTCCAGCTGTGCTATCTATATGAAGGCAAAAATAATAAATTAAGAAACAAGTGATAATAATCAAACATTAAAGACCCTCTCCTAACCTACCACTACTGAAATTGGGTGGAGGCACGGCATTATAGGAACCTCCGCGACTATTCATCTCCCTCACTGGCAGGTTGCTGCGGCTTTGGTTTGGGGTTGGAGCTCCTGTGGGTCCAGGAATTACTTGTACACGGTTGGCATTCCATTTAAAAGGCATGTTGGGATTATACGTTGCCTCCACCAACACACGATCTCCCACTTTGGGTGCTTGTCCTTTAACACAACTGCTGAAGAGTAATATGTAAATTAAGCATAACACATGACCACTACTTCCTGCTGGTCAAGAGGAAGGTACATTACATAGATACTACAGTATAATGGAAAATATAAATTCATTACTACAGTCCTGTTAAGGTAAGGATATTATTACATACTCTTACCAAAAGCACATGAGATCATCTTCCTTAACAAATATTACTAGAAAAGAAATACAACTTCTCCTCAGTCATACCCTTATCAGACATTAAGCTTGTAAAACAGTTTTACTCGCTTGTACCAACTTTGTTGGCAAACATTCTCACACTATAGCAAAAGTTTATAACAACACGTTGACCTTCAATATCAAATCTACAGTAGAATATCTGCACTGTGATCACTGGCAGTCTCCCCCTCCCTCCTATGGATGCTACAGTCTCCCACGTTATTCATTAATAACATAATTCTTTGATGTCTTGAAACTGAATCGCTGTGACCTAAAATAATGTTAAGCATTAATCAGCTAACAATATGGTGCTGGTAAATCTCTCCTGCAAGCTTGGATATACAGTACAGTGGTCCCTCGGTTAACGAGTTACCTTCTATAAGATTCTTAACTTCGGTTAACGAGCAATCCCTCGATTAACGAGTTTCTTACGAGCCGACCTCCACATGTTTTAGCTTGCATTTGGCAGTCCACTAGCTGTAGTATTAGTCCGCCAATACAGTAATCAGTTCTAGGGCTTAAAATCCTTACCCTTTTAGTAAATATCAAGAAGTTTATACTATTCCATAATTTTAAAAGTTTAATATTAAATTTTCTAGTCATTTTAACAATTATTGAACATAATTGAAGATAGGGTCACTAGTTTGTGACACGCCATCCAGCCTGCCAACACAGCATACAGGCGTCAGTCTTTTTGTCTTTTCAGTGGAGGTAACATCTTGCTTGAGACTCTTCAACTAAATGCTTTTTTCTGTGTTTACAAGCAAATTATTGGTCATTTTGAAGTTTACTTTACATATTGACAATATATAATGCAGTGCAGTGTTGATTTAAAGAAAATAATCTTGAATTACACCAAGAGAACTAAAATTTTATGGGTGAAATGGCGCCATGGGGTGACTTCTCTTCCACCCCAATGCCTTCTCTTCTCCCTTCTCCTCCACCCCCATTCTAATTCCCATCATCATCCAGGAGCCTTCTACATACACACCTCAAAGTAAGAGTACCTTTCTACCTTTTTTGTTGAATTTAGGCAGTTTTCGGTGAGCTGGAACCAATTACCTAAAAACCCATTGAAGCAATGGTTTCGGTTAACGAGTTTTTCGGTTAACGAGCAACCTTCTAGAATGGATTGTGCTCGTTAACCGAGGGACCACTGTATGTAACTTTTGCCAAGTCAAAGTACTGATCAGATAAAATACATGTGAGGTGTATTAATGTTATGTCACAGTGACTGTGTACCAACCTAGATAATAAATCAGAACTAAATCACTAGATAGCAAAGTCAGCCTCTAAGTTTTAAGTCATAGATTGATAAAGTTCACTGGACGGAAGAAGTGAAAACTAATACAGTACTTTACAAAAAGGGACCGTCTGCATCTATATTGTCATCACCATTCCTGATGTGTAGTGTGTTGTTATAGATGGTCATACAGGTCACTGGACACAAAACTGCATTTTCATTAAAAAATATAGCCTAAAAAAATCCTACCACAGTTTACCCAAGAAAAACAGGATTCATCATCCTTACAAGATTTTTATTTTTGGACAAAACTATACATGTCCACATGATACCTTAATACAGTACTGTACATTCTTTTCAATAGTTTTATCTAAAGATATAAACTGAGCAAGAATACAGTACAGTATTCTCTCTTGGGAGACACTAAGGTGCATGTCACTGAGGAATTTAAAATCAGGTAAATTGCTTAAATCACACTGGCAGAACTGAGCAATCAAGTGAAAATAGAGATTGGGAATTGGGCCGACTCACACCCAAAGGAGAGCTTAATGCATTACTGATGACTAAATTTGTGCCGTCTGGTGAGTTCTGCGACAATAATCAAAGAATTTCAAAACACACTACGTACTCTTTAAATTACAGGGAAGAGTAGCATTGTTTAGCATCCATATTTTACATTTTGCCCAGGTATACCTCATTGTACATTGTCTCACATATACTGTACTATATGTTGATAAATGAGAATTAATATTATTTTTACCAAAAAAAAAAAAAATATGACAAACACAACAGCCTCTGAATGCTGAACAACTGCCTACTTCCTCTGCTACAGCATTGCCAGGCTTACTTCAGTAATGTAAATATGTTGTATTAAAAACTTTTAATATTTTTTCATAAATCATGACCATATTTTCTATACAAACCCAACAGATATTAAGATATTTAAATATAAGTCATCAGAACCCCATGAGAATTTCTGGAATGAATTGGCCTGGTCCTGCAGATTCCAATAAGACCAATGACAATGGTCACACAGAGTGCACATCACAACATGTTAAACTTCAAAGGAACGATAAAACTAACTGCTGGCTTAGTACCAGCCACTGTATCAAGGGTTTCTCTGGTTTAAAACCAATAAATTTGATTATGACTAAACATATTAATGTATAATAAAACTAAGGTTACAAAAACTAGACACCGACCATTACAGTACAGTACATGCACGGTCAGCTGTGTGAACAAAACAAAATGCCCATCTAGCCATATAAGAAATGAAACAAACACATATTCATATCAGAACCAATTACAAGGTACAACAAGAACATCTATGTTCTGGTGTAAACAAGGCATCAACTGACTTATGGAGACAAGAGATTGTGGCAATACTGGTACTGTATAAAACACTTCTGAATGACAGAACAAAAAAGTTTTACACTATTGCTAGATCTTTATCCCTCCTTTTTTCTCCTTGGGTTTAAATAAATCTCGGGAGTCCCAAACTGAGGTTAAGGCACACCAATTTCTAGAGTCGCAACTTAGAGGCGACTAAAAATTTCCTGATGAGGCCATTTCCTTGATAACACACCCCCATTAATATACTTGCCTCGTCTGAAAAAAGACATCTTCGTCAACAAAGCCGAAATCGGCGCACAGTTTGGTAATAGTTCCCGTAAAAACTCGCTGCTTTTGAGGCTGCTGACCGGCATTGTTGTTTGCAATATTGTTCTGTAGATTAGTCTGTAGGTTGTTGGCAATAGTGGCCATGTTACTTGGGGTGGCTGCTGGATTAAATGCACCTGGAGGAGCCAAAGCCCTTGGGGTTGGGTATGTTACAGCCGTCACCTGCAGGAGAAGATAAAAAATTATTCAGTGTGAAGTGTAACTAAATATAATAACAGATAAACCACAGTTTAGTAATGCAGTAATGCTTTGGATTTCGTAGATAACAGGTGCAGGCAGTACTGTACTGTACTATACTTATATTCACACAGTTTGTCACTCAGTTCAGTGAAACACATGGACCTAATTACAGTATGTGGTAAATTAAAAATGTCTTCCTGCTGACCTGAGGCTGTGCTTGTGGCTGTGCCTGTGGCTGAGGCTGTGGTTGAATCTGTGGCTGCATCTGTGAGTTGGTCATCTGTGCAGGATTGACAAGGCTCGGGGGCTGTAAGGTCTGGGTTATAGGTGGCTGACCCATGAGACTGCCGCCTGTGGTGGGTTGTCCTATTGTCTGTTGGGTAATAGTTGGTTGGCCTATGGTCTGTAAGCCCCCTAGACCTGGAGGCTGGATCATGCTCTGCTGCACAGGTGCATACTGTGGCTGTTGAGGAGCACCTCCTAGTACCAGCTGCTGGTTGGGAGCTGATGGATGCTGGCCCAGGAGCGATGGCTGCAGCTGTGGGGTCGCCTGTGGACGCTGCTGCCATGGTGGAGGAGCTTTCCCACCACCAAACTGTGCCATCCTCCCTCACCTGAAACAACAATATAGAACAATATAAACTAACTTGTAAAGCTGTAGATACCTGTGACTATTAGACCATCTTGCCAGGGGTCCCTAACCTTTTTCATCTTGTCTACCACTTGACATTTTTATATGATAACCTCATACCACTACTGAACTGTATACCCACAGTTGCATAAACATGGGTGAAGCACATGATAATCAAACCAGTGAACTGAAAGGTATTACTGTGCCCCTATATTTTTCAAGAGAACTAGGAACTGGTGAAGTTAACAAGTACAGTAATCAATTTGGGTTTAACATTCGTCTCTATGGATGAATAACAATGAGGAGTATGAATAAACATTATGAAGAAGAGACATACATACATACACAGGACAACAGCTAAACAAAAAGAGACAAGACTAACTAAGCAATTTCTTTCATTCTTCATTCATGTTTCTTTCTTGATAGAGAGAAAGAGAAGACCCTACCCAGAATAAAATCAAATTCCTTACTATGAAAAGAACTACATTCTATACCAGGTAGTTGATACATGGAGTGCAAAGCAAGGTGTTTGGTCTTCCTCAGCTGACTGTCTTATTATTAAATTTATTACTGACACAATTAACAGTTAAACTACCAAAACATATCTGTGGCTACTGCAGTACAGACACTCCTCGACTTACGACCACCTGGACATACGACCGCCCCAGTCATAACAAAAATTTTTCAAATTACGTATTTTCAAGTCCCGACAACGTTAGTAATTGCGCTGTGTACTAACAATTTTTTTCTAATTCCCTTTAAAACGGCTGGCAAGCTTAAAAGTGAGAGTTTTGTGGTGCTGAGAAGAAAGAGAGACACCCATTTTAGATTTTCTATGTATTATTTTCGCATTATCAAATTACGACCTGGAATTGGGTCCCTAACCCCGACGTAAGTCGGGGACTGCCTGTACTACTTCAGTGAGTTATGACCTCGCCTTGGCAGCTGTTCCCACCCTGTGTATTGGTGTTAGGAAGAGGAACTGGGTCATCAGAGCTGTGCCCATCTCCTCGTCTCTGTAAAATTTTCTGGACTGGTGACGAGAGTTTGCAGTGGTGTGGAGGGAGGGGAGGGGTGGGGGATATCATCATGGTTTTACCCAACAGCTATCAACAGGTTATCGGAGTTAAACTATGCAAGCCTGTAAAATGGCCGTACAATGTTGAATGAACTTACTTAACCTAACCAAGGGTAGATCAGTTCATTTTATCACCAATATATCACAAATGTAGCAGTACAGTAGGTGGGAAGTTTTCATAAGCATCTCAAATTGCCCAGTCATAAAATTGTGTTTGGGACAGAAAAATCGTAAAAATTATATTACTAAAACATTCTCTGGTCATACTTGATGAGAGTGGTCCAGCCTTAGTGCCAACCTGAGTGTTTTTCGTTCCCATTGTTGAAGTCTTCAAAAGGTAAGAGAGCTTTTATCCGAAAGGGCTTAATTTCCTCGAGATGTTGGTTAAGGGCTTGTTAACTACAGTAATACCAATTAGGACTACAGTCACTCAAACCTAATGGATTCTTGTTCATAGGATGGTAACACTGCACTACAAACGTCTAGTTTTCAAGTTTACATACAATAAATTAAAAAAAGGTAATTAAAAAAATAAAATACCCATCAGAACATATTAAGTAACAATATGGCATCAATCCTCTGAACAAAACCGTTTGATTCTGTTAATAAATGTTTGGTTGGCTCTGAATCACTCCCCTGAACAACTGAGGTTGATGAAGGTGACACAGTACACACCTTTGACCCAACAATGATTTAATTTATTATTTCCTAAAACTGTCACTCATAAGGTCGTGAATGTCTTAAAACCTAAAACTCTGCTTCAGAACCTTAACAGATGGCATCCTCTTGATACTAACTGATATCTGCTTGATTTAGAGAGTCATGTACGTCAATAACCGAATGATTGTCTTGTGTTACAGGGAAGTAATACCCAGCAAGGTGAGGGTGTTGGTGGGCGGTCCTCACGAGTCTGTCCTTCTCAAGGTATCTTTATATCATTAGTTAACCCTTGTTGTCACTCTCACCACAACAGCAAGTATCTCTAGTACTCATAGATGATAAATTTACTCACTTCTTCACAATTACTCTACTTTAAAGGTCTGCCGAGGCTTTGTTTACACACAGTTTACTCCTTTTCTCCCTCGTCTCTCATCTTTAATGAACTTCAAGTTGTGTTCACCACAACCTTCTAGATATTAACAAGCACAAGCTTTATGTGGAGCAGCACAATGTGGTCACTTACCGTCGTAAAAGCGGTAGAAAACGTCCCAGAAAATATATATTGACAAGGCGTCTGACAACAATATGGCGGTGTAGTATTGACGACGGCTGGGGCGGCGGCGGGGCGCATGCGTCCCTCCCTGGCAACTGCACACTACTCCTCTTTATAATCCATTTTCACCCATTATGTAACTCGTCTCACTCATTACAGTTTCCCTTCAGCTGCCTTTTTTCAAGTTTTAGCTTTCTCTTTAATAAGATTATATTATATAATTGATAACTTGCTGTACGGATGAGGCAGCGTTGTTGCGAGGGGTAGAGGGCTAGAGGCGTGTCGTGTATTTATATAAATATAAATAATATATGTATCTTTAAAATATACAATGTATATAGATTATATATAATATAATATATTATATTATATTATATATAATCTCGGTACCTACCCGTAAGTTTTATAAGCATTGCAGAATATAACTACATGCTTACCTCACCTCATATTCAGGGTCGGCGACCTCGTCCCTCCCCTTCAAACGTTTTCAAACTGCCTTTACTTTATTCTCGTCACCACCGATCAGTTTGTTAGTCGCTGGGTGGTCGATCACGTCCCTGTTATTCAATATTGGTAAATAATGGGCAGGTACTGGCTCCAGAATATACAGTAGCTGCGCCAGTGTTGGTAAATTCTGGTCTCAAATAATCTCACACTTTTACTTTATCTTCTTCACCAAATGGTCGGCTCGTTAGCCGCTTGGGCGATCGGTCACGTCTCTGTTACACACTCTTGGCAAGTACTGGGCATGCACCGGCTCCTGAATGTACCTAAACCCGCTCCAGTGTTGGTCAAGTCTTGTCTTGAAAGAGCTCACACTCGGTGCCGTCACAACACTCTCTGGTAGATTGTTCCAAGAGTTTACAACCCTCACTCCGAAAAAAGTTTGCCCTCACAGTTTTCTGGACTTGCGGCTTCTTCAATCTTGAGCTGTGACCAAGGATTTATCAGAGTTAAACTTGTAGTGGAATTCTCCCCTACAAACGCTGTTTGTCGCTGCCTAGCCGACCCCATCAATTCCCTAGTGTATGCCTCGTGGTCTAGGTCAACCAGCGCCGCCATACACCACGGAGCGGGGGTCAACTGCTAAGCCACGCCTACCCCCGCTATTTAAGACCTGACCTCGTGGTGCTCTCTCTCTCTACCTAGAGCCACAGCCAGCAACACCTCCTCCTCCGCCTGCCGGCGGCCTCCGCCTGCCTGGCGGTCCTCTCTCCCGCTGGCGAGCATGGCGACCCACAAGCTGTCCGTCTCTGAGCGTCCTCACCAACCAGCTCTCTCTACATCACGCTTGTAACCATGCTGCCTTCCCAGCACCAAGCTGCATTGTACATCCAATACAACATGCATATAGAGAGCACATTGTGAGTTTCCTTTCTCCATTCCATCCTGAGTGTGAACCCAGACAACCCATACTCCACAAACTAACAAGTACTGCCTCAGTCTTTACCAAGGTATATGACCTCATACACAGTATGTATGTAATTAAAATCAATCTGTACATTTTGCACTAATTATGAAATAACTGTTACAAATATTTATCTTAATATTTTTCCAAGTAACCATAACGAAGACACATCACAAGAATATGTTAAGATAGCGATAAGATAACCGAGCTCTTGCCGAATCAACGTTTTGACATCAAAATGCTAATAACGTATCAATAAGAGATGGATTCAATTTACATGCTTTAACCTTAAAAATTACAATTATGATATAGCGTACCCAGAAAACGACAATTATCTTAAGTATTGTTATATTCTAATATCAAATATGAGGTACATATACAGTAATTGGATGTGTTATCTGATTGACTTCATCCTAGAGTGGCGGGTTATTGTCTTCTGATCCTGCAGTAAGTACCAATTGACAGGTTGTGTGCTTTGTTTCCATAAAATATAGGAATTTATGTTTACATCATTATTGATGAGTGGTTTACGAAGTTCATTTGATTTGTCAGAAAGTAGAGTTGTATACCAGTGATGTGCTTATGAAGTGTTACAGATCTTACAACACTTAACAGTCAGGAAAGTGTTTTAATATGAAGCTGTGGCGAATCCAGCAAGTGTCTCTATACAACAAAGCCAACAGTGAAGTACAGCGGTATATATATATATATATATATATATATATATATATATATATATATATATATATATATATATATATATATATATATATATATATATTTTTTTTTTTTTTTTTTTTGATTAGACAACTTTTGAAAAAATGACTATACATAAACTCTGAACTATTTATCATAGAGATCTGAAATTTGGCATGGAAGCATAACTAACAATAAGGAAACACTGGTAAAATCAGATCACTATTAAAAAAAATAGACCTTTATCAGTAGAGAATGCAAAAATTCCTGCAGGACAGCTTCAGACAAAGTTATAGTTCTACCTAATTTCCGCTTATATCGTTTTCTCTTGATGCGCGCGATAGAAAATGGTTCACTGTAAATGACTAACGAAGTTGAAACTTTTAAACACAGCTGGACGAGGAATTTCGTGATTTTTTGTAATCACACGAGCCCCTATTAGTGGTAAAGCGCAACTAAAGTGGGTTTTTACCCACCTTAAAGTATTTATATTAAGATAATTGCATAGAAAAAGAAATTAGAAATGTTTCATTATGGTTAAAGGAAAAAAATCGGTTTCTTTTTACTGATTTTCGTCATTTTAAGTCATCTTTAAGTAGTTTGCTGTTTGGGCATGTACCTTGACTATGTGGATTTCAAACTAACTATATGTTTTAAGAACATACCTTTTTATCTATCTTGAAATACTTTCAATTACACTTGCCCTCATTTCCGTGATATTCATTATTTTTGTGTTGTTTAACCTGAAGCTGCCTGTTATGTTTGACTATGTTAAAATAAGCACCATACTTCATTATGGCAAAGAATTATGAAGCACTGTAATTTCATTTACATCTCATTACCAGGTTAGAGACACAATTGATGGAATACACCAGCGACGGTTGTGTTGACCGAGGTGATGATTTATGATGTGGTAGTAATAGGAGCTGGGGCAGCTGGCCTCACCGCCGCTCACAAGCTTCTCCAGGCGGACCCAAACCTCACCCTAGTTGTTCTTGAGGCCAAGGGTAAGTATCGCTACCTCATGCAGACACTTCCATTTTTCTCGTTGCCTCTGAGGCCAAGAGTGTGTGTCTGAATGCTATAAAAGAGTGAGTATCATTTGCAGGCATATCCTTCCTGAGAAGCCAGTCAGAAGAACTGTATTTGTCTCAGAGCATGAAGACCCTTATGGTAGTCTGCCTTGAAACTGTGGCCATCTCTTTAATAGCAGACAATACACTTCTCTGGTGGAGTGACGGATAGAATGAGTTGTCCAGGGTGGTTGCCTATGATAAATTAATTGGTCAACTTTGGCCAAGGTCAAGCAAACATGGAGAGATGGGACCAGCCACTCAAGCAGCTAACGAGTCCATCAGTTAAATAGCTCAGCCTCATACAGATCCTTATTGTTTAGGGAGGATTGACTAAATATTTTATATTTTTCAGGTATGGCTGCAATTTAGTGTGGAGGCTGCCGAGTTTGGCCAATGTTAGGAAAAACACTTAATAATATACAGTATATAAAATAAAGAAATAATCACTAATTTTTATGGAATACACTCGCTATAAACAAAACACTTATATGGGAAGTTATGAAATACAACCTGAATCTAACGAAACGTAAGGTTTGTATGATCAAGAGATCATCAATACTTATTTCAGACAGAGTCGGTGGTCGCACACTGACGGTGCCTGTGGACATCGGTGATGGCAAGACTGACACTTTTGACATGGGCGGCCAGTGGGTTGGATCAAGCCAACATCATGTCCTCAACATGATGGAGGAACTGGGCCTCAGGACCTACCCACAGTGAGTAGTGACACAGGATACACCAGGGCATTGCAGGACAGATGTAAATTAATTTATTAAAAGGTTACTTTGAGAGTTAGGCTAGAGTTGATAATTTCAAGAGAGGAAAGTAAATTACAGCACAGTACTGTATAGTTTAAATGAATAGTTAAGTTTTTACCAATACTACCGTAACTTCAACACTGAAAAGTGTTGAACTTGGGTGTTGATGATTACTTAGAGCAGTGATGTTAATTATTGTTTTCAAAAGATGAAGTACAGTAAGTACAGTATCCATTTCCGTTCTTTAAACCTCTTCATATAGTTCACAGATTAGAATGAGGGAACGATATAATGCTATACAGTATCATATAGGTACATTAATGTACATTTTGATGACTCTACAACAAAGTACAAAAAATAAAAATTATCAGACGTAAGCTGGAAATTTCTTTAAACTTTCATTAGTGTCTGTAGTTAAATGTAGTCTGGTCTCTTGAGGGAATATATTCTTGAGCTATTGTCTGCCTCTGTGTTAAAACCCTTGACACGTATTCACCAGGTACACGGAGGGCACGAAGGTGATGCAGCTCGGAGACAACAAGATACGCACTTACACCGGAGACATACCCTCACTAGGCTCCCTCAGGGGTCTCATCCAGCTCCAACTGTTTATATGGAAGGTTAGATAATGATATCACTTGTTTTCTATTGGTGGCATTTACCCTCTTGGTTTACTTTATGAGGAGCTTCAGATGCCTGGGTTTTCTTATGTGCAAATAACTGTACAGTACTTTTCCTTTTATAGTTCCACTTGAATTATGGTACAGGTATTTAAGTTTGGTTACCGTACTACTGAATGGATATGGATTATCCTCAGAGCATTCAGAGAGAAGGATTACAAAGATAATCCTGAGGACTATGAACTCTTCCTAAAAGCTAAAGCAGATTTTACTGATCTGGTATTATATCACAGAGTAAGGGACAAATTAGTGTACTGTACAGACTAGAAGCTTATAACTAAGGTTGATGACTGAGAACTTAAGGTAGACATTGAATCAAAATTGACTAACCTTAGTGGTGACTCAGATTAACATAGGGTCACAGGCGTTGTTCCATAAATGATCAACCTAGGTGTGTGTGTTGCCTCAGGCTGAGCGCATGGCGGCCAAGGTGCCCATAACAGACCCGTACAGCAGCAAGTATGCTGCTGAGCTGGGCGGAGAGACGGTGAGCTCCTTCATGAAGAAACACATATCCAACAAGGCGGCCATGGAAGCTATTGACGTGGGCTGTAAGGCGTCTTTTGGTAAGTTTGTTTTGAAAGTTTATACAGTACTTGATTTATTTGCTGTTGGTTTACTTGTTTGTATAGTATTATTTTAACTGTGAAAAGAAAGGATGTGTGTGTGTGTATGTTTGTTTTAGATAATGTTATAGCGTCACATTCATAAACAGATGCTGTACAGAATAAACAAATATAAACTCAATATAAAGGGACAGATGCATCACGGATCAGCGCCCTGTTCTTCATGGCCTACGCTAACTCTGCCGGAGGAGTCATGAAGGTGTTTGAGACCAAGAAAGATGCCGCCCAGGAGTCACGAGTCATGGTCAGTGTAACGTGGAGCAGGACACCAGGAGGTCAACTCTGAGGAAAAGTCTATCTCTCGGTGACACTCATAGTCAACTACAGTACATTTTCAAAATTAATTGTAAAATATAAATTCCTGCTTCACTCCATGGCTGCTAGAGCTCACTGTACTTATTTCATATGATTATAATTTTATGCCCTCAACCCTTATATATAATGATAATATAACTGCCTACATGCTCGGACTCTTCTAAATTTATGTCTGTACTTTATAATTAAACTGTTCCTTTGAAGGGAGGAACACAGCAAATATCAGAGCTTCTGGCAGACAAGATTGGGAAAGAAAAAGTCCTCCTCAGCCACCCAGTTTGTGAAATGAAGCAGACGACAAACTCTGTGGAGGTGAAAACGGAAAATGGAAAATGCTTCACTGCAAGGAGGGTCATCATGACAGCTCCGCCAAATCAACTTATCAAGATGAAGTTTGACCCACCTCTACCACCATACAAGCAGCTGATATATGAAAACCATCCTATTGGTCACCTCATCAAGTTTTACGTGACATACAAAAAGGTATGAATGTTTTTGGTTGTTTTTTTCATTGTTGATTGTATATTTCTCTTAAGAGTTCTTCAGATGTAATTTTTAAACCTTTGAAAAACCATGAAAGTCACTGAAATACTATTGGAAGGCTTCATATACTGTACTCTCTCTATAAGACAAGACAACTTTCTTCTAACAATCACATTTTCACCTTTGTGTTAAGTAACAACCCAACACAAAGTACTGAATGTTTAATTACCATTATCCCCAGGTCAACCTCTCCTTAGATCAGGGTCACTTTAAATCAACCACTGTCCTCACCAACAATCAGCCTGCTAGCCACTTGGGCAGTCAGTGACTTATGCATCAAATTCTGTATCATCACCATAGACCACTAGAGGGAGACCAGCTCAGTGTACCAAGCCTGCTGTAAATCCATTCTTCCTCGTCTCTTGTGTATAATAGGAATTGTAACTTGAATCACTTCATCCATTTTCCATAGGCATTCTGGCGAGACAACGGATATTCAGGTGAAATTGTGAGTAATGGCGGTGAGACGGAGGTTGATGGTGTGAGCAGAGGGCCTCTCAGTGCCTGCTTTGATGCCACCACCCATACTGGCACACCAGCCATCGTGGGCTTCATTGCTGGACGACAAGGTGTTGAGTGGCATAATAAGACGGTACTGTAATTGTTTTGTGCTGTACTGTTCTTACATATATGATATATACACTGAGATACATATCAATAGACAAACACTGTACTATAGACAATACTGTACTGTACATATATAACATACTGTACTAGTTGATGCAATGTACCACCTAATATGACAAAGTTTTAAATCTTCAGAATATTAGATTATGCCTGAAAAATGTCTTTTCTTTAAGGAGGCAGAAAGGAAGAAAGCAGTAATTGATGGTCTGTCCTCTACCCTTGGCAGTGAAGCTCAAGACTATGTAACTTACATAGAGAAAGTGTGGGCCGATGAGCCATATACAGGCGGGTGTCCAGTTATGTTTGGTGTTCCTGGAACTATGTACGCCTTCCCTCACCTGCGTCTCCCATTTGATAGGTAAGACCAAGAGGTTGTAGGGAAGGAAATAACAAAACTAAAGATTAATTCATCTCTTCATCCATTGTTTCACTTTTTAATTGAATATCATCAAACAAAAGTTCACCTGAGTGGAAGTTGTCACCAATTCTTGACAAAGTGAAAATAGTGAAAATTAATTTAAAGTATTAGAATATCCTCACTGTGTGCTTATTCATGCATGTTATTGTCTTTTCTTGATGAATAATTTTAGATTGCCAATATGTTAAAATGATCTACTACAGACAGTACAGGTATATAAAAACAATATGGCATCCCTGTCATTAAATTTACACACAAAAGCATGCACACACACACACACAAACGTACGCGAGTATCAGCAGAAATGATTATTTCAATTGAGCTTCCTCTCCAGGCCCGGGGAGGAGGGATGGTAACCTAACTTCCTGTACAGTGAGCAAGTAAAGAGGGCGAAGGTGATCGACCTTTGTTTGGTGAAGTGAGTGAGGGTGATAAGAATAAAGTGAGTGGAAGTTATGATGAACATAAGGTAGCCCGGATGTCTTGAATTATTCCAGAGTATAAACCACCTTCGGTAAACAGATTTTACAAATTTAATTACCGCTATTGAGTCTGGAACATTATTGCCGAGTGGTGAAGAAATCTGTGGTTTATGGATAGAAAGTCAGTTCTATAGTTTCACTGTCATGTTCCCCTGAATTCTTGGTTAGGAGCTTAGGGGGATGAAAATATAATTATACAGACTGTATATTATGTATTTACCTTCTCAATACCACTATTCATCCTCAGGCTTCATTTCGCTGGAACAGAAACGGCAACAGTGTGGACAGGTTTCATCAGTGGTGCCATCCAGTCCGGGGAACGAGCTGCAAAAGAAGCCTTACAATATTTTCGTCCTGAATTGTTGACTGAGAAAGATTTGCTGGGGACATGTCATGATCCAAAAAGGTCTTTACTACCTGGTAATAGTTTATAATGAAATGTTTATGAATGAATCTTGGTATGTAACTGATATTTAATCATCAATTTATCTTACTAACAAAAGGTACAAATACATATATGGATTATAAAATGGTTGCTGAATACCATTGGTTATCTGTCTTTCTATATGCAAAAAGTCCTCTGCCTATACTTAAGAGATACATTACCACATCCTCTAACTACTTGTCATTATATTCTTAGGTACTGTATCTCATCAGCCATTTCTTCACATACAGCATCTATCCTTCCACCGTCCTTCATACTCTCTTCTCAGTCCTGTTCTTATTTTTCTCTTTCCAATTCCTTCTCTTATACATTTCTAAAGTCCTTCACATTATATCATCGCTCTAATGTAAATCCTCCCCGCCCCCCAGTTATACATTAAGGGGTGTAACAGGTCTCTATCCTGGCCTAAGGGTCATTGATTATCTCGGTGTTCTCTCTCTGTCCATTACATTTTGCAAGTCTTCATGATAACAATATGTACAGTACTTCTCTGCTAATTTATGATGGCCTCGTATATTGTTCACTTCCCCATTTATACAGCTTAGTGGACCAGTGACTCTTGGGGGCAGGACAGTGACTCTTGGGGGCAGGAAGTGAGTGCAGCACAGTATCTACTTTACCTGTGTCATAATAATCCTACCACTTGTTTTTCCTCTTGACTCTCCTGCACTGGTACCTGTAGTATAGTATAGTAGTGTTGTGGTAGGAGCTTTGGGCTAATCATTCTAAGATACCACTTTTTAATCGAAAAATTGTTCTTAAATTGCTAGGAGGAATGAGAGGGGAAATTATTTTAATGCATAAATTTCCTTTTTTCTATAAGGTATATAGTATTTTAATAATGTAATTTTACTGTAGACTGAAAGTAACTTGTGACAGATAGGAGTAATTACATTTCGAGATAACTACTGTACTAACTTAACCATCTTCCATTTCAGCATCCCAAGTGACATCAAGATGGCCAAGTAAAGGGATCTATATTCTCTATTTGGCTGTTGTGGTTGTGTTAATTGGTGTTACATTCTCAATATACTTTCAAGATGCCATCTGGTGACACATACACAACTGAAAATATCAACATTAATACACTATTCCAACTGAAAATGTGAGAGAATTCAAGAGCAATTGCAAATTATCTTAAATTAGAATCAGTGAATCATTTACATTTACACCAATATAAACCGTTTCTAATTTAAGGTTTTTATATACAGGTACTGTACCATTTACAGTCACCAATAAAAAATTTTCTTCAAATTAATGTGTTTTATGTATCACTTACAGTAACCATTAGTGTTATGAGATGTATCGTATATTTATTCCCAGTATCTTTGTGTTTAGCAGAATACATCACTGCCTATCATTATTTGTCCAAAATTAAGAAAATCTGTTTATTGGGGACATATACTGAACAACCACTGCAACAAATTACAGTACTGTATATTGGATTAGGTCGAACAGCCACAATTGGTGGCAAATTTTAACTACTGTACTTATTGTAACCTTTTAATTGTTACTGGTATGTTAGTTATATAGGGACAGCTGTGAGGTGCATGGTAACATCTCACATTATATATTGTACAGAAATTGTTGAGTAGTTCCTTACCCGTCACCACACCTTTAGTTACCCTGGTGCTGCTTTTATTTTAAAGTTTTCTCCTCAATCTCAATCCTCCTCTTCTACCAATTTTTGTTTCTATATCCTAATAGTTCCTCCTCCACAGGGAATGTTGGTATTTTACCTAAAGTGATGTCACTCAATTTTTAATACTAATCATCTTCATTATCCAACTAGACTGAGGGTCTTAGGAGCAACAACTCTTCAGACAAGAGACAATGGGATGGATCTCATAGACATTCTAAATCTTGAAAGGGATGAAAAACATAAACCCATACTGTACCATTTTCCAAGCTGTCATGCTTCACCAACATCATTCAAGCTTGCCAAGACATGCAGGATGAACATATGGAAATACTTCTTCATACAGATGATGGTAGACCTATGGAACACTATACCAGCTCAAGCTGTGGAATTGAGAACAGTAGTGGGTTTGAAAATATCCATTGACAAGACTTACCAAGAACAATGGAGGGATCCTACACAGACCACTGGCCTTCTTCCCTCTGTATGGCCAGTCCACCTCGAGTTGGGTTGCCATTAGGAAAATAATATAGTTAAAAATATTTCCTCTAATTTTGTGGATGTACATCTCATCAGTTTAGGGAGCCAACTACCTCCATCTCTTCAACTTCTCTACTCAAGTCGTGTTTTAACATACAAAATATATTTCCAGAAAATCAAACCTCTTAATTGGCGGATTTATTTTATTCTTCAAAAATAATGGGAATGGCATTTTCACATATGCATTGGCAGTGCAAATAGCATAAATTAAGGTCAATATAAGGTGGCAATTGAAAACAAAGCTGTAGAGATTTTACCTTCAGTGCAAATAATGGCATACTGTACACTCTATTAATACTGGATGTAGAGTCTGTAATGCCTCCTTAGCTCAGACAAAAACAGCAACAGCAACACCCACACCAAGGTATAGAAGACTCTGAAGATGAGAGAAGATCCCCCCAAATCAAAATAATTCGTATAATCTGCACACGGGGGAGAGAGAGAGAGAGAGAGAGAGAGAGAGAGAGAGAGAGAGAGAGAGAGAGAGAGAGAGAGAGAGGTATACATTACAGTGTAAATTAAAAATAACGAAAAGGTGCTCTGTATTGACAAATAGGGTCACAGAATGTCACCAGGCAAGACAAGAAAGAGGAAGATTTTATCAACGAACTGAAGAAACTTTATAATGGCAATAAGAAATTTGCTGCTGGAAGGTTGAGAGTGGTAGACAGCTTGTGGGGGCTGTAAAATGCAGGACAGTCAGCCATGGGCTTTGAAAGCTTTTACTTTTTTATAAAAAAAAAAATATTACTAGGGGGTAAGCACAAACCCCTGGAGTACACGAAGATATCCTAAATTTTCTTAAAAGGTTTTAACATCAACAGAGGACAATGCTCATAACATAACTGTGATATTGAACTTTTTTCTCTGTTGACAGCATCTTGTGTATGTATGAATGTACAGTAAAGTTCTATACTGTATATATAGCACTTAACAAACTGCAATTCTCAAGGACACCTCAAATAAATCTATATTTTGGGAAACTGTAAACTAGAGCATTTGTATCTAGCATGTCAGGAGCACTTTGGCTTAATGCAGCCATTTACTTTGGTGGTAAACAGAACCTCCGGTCCTTCTCCAGCACTTAAAAATTGTACTTGCATGATTAAGATAATGTACTATACTTTACATCCTCCAGTGATGGCTTCAGTCATTAAGGGAAGACCATTGGACACTCCTTCTACTAGCAAAGGAGTGAATCAACACTGAATCTGCCAAGTACAGTAATGTACATCTGACAAGAAATTTGCAAGAGATTGGAAAATGGTGAAAAGCTAAATATCCACTTGTTAATTATGTGCCATAAAAAATTAACTTTAATGTTATTCAGTGATTCAGCGTGAATAAGGCAGTACTAAAATAAAAAGCTCATATTTAAATTCCAGGAAGTAGACAACTTTATGAGTGATTCAAACTGAAATGATAAGAATGAACCAGCATGTGGTCAGTTAAGTAACTCTTTTGATAACCTGGTACTGTACTGTAGTATTTTTTAAGAATCAACCATGGCAGTGATCCAGAAGGTTCCAGATACAGTATTACAGGTTACTCGACATATATAATTTCAATACAGTACATGGTGGCCAGGTAGGTGTTTGTCCCTTAGGTCTTAGAATGCATCAAACAGTGCACCCAGTAAGTGTACACAGACTGTGTTTCCTGAAGAGGATAATAAATTTGTTAACAATAGAGACCCAACACACTTTACTAATCTAAAATCTGAAAAATTCTGATACCCAAGTAGAATACTGGTTCCTCCCCACCAAGATGAATCACGGAGGTTCCACTTAATATGTCCGTACATGTGTCACACTTAGTTAAAATGCAGCTGATGTGTTTGTTTAACAAAGAAAACTTTTGCTTTTACTTTTCTAACTTAATTGGAAACCAGTTCATATATTTGGCATTTCCTTTAAGAGGTCATATACAATCATAACATAAAACTATACCTAAATTAATTCTTTAATTTTAATTATCATTTCACCGCTTTTGAGCTTCCTAAACATTCTGGCAGTTGGTCTGGTCTTTGTTACGAATTTTATTGTCAAGTGTTAGTACAGGAGGGTGTAGTACCCAGTGGAAACTGAGATGTTTAGCAGTGAGGGTCACACTGGATAACACTTCTTATATCTGTCCTGGGCCAGGACTCAAACTCAGGACACAGTAGCGAGAGAGATGCACATTACTTCTGTCATACAAACACCACAAATGGTTCATATAATTGTCATTCATTTATAACTTGTATCACAATCATTTATATTATTGTCTCTATAAACACACACATCAGTGTGTTTTCTTGGAAAAAACTATAAAGTACAGTATCACTATTTCTCATGTACAGTACAGTACACCTAATATGATGGCATGTACAGTTTGACATCATAGGAAGTGAGAAAAACTGTGGTCGATGGATACATCTGGCATCTCCTCGAGGTAGTGCGTACTGTAATATTTTTAGATGAATGTATGAATCGCTCGAAATCAACGACTTGGAGTGATTCATTCATGAAAAAATATAACCTACATTACGACCTCTCCATCAGCCACAGATTTTCTCACGTCCTATGATGCCAACTGTGCCTAGTAGTTTACAGGTATAGATTTAAACTTAAAAAAAAGAAGAAAGAAACTTAAATCGACAATGAATGTAGTTGAACGATTGAAGTGTTTTAAGTGCTACATACTGTACTGTAATCTTCACAACGAGAAATATAAAATAACACTCTCTCCTGAGGACAAGACTGACAACTTTGGTTCAGGCACAACCAGTTTAACCCAGCTATTGTTACCTTATATATAAACAGTTATCTATGGTTAAACAACAACAGTATAGAATTATGGTTTCAATATTTCAGTTTCTAAATACTGTAGTACATAAATGCAGATAAACCCACAGCAAAAGTTATGTACTGTATGTACGCTATATATAATTAAACTCAAACACGTACCTAAACAGAGATATTTTCTATCAGTTTGTGGTAAGTAAACCATAAAAACATTTCTTACTGTATCCAACTTCTACAAGGTGCACACAAAGTCCTGTTACCTCCTCCTCAAACCTTGTCATTCCCTAACATCAATACAGTAAACAGAGTAGTGGATGAATGGAACAAGATACCAAATATCATCATTAACTCGAATACGCTGAATAGCTTCAAACATAGGTTGGATGCTTATATGAGCAATAGGGGCTGGGTGTAAACGGGACTGCCCAGTATGGTCCAATAGGCCCGCTGCAGTTTCCTCCATTCTTATGTTCTTATGTACTCTATGTATTTTCTTCACTTAATTATAGATGTTATATAACAAGGCAAAAGTAATTATAGCACTGAAGAGCAAACAGTAATGAGCAAGTGAACTCTCTGATGGACCACACACACTGAGGTAATTGGCTCATAACAACTGACCCATAAATTATAAAATGATGTGACGTGTTTGATCAAGGAGTAAATAAAAAACATTACTCTCTAAAAACTACAAATTAAATTTTTCATTCCCCAAAGGTGCGAGGACCCTGTCTGTACCTTATATAATCACTACTCCTCACCAACCTAGAAAATTCTTTTACATAAAAGCGTCATCAACAAAGACTGCAAATGCAACGGTTAGCCGAAGTTCTGGTAAATTTTTATTACATTATTACAAAGGCCAAAGCCCCTGAGCCTTATTATAATTCTGTATATATTTCTTACCAATTAGATTTGTTGTATATAAAGCTCTCTTAATATATTTAAAACATTTCTTAAGTTCTACATAAAAGATTAAAAAATGTGCTTATACTGTAGTAAAATATAATTATTCAGTATGACAAACATGAATGATCAGGAACATTTACTCGGACTAAATTCCAACTTCGACGACAAATTCTGGAAAAATAGACATGAATATGGATCACTAAATTTAGGGATAGCAACTTCCATCTTGAGAATGTATTCAAGAAGATCACTTATCCAACGATTCAAAGGCTAGAAAAATACTGAAGCCGACGTAACAATAAAATATCAGTGCTATTGTTAGTGTTCAGATGGGTCGTGGCGCAACTTCAGATACACTACATTAACTGCTTTTCTACCCTGCTCCTTCTACTATATGTAAAGACATGGCGAGTCATTGTATCAAGCCAGTACTATAACAAATTTGGCTTACAAATTACCAGTCCTTAAATTAAAAAGACAACAGAAATGGAATTCATCACATTGCTGTTTTCACAAGATGGTATATCAATGAACTAGTACTTCTGCATGGGCGAAATATTTCATATCAATGTATTAGAAAGGGTTTTATTCTTTTCAACAAGAACAATATCAAGATGCAGCATTTTCCCAAAACAAAATTGTCCCCAAATTCACGTGATGAAATACTGTAACTGCTAAGATACATTGTTGCGATACTAGAGATGTCAACAAGTGCATTGGAGAAGACTGTCACTTTGTCGCCTCAGTATATTGTATTGCAGTTAATAACAACACGCTTACATAGTTCCAATATTCTACAAGTCATATATTAGTGCTGTAAAAACCACGATGGAGAATGATGACAACTAGTTTTATCACAGAAATTGAGAGGAACTGTACGGAGAATATAATTGCTCAATTCATCACCCACCACTAGTGTTGCCTCTCATTGTGTCAAGATGCCTCAACATAAATCAACAACCCTGACATTGTAAACTCTCTCTTATATAATCAGTTCTCGTTAGTGTGATGACAATGTGAACGCTATAATTATAACTGCCTAAAAAAATGCAGGGAAAATAGTCATATATGGTGTGTGAAAGCACAATATTTGCAATGATGGTGTTTACAATAAATGCAATATCAGTAATAATAAAAAAGAGGAGCATGATTATTACAAAACTGCTGAATGTTGCAAAGTATTATTAATGAGCATAAAACCTGCACTCTGTCAGGACCGAGTGTTCTCTACTTAGACAGATTCTTGCAAAACCTAAATATCTCTGACGGTACACAATTCAGACACTTCCAAAATATTAATAATTGGTACATATCAAGCTCGTTTCCTTTTTCCCATATTGCAAATATTAAAGGAATGTAAAAACACTTATACAAGTGCATATCATTTGTTATGCTTGGTGCAAAATTATCTCATATCAACAATTCCATTCTATGTGAAAATATATAAAAGTCACCTTAATAATTAAGCCTTTAGGCTTTAATTATTTCCAGTGTACTCATTAAAATTCCTGAGCAGTTACACCTTTCTTCACTAACAAACATTACAACTATTACTATTTCGCCGCTGACTATTGGCAGCATTTGAATTATGTTCCATACTAGCAGCAATGGCTCTGGCAAGCTGAGCATCTGCATCTTCATCCTCTTGGCCACGGTTACCTCCACTTGACTGGACAGCTGACTGATCCTGAACTGAGGCAGCCATTGCTCTTGCCAGAGCTTCATCTTCAGACTGTTGAAACATGATTTACAGTACAGTATTGTCATGCTAAAGCCAATGAATAAATCATCATTTACCACCAATAGAACCCAAGATCTAACCTTAAATACTGTACTTGAGTACAGTGTCTTGCAAAGACTTCTTCATATATTTCAAGTTAATCTCCTCTTGAAATATTATTTCGTGTGACAAACTCTCTAAGTGGAATTTCAGGAGGGAAGGAATGCAGATAAGAAAGTTTACCTCAAAGAACTTGGGAATGATAGAGGAAAGCGATGGCTAGCTATTTCTACAGCCACCATATAAGTTTTTAAAGCTTGGGTCATCCAGTTTTGTCCTAAATTATATCATTAAGGAGTTCCAGCTGTTATGAAAGAAATAACTTTAGAAATTCAAGCCAACATTAACCTACCAATCCTCCCTGAAGGTTGGAGACGTTGACTGTCCGGACAGGCTGAGCATGACCAGTGGGTCTGGGGCCCACTGAAGATGGGGAGAAATATCTGGTGATACTCTGACTACTCCCGCTACCACTGCTGTGACTTCGACCTGAGCTTCCAGAGCCTTGTTTCTTGTTGTTAGGTAATCTTGATGCAGCAGCTGCACTGTGAAAATACATTTACAATAATTAACATTCTTCCCCACTAATTAGTTAAAAATTAATCTGTTCTTCTTATCCATTACCTTTGGCATCTATCATCATCACTCCATCCCAGACTATTTGAGTGGAAGAAGCGCACCAAACACAACAACATGAAATTATAATAAAAAGGTTTTTATCCAATATGACTTTCCATCAGCCGTACACCTATTTCTGTTCACAGACTAACGTCCTCATGTCTATCTCAGATTATTAATCCTCCCTAAAACTTCATACACTTTAGAACAAAGAGAAAGACACACACAAGCATAAAAGAATTATTACATGACTTACAGAGCTCTCTCTCGTGCTGTGGGAGGGCCTTTACAGTCATGGTCAACAGTGTGTCTGTGTCGCAGGCAGAAGTTCTGCTTGCAGGAGTCACAAGATACTGGAATCATTTCTTTAGTTTTGCAACCACTGGCAGAGCACTTGTTGGTATAAATCTGGAAAATAAAGAATAGCATAATAAAATCAACACATATTAATGGCTTTAAATTACCAAGTTACTAAAACAATCCATATCTTGAAAGAGTATACAGTACCCAACAGGTGCTCAGTAACCTTACATGGGTCAAACAGATGAAAAGTTTACCTTTTTGTTTTTGTTTTTACAATTGTTCTCCATGTGATCATTTACAGCTAAGTCAGGTGGCTGTCCTCTTTTACTTGGCACTGGCTGCTCACACAGTGGGCATATGGGTACCTGGACATCTGCCTGGTAACTCTCCGTACAATTATGGGCATCATACTTGTGATGGTCAACACTGAAATTAGAAAACAGAAATATACAATACTGTATTACTATACAGCAGTGTGTGTGGCTTTACCGGACACTTTTATCACACTGAAAGATATTAATTGTTTTTCATCCACATCATCCATCCATTGACAAAATCCCCGAAGTAACATTTTTGTTCTTCATTACTGTACACTGTAAGATGCGGAAATGCAAGGTAGCAAGTTCAAACTAATGATTTATTTAACTTTTTTGGTACAGTTGACTAAGAATGTGTACATCACCTGTCACACCAACTGAAGGTTATACAGGTACCATCTAACAAAGCAGGCAACGTCTAACAGCTACTGTAGTCTGATAACTTATACTGTTAAGAATAAAGAGGATATATTGTAGTCCTTCAACAATTATCTTCCAAGATGATAGAGGCGAAGAAACACATAAAGGGAACATCAAGTGGACGGTGAACATAAAAATACTGTAAAGCCAAATGAAAGAAACATAAAAGCGTACACAAGAGAGTGAAAGTCTTCTAAATATATTCATAAGAAACATCTAAAAAAAAATATATATATATATAACTGTATATATACAGTATATATATATAGCATCAATGTCTCTCAAGTAATATCTTTCTTAATGTGGTATTTCAGGAAAGTTTATATCTATTTTGTATACCATACAGTACAGTACTGTATGTAGGTTACTTGATGAAAATGAAGCACAACTTACCAGAATTCTTTTTTGCACAAGTTACAAGTGAAGGGGAGGAAATCTGTAAGAAAAAACAAAACAATACATTACTGACCTGTTATATACTCTATGTGGCATATGGTGATGTAACAAGAGTGACTGAGTGATGGTCACATGTGCTGTAAATTCCAAAACACTTCAGCCAGAGACCATTCCCAAGCCTTTAGTGATAACAGCTGGACCATACACCAATTTATGCAACAACTAAAGACTTACCCATCTCTGGAAGCTCCCTATAGTCACAAGCATTAACCTACCAACACAAACACAGCATACTCAGGTGATGGAACACATGTACTGACAAACGAGGAAAAAAAAATATAAAAAGGTTGGAATTCCTCCTCCACTTCATTCTGGATATTCTTAACATATGAAGCAAGTTATTGAAATTGTTTGTACACTTACTGATTATAGGGGTACAGTGTCATAAGGGGGTGAAGAGGGGGAGGGGGTGAAGAGGGGAGGGGGTGAAGAGGGGGAGAGGGTGAAGAGGGGGAGGGGGTGAAGAGGTGGGGGAGGGGGTGAAGAGGTGGGAGAGGGGTGAAGAAGGGGAGGGGGTGAAGAGGTGGGAGAGGGGTGAAGAAGGGGGAGGGGGTGAATAGGGGGAGGAGGGTGAAGAGAGGGGGAAGTGAAGAGGTGGGAGGAGGGTGAAGAGGTGAATAGAGAAGGACGAATATGGATAATGACGAGTAGTTCCCCCACATTTCTTATCTTACTTCATAGTCTTACCCACAAACGGGATTAAATCAATATTCATGGATACATAAGACTAATCTATTTCACATACTCTGATTGTTTCTTACACAAATAGGTTGGAAATTAATGTAAAGCTCCTTTGCAAACGATCAGGAGTAACTACCATTTGACCTCTATATCATTACAGATCTCTAGTACTTCAAACTCACATATTATCCACCGTCTACTTACCAAGCTGTCGGCATGAAGGTTGTGAACAGTGTGTCCCAATATGTGGCAGCTCCATAGTGGTAATAACGCCCTCCCTGGCAGCCACAGTCACACCACAATGGCTCAGCTCCAGGGACTCTATTTATATGACGTCACACCACAATGGCTCAGCTCTATTTATATGACGTCACGACCTCGACTTTGGCAGAATAATAGTCACAGCATCCTTCAATACGTAGATATACGCTGAAAAAATAATTATTAAAAGGATAATCTTATAATAAACTTCACCTAATAAGAGTAAATATATTGAAATATATTTATTTTTAGTTATATGATATGAATTTTGAATAGGTAAAAATTCCTCCTTATCCAATTATTACCGGGAATTAATCACCAAAGGGATAATGTTATAATAAATTTCACTTAATAAGAGTAAATATATTGAAATAAATTGATATTTTAATTAAATATTATGATATTTTAATAGCTAGAAATCCATCTTTTCCAATTGTTTAGTGAATCAAGTACCGTGACTATTCTTTTGACAGTTCCATCATCATGCCCAACACGTTTATAAACAAGGAGTTTGCATCATCCCGAGGTGACGCACACACACTGTCTCCCTCACTCTAGAAGGAGCTACATCATCCCGAGGTGACGCACACACACTGTCTCCCTCACTCTAGAAGGAGCTACATCATCCTGGGGTGACGCACACACACTGTCTCCCTCACTCTAGAAGGAGCTACATCATCCTGGGGTGACGCACACACACTGTCTCCCTCACTCTAGAAGGAGCTACATCATCCTGGGGTGACGCACACACACTGTCTCCCTCACTCTAGAAGGAGCTACATCATCCTGGGGTGACTCACACATCCTGAACTGTCCCCCTCACTCTGGAAGGAGCTACATCATCCTGGGGTGACGCACACACACTGTCTCCCTCACTCTAGAAGGAGCTACATCATCCTGGGGTGACGCACACACACTGTCTCCCTCACTCTAGAAGGAGCTACATCATCCTGGGGTGACGCACACACACTGTCTCCCTCACTCTAGAAGGAGCTACATCATCCTGGGGTGACTCACACATCCTGAACTGTCTCCCTCACTCTGGAACCATCTGGGGCCATGTCTGAGGAGGATGAGAAGCAAGTTACAGTGGTGAAAAATGCGACAGATCTTCAACGATTAAAACTAGAGAAATTGATGAAGAATCCTGTAAGTTAATGTTAGAACGATGAGGAGATTTACTCTTTAGATGACAAATACTTTCTTACCTCATGATAAGATTAAAAAGTTAATATAAAAAAACTACCCAAAGTTGCTGGTCTCTTTAATGGGAAATGTGAAGAGGAAAATTCGGTATTATCGTTTTGGTCATCCAGCGAGGTTAGGTTAGGTTGTATCGAGGGACAATTTGATGTGAAACCCCCATTTAATTATTATACCAATAAGTCAAGTTTATATAAGAGTTTATTGATGTAACTAAGATCATAATTTAACCAGTATATCCCCCACCTTAGACTTGATGCATTATCTTAATTAGGAGTTTTTCTAACTTCAGTATAATCGAATCAGTTATATTATCTGTTTCTAAATACTGTACTGTCATCTTATTATTCGATAGGAGAAACCTGCCTTTATACCTGACCGACCTAAGGACAAGAGGTTTTCCGATCCAGCGGAGTTCGTACGCAATGTCATGGGGTCCAGTGCTGGAGCCGGCAGCGGAGAGTTTCACGTTTATCGCCACATAAGACGGAGAGAATATTCACGTCAGGAGTTTCTACAACAGTGCAAAGAAAAGGTGCGTATGATGGACTGTATTAACAGCCAGCAACATTCTCTCGGTGGCTCGTTAATTATAGATGGAATTCCTGGTTATAAAACTACCATTGAATCCGTAAACATCATATATTGGATAATACGTGAATCAGTTATACTTCCTCATAATGACTAAGTTTTGAAAGGAACTTGAGAAGCAACATTTCACAAATTAAAGTAGATAGCAATGACTTATTAGTGCCACATCAGCTGACACTAGTGGTATTAAATGAGTACTGGTAAGGCATTAAACCTGTTTAGCCTTACATGTTGTCCAATTGCCATCCTCATAGCTAGTTCTTTCTAAAATGTTGGGAAATGAAGATTGGTGCTGTGCCTCTGTTTTGCACTTAAAAAGTTTGTGATGAGTAATTCATTTTTTTTTGTTATGAGTTTATATATAACTTTTGCCATTTGTTTAGATGGTGCTGCAATGGTTGTATAATTTGTTAACTACTGTACTTAACTAGTGCCCAACCAGTAAGTAGCAGAGTCCGTTTCCTTATTTTTGTTTTCTTTTTCTATTTTTACTTCTCTGGGCTGAATTTGTATTTTAGGAATGTTGTTTCAGAAGAGGAAGGTGGTAGTATTGTGTACAGTATTGTAATTTCTTGTGTAATAATGAAGATTAACTCCCAAAGTTTTCACCTGAAGTTTTGGCATTCAACTTAACTCGCTTGAAGTTTTATCACCATAAACTTAACTGAGTGGGGGGCTAATCTTCATGTGGTCCATAAAGGTTGAAACTGCAATAGGTCTCATTCATACAGTAGTCTCATCTACATTCATTTAAGCTTGAAAATGTGCAAAAATAGTACAGTAGCAGCCAAAGTAACACTAAAAAGTGTAAACCTTTGTAGAATATGCGATTTGTTCCTAAAAAAATATCTGCGACGATTTAAGTTTTTTGTGGTTCCTATATTTTCTTCTCCACTAATCGACTCCAAAAAATTAATGCTGTTTTTTTGTACAAGCATAAAATATAAACACTGTTTCAGGGAAGGAGGTTCATGAGAACATAACTTTGCTACAGTATTTAGATTTATTTCAACACCATCTTGACACTAGTGGTATGAAATCAATATTTATATATAGTTCTATTTCATTACTTTCTTTCTTGAATGTTTGGTTTTGCAGTTTTCATTATGTGGACGATGCTGATTGAGGATCTGTTGTCCGCAACTTGATATCTGTATAATTACCTGTTCAAATGACACCTCCAAAATCTTAATTTCTTTTCAAACACTAATTACTCTCTGCCTTTGGGTTTTCAGGATGATTTGGAGATTGATTACCACAATAAGTTAGAAGAAAACAAGAGAGCTGTTGAAGAAAAGGCTGCAAAGAACAGAGCGAAGAGACACCGACTAAAAGAAAGACAAAAAGCAAAGAGGCAAAAATTAAGAGAGATGAAGAAAAAGGGCATATTGCCACCTAAGGAAAGTTCATCATCTTCAGAGAGTGAGGAGGAAGAGGAGATGGAGGCGGAGGAGAAGAAGGAGGGGGCGAAAGAGAAGAAGGAGGAGGCAAAAGAGAAGGCTGGAGAACTTCTTACTAGTGATATAAACAATGACAATATAAGTGATAAAAATGGTGACAACAATGTAGAAAAGAAGTTATGAAGCAAATGGACAGTGATAAAGTGGAGGAAGAAAAGGATTAATGTAAAGGAATCAATTACTGTACTGGTATGGAGGATAATATATGATGATCATTTTTGGGTACAAATTACTATATTAGTTTACCAAACCATTTTGTTATCAGTTCAACAGATTTTGTGATATATATCAGGTGTTGTATTAACAAAATTAAAATGCAAGCAATCCTTTTGTTAGACTGATACACACACCACGTCAGTGAATTTTGTTTTAAATGTGAGCTTTATTTTGCTACAATTCCACCTAGTTATATGTAAGATTTTCATAAACTAAAGAGAAAGTGTGGCAGGTGTTTATTTTTCTAACAATTCAACTTAATACAATAGTATGTGGGATGTTAAAAATCACTTGTAGGTTGACACTGTACCTTCACCCTTCTACAGTAGCAGTTACCTTAAGAGGAACATGACATGAACACTTGGCAATACAATACACAGGACGTCTTGCAGCGCTCTCCATTATCTTTTCTCCCCCTTGCCTTAACACCTTGGGTACTAAGGGTCTTTGTGCTGAATACAACTGTATGCCATTAGCAACATAAAAATATTAAATGTGGCATCCCATAGTGAAGGGGTTAAGGCCCCTGTAACCCTAGATTGATCTCACAAAAAGTGGAAGAATAATAATACTGTACCTCAATGGCTGCCATCAGGTGACCATGGCTACCCCTAGCAAGTGTGGAAAATGGCTGTAAAAGTTGATGATAATCATGCTCATAATAATTCACAAGGATATGAAGAGACTTTACAATATTATACAAACTTTAATAATCACCACAATGACCTTTTATTTGAGTTACTTCTCAAGAGACTGCTGGTTACCAAAAAATGCTCTGTGTAATTTACTTACTGTAAAGGACTGGAAACATAATGAGATTATTTGGGATAATATTGTCAGCAAAGAAAATCCATGGGTTTAAAATGAGTGAAATTATGAAAATACTCAAACTTGATTTTCCCTGAACTTTATTTCAAGACAATCTGATGCATCTTCCAAACTAATTTTTGTATTTGATTACTTAATTTAATATTTGTCCACAAAAGGATTTTCCTTACTAGAGAAAAGAATAACAATATTCTCCCATCTATCACATTGTTATTCAATCACCGAGAGTACCACCAACAAAAGTATAAAGGGGCATTTATACCATACAATAAACAGCTATGTCTGTTTCCTATTTTAATAAAAGCTAACTAAATAAAAGGCATATACTGTATTAAATTTGGAAAAGTGCATACTGGAAGTCTTTCTCGTCCTAAAGAACAGGACATCAATCCACCTATCGGAGTAGATAATTTTCTTCACAAATTCAATCCATGCTCTAAGTCAAGATTACTGGTTTGTGACAAGATGTGCATATCGATCTCTATCAGGCACTTCAACCATGTTGTTATATGCCATCACTAACCTCAGAGTATCCTGAAGTAAGTCCAAAAACATCTTGTCACAGAGTACAGTACTGTAACTCTAATGCCACATTCACTCAAGATAATAAAGATGAGTTACGAAAATAAACTTACATTATAAACTAATAATTTTTTTTATAAGCTTGGGAAATGATACAAAAATGTATACTATTCCTACGTTCCACTGCATCTTACACCTGACATATACACACCTGGTCAATGTTGCTTATGATCTAAGATGTATTCATTGAGAGTACAACAGTTTTAAGTTAGTACAATATCGACACATTTGGCTTCCACCGACGGCCACTGCAACAGGACAGTGATATAATTTACAATATCTTTCATTTATTGTTGTGCGACTTTCCCATCCAGTCACGCATTATCACTGTCATCGAAGTCAGACGTTCATCTGTGAGTGAGATTTAGTTGATGACTTCTGCATAACAACTACTCTGTGTCAGCAAAGACTTTCATCACCAGAGCTACACTGTTGTTATAGCTTAATCCAATTACCACATCTAAAAACTTCCCACTTGTGCTTTCAAAAATTAATTCACCGATGTCACAAAAAATTTACAACCAAAGTTCCAAACCATCAAGTGAAACTAGACCAGCTCAGTCACAGGGCGATGAAGCGTGATCCTTCGCTAGTGTTCACATGCTTGGGTTTCTCCTTACCTTAAACACTTTGAGTGATCTATGAACCAAAACACTTCATAACAGAAAAAAATGCACATTTCATTAATAAAAAATTCCTTACAACTATTATAGCTTAAAGATGCAATCTTCTCATATGCTCATCCAAAATTTTAGATTCCTTTGATAGGAGTTTTTACACTGAGACCCTCAACTGATAACATTTGTTCAGCTTGTCAGTACTAGAGCCAACATTCTCTCAAACAGTTATATAAATAAGAATTTCCAATGAAAGTAAAGAACATATGGGTCCCCAACTAAAACAGTGGGTTGTGTAGTGCAGTGCTGGCAGCTTCTGCATTCAGAGTGTCAGACAGCACCAGGAAAACTTCAACAGCTGCTTTAGGCTGGTAACTGGAGCTTCTTTCCTTGGAGAACTGAAACACAAAATACAGTACTATTATTCAAGGAGTCAAGGTAGAATTTTAAGTATTCTTAATCTCCCCAACATGGAATAAGAGGCATAGGTTTGGGCATATAGTCTGACTTACAGTAGTAAAATGATCGTCCCTGTTTAACTTACTTGAGCTAAAGGGAGCATATATTACCTCCAATAACTACCCAGGTTACTTAAAATGATTCACACACAATACAACATGCATACATTTATTTGCACCTCTAATGTTTCTCGCTTTTTGGAGACCTTCCTTATTCAGTCACTCAGCTTCTAGTATTTTTTAAGCGCATCTATAAAATATTTTACAACTGAGGAACATCATACCTTTTGTGATGTACAGATAGAAGAAATCGCAGTAGAGGACAGTTTGCACAACTCCAGCCACAATGGCAATCAGATCATAGAAGCCTTCAGCGTAGTAGCGGTAAACCTGAAAACAAAAAGGTCTAAATTTTTCTGCAGAAACATTCTAATTTTGCTGTCTCCTACACCACAGTAACCGACAGTGTCCGTTTAAACATTACTAAAAATTCCTTCTGACACCAAATACTATCACTAAGCACAATTATAAAGATTAAACTGTATATAAGTGATGTTAGAAGGAAGCAAATATGTGGACGTAAGTACCGGTAAAAACTCACCACATCCCGTCCTTTCACATACCTAATAACTTTCTAATAATATAAAATAATTATATAATTTTTGTCTAACTCTCTGACAAGCTGCAGCCAATTCCTATGGGCTACAGCTATGTATAAGCTAATTACAAACTTGTCAGAAATCTCTACGAGGTTAAATATAAAAGCCTCATTACAATAAAACTTTTTTTACAAATTAATAACTTTAACACCGTTCACTTCAATGGGGAGTTAACTGATAAGGTTATGAAACAATGTGCTGTAAGATCAACAGAACTCCTTCCATGGCTCCCTCAAGATGAGCATGTCATCAGTGTCAAAAGAACCCCCAATCCTGGCACTACTTATTCATTTACACCTATACAGTAACTTATATTGCATGACCTTCCAAGAAGAATGGAAGACCACAAGTCAGTATTTCATATGATAATTGTATCAATCACAGACACACTAACCCAGTTGAAGATGTAGAGAGCACGGTAAGAGCCCAGGGCGAACAAATAGTGGGACGTGATGCTCTCTGCCTCACCAGTCTTCGATACCATAAATAGCTGGGGCAAGATGGCAACCGCTTCCAAATAGATACTGAAAGTCCATAAGATCTGTAAAAAGGAAATATTGTAATAATTAAACCATTTATTAAGGTGATTCTACTACAAGTTTAAGTATCAAAGACCTATTTCCTAGTTATAGAAAATAGTAAAATGTTGAACTATCAAATGTTTCAATGATATTTCACCTCAAAATTAAAACTTAAGTAACTGAAAAGTAGTTCTGGAAAAATGTCAAGGAAAGCAAAGAATGAACTGAAGACTCGGGTATTTATTCATCAAGTTTGTGAGTTGTAACCTAAACTAACACACGATGAGATGACCGGTACTCATCACAACCCTAGACCTCACACAGCTACGTGATCCTTGGTGCTGCGGCAGCTTGGGTCATCTGTCATCGACCATACAGGATCCAGTACCAGCTGAACTCCACGACAGAGCCAAAAAGAAGGTTCCAAGTTTTGTCATTCCAACTCCAATATAAAATGGAACTTTAAGAATCAATTGTTTATCTATAGCCAGGTGTTGTTCCAAGGAGACTCATGTATATAAAGCCAGAAAGATGAAGAGGAGTGGGGGATATTTAATGCTAAACTAAGAAAAAACAAATAAATAAAACCTAACGTACAATTCAAAAGTTGTGTGTGAGACAACACAATATGCAACGCTCATCTTTTCTCCCAAGTGATAATGCTGGTAATGTGGTCAGGTAGTGAAGGAAAACCATCCGTATGGATGTAAAAACACTGGTCATAAATGTGGAGGTGACTAAGTACCAGGTTAATATTGGTAGCAGCTAAGATTTCATTGCTGGGTAGATGATAAAGTGCAACTCAACATTCCCTCTGCCTATAAAGTGATGGCATAAAGGAAGTGAAAAAGAATAGACACAAGACAACACCGTCAATTCTACAGTACATTAGTGAAACATAACTCCAATTTTAGACAAAGGAGTAGTGGTTCTGTTATCACTGTTTTACCTCTAAGGGAGAGTAGTCGTGGTTGATGAGAAGAGAAAATATGACTGTTGGGATGAGCAGGAACTCCACGCGGAAGGTATCATGGTTGTGGTCGTATGTTGCCTTGAAGCGAAGGTAAATCAGGTACAGAGTAGCATATGAAGCAGCCAGGAAGATCACCTGCAACAAATAATAAACTGTTTAAAAAAATAACCGAACACTAATGTCTTCTGTGAAAATGGAGTTTGGTCCTGCAAATCCATTTTATAACCAAAACTTAATAAGTTGACTCGTGTAGAGTCACCCACTACAGTCTGGTCACCTCTCCTGGCCACTCATGGTGTTCTCCTGCTTGAGCCCATGTGGTGACCACGGTGAACCAACCATAGATGAGTGATTCCACATCATACATATACAGAAAATAAAGGCTCACAATTACTTGACTGTGTACAAGAGATACCGTGTACAGTAAAAATAAAACGTGTTAATCGAGGCCTGACTGCAATCTAATCAACTGGGTATTCTTTTATCTTACACAAGTATGAATGGGTGCTTGAAGAATATGACACTTAATTTTTTTTACAGTTGGGACTGAATTTATTACAATAGTGCCTTGGTATATCAGATGAATTACGGCAGCATCCAGACTGAGGTAGATACTGCACAGAGAACAAGCCCATCTAACACCCCCAAAAATATCAATATCATGCTCAAAATCTGCAGACAGGCATGAAATCATCTCACCCTTACACGGCACTCTGTTTACATGGCATATAGAGAGAAGCCAAGTGTAATCAAAGACATGAAATCAGTGTTTACCAACTTACTCCAACCCAGTACTGTGTGTGTGCCAGTGTTGTGGTCCTGAGCACCAATGATACCATTTGCAATTTTAACCGTTATGGATCACCTGATGTTTAACCCCCGAAGTAGTCACCTGAAGATTAACCCTGGCTCCCCCAGTTTAACCACCCTAAAACTATCTGGGGCTCGCCTGCAGGTGATTTATAAAGGCTAAAATTGAGAATGGTCTTGTTCGTCGTCTGAACTACATCACTCACGTACACACACACACACAGTATACACATACAGGTGCAGACACAAGGAATGATACAATATAAAGGTGACAATAATTTGTACAATATTCACCTTCAGTATAAGGTAAAACAAAGCACACACACACACCTGTACAATTTTCCCTTCCATCTCTGACACCAGTATGGGAAGTAATAACCAATTTAATGCTGTATATTACAACAAACAAAGATTTATCCAAACCTAATCCATTATATTGGTTCTGGTGTTGTCATAAATGGTTTGCACTGCAGCATTTAATTCACCTTATTTTAATACCATTTTACTCCCTCTACACTTTTTTTAGCAACTTCCATTTAATGGTTAAGCATCACTAAACTGAACACTTACAGTTCCCAAACCTTCCCCATTGGCCTACATCAATGATTAACATCCTGGAAACTTCGGCCTAGCCCCCCCAGCCAATGTCAGGAACCACCCGCTGAAAATACAGTGGAATGGATGACAGTCAAGTGGAACAGAAACCCATGGCTCCCTCTGACAGCCACACCAGTGCACCGCTCTTACCACATCACCTGCAGAAAAACTCGCAAAATAACGCAAGAGGAGAAAAACGTTCACTCGTATCATAAAACAGAACCACATGGCCTACCCCAGCCCTCACTTGAAGGAGGCATGCACTAGGTGTATATCTAGTACATTCTTCCCCAGACAGTTGGTGACTGGAGTTAAAGAGGTTATTATGGCAATTCTGGTTTGTGAAAAACACTAAACTATGAACTGATCTTATCAATGGTGAAGACAGGAACAGGAACACTTGGACATTATTTTTACTGGTATTATTAGTATTTTTATCCTATTATGTCATACCTTCATGGTGGAATTGTATAAGGATATATAGTTGGTGAAGAGGTCTAGGTATCGCGTGGTGTACGTAAGTGCGAACATCATCTGCGACTTCCCGGAGATACCTGAAAATCAATTGCAGACGTTAGTTACAATCACAATATAATGAAAAATGCAATTAACAAAGCTGATATTAATACTGGTACACATTTGTCATTCTCCATAGTCTAGTTAGAGTACGGTATACACGAGTCACAACACGGTCTGTCATAGAGGATTACCCGAGTGTTTCCTGTTAACACTACAGTACTCTATACTATTGTTATCACAGTAAATAAAAGAAGGAAAATGGTAAATAACAGTAAAAGTCATCAGATACAGTGAATAATAAACAATTTCTCTGTCGCCTTACTGCTCTACTGTCGACCCTTTAATCTCTTCCGTCGTCCTTAATGTATACGGCGAGTTTTTTATGTTGCTCATGATAGCTCACACGTCTTGAGTCTGACATGAAGCTCTTCCTATCAATTTTATATTAGTTGGTACAGTATCTGACACTCCTTGACCCCTCCTTCCCCAACCTTATAAGATCTACCGTTGATTTAGCCAAAGAATCTCGTCATCATTATTATCATCAACATTTTATGGTCACTTTCCACACTCACATGGGTTGGCCATGATTACCTTAAGGCATCTCTCCCTGCTGTATGGTCTCTTGCAGCCTTTTTTGTCAGATTCATAACAGACAAGTCCTCCTCACAAAGCTGCTACTGGTAAGTGAAAACTGAGTGTCTGAAGCTGTCAGTCATACAATGATGTGGCACCAGTTATTCAATTGCCACATTTTATAATGAACCTAAATTTGCACACATTTTTACCAAAATACAGTATCTTATTATTTCCTTGGGAGAATGAGATAAAGTGAAATACACAGAACTAAGCACATGCATGGGGATGGTACTGCACAGACAATAATTAGAAATAACCATAAGTGTACATTGTGAGGTGGCCAGACGTTTCAACACGCACAGCTATGGTGGGAATCATGACCACCAAGTTGGTGATTCTCTCACCTGGAGGTCTACACATCACCTCTTCTAGTTACATTTATGTTTAGTAACAAAGAATAATTGCAAACACTAAAATTTTTATTTACTCATCCACAACACTGTCCATACTGAAATACATACAGTGTAGGGTATTAGGAATTTGGGTATTCTCTGCCCATTTGGAAGAAGTCTAGAGGCATTATCCAATTTGTTATGGCAACACTGGCCTCTACCATCCCAGGCAGCCAATCAGCTTCACCAGAGCACAACTAGTGAAGAATACATACAATTAACCTCTTAATTTGTTGAGCTACCTTAAATTGCATTGCCATTACTTATTGGATTTACAATAGCAGAATTTTCCAACCATACAACATACATTACTTTGGGACAACTTTGCATAAAAATGAGGGTTTATTAAATATGTTTCCAGAGAGTACTGTACTGTACTGTACTCCTAACAACATTATACAGCACAATATTATACAAGCATCAGGTTTGGATTCTATGAAGGTGGGAAGTGTACACCAATGATCAGACACACAGAACAAACATTGGGGCATTTTACCACATTTCAAACAGTAAATTTTCAGTAAACTCGCCATAAATGTTTACAGTTCCTTGTAATATTAGTGGCTTTCACTGCCCCCCCCCCCCCCCCCCCCCCCCAAAAAAAAAAAAAATAATAATACATAAATATATAATAAATAAAAAATAAATAACAATAAATAAAAAAATACAAGGTTGAAAAAATACGTAAAAATAAATAACAATGAATAAGTACAATACTGTACAATGATGATAACATCCACCGGTAGTGCATAAATCACACTGCATAAGACAAAGCAAGACCCTGACTATTAATACCACTGTGACAAAAAACTACTTCCCAACAAGAGGAAATAATGATCTACTGTAATTTATATCTTGTAAAATATCCCACATACATAACTGTTTGTTATGTGACACTGAATACAGTATCAAAATTATGTTGTTATGATTATTGTATTTATCTATTTATCCTTTTTTTATGGGATTAGCCCACCCGGGCACTGGTCAATGGCACACATCAGGCCCTGGGGGCGATAATATAATAATATTAATAATAAATAATAAAAAAAATATAAATAATAATAATAAAGGACAATAAATAAATACAAAAAAAGAAAAGAAAAAAGATAAATAGTTGAGAAGCAATATATGTATGTTGTGTTGTGTTGCCACAGTAAGAGAAACAATTGAGACCCTGCAATTGTGTGTAAATGAGGCAGAAAGTCAGATCAGCAACCTGGGGCTTGGTCATGTATGGCAGCAGGGTCTACCATTAGACAATACATTATACTTCCAATACCTTCACAGGCGGCAGTACAGTACCTCCCTGTTTGGTAGCTGCCTACTACCTTATTTGTTTTTTACTTGTACTGTATTTGTATGTGCAAACAAACATTTTTATCAGACAATACTAACTAATATACCGTAAGTAGAGGATACTGGTCTGATAATATTTCAACTACTGTATAATGAAACACTAACACCATGTTGTATTGTAGAGAACTTACCCATTTACAGTATTGTACAGTGCCTTACTTAAATACATATGTACATAATATTAATTTTAGTTGTATATTGAAGTTGTTCTTGAAGCCCTTCAGTGTGTGGGAAGCATGTAAGAGGAAGAGTTGTCTGGTAATTACTGTACCGGGTAAATGCTTAACAGGAAGTGTGTGGTACTGTAATCATCCTTGAATATAACTTGTTCCATTAATATCCCTCAACTACTACTGTTAATTGAGAAATATAACTCCAGAGCTTAACAAATAATATCCATCACCCTCGTTATGCACAAGTCTTCAATAATCTCACATCTAAAACTGTGTCTAAGTCTCCTGAACAATTTAACACAATTCTCCCTCAAAAAATATGAGGAAAATACAGAACTATGTCACCTGCAGCTCTTATATAAAACATATACGTAATGATCTGCTCTCAACCTGTAATTGGCCGGCCAGAAAGTGGTATTTACTGCACATAATTAATAGTTTACGGTCATTTTCCACACTTGTGTCGGTCAGACGAGGTTAACTAATGGCAGTTCTCTCTTGCCAGTTTTTTTAAATCTAAAGTCATTTCTTACACCCTCTCTCCATGTCATTCTTGGCCTACCCCTAGCTCACCTCCCCTCTACATTACTACAGTTAAATAAAGCATCTTTAGACCCAATTGTTTTTATCCATTCCCTCAACATGACCAACTGCAAAATACAATAATATTAAAATAAATCACTTTAATTCTTCGACAGATAATTCAAACTGTTCAAGACTAACTGACGCTCTGGTTAACAAACATGGTAACAGCACACACACCACAATTGGTTACATATGTATTGTTCAAAATAAAAACTAATGAAAAAACCCTGAATATTAAAATGTTATTCCTCCCTCCAATTTACTTTATTGTTAAGGTAAGAAATAAGTTTACTTCAATAGATATTTTACCTTACGTAGCTGAACAGCCTGAGTGGATCTCCTTAAATTGTATCACTACAAATTCTCATCATTTCATTGAGATTTTCTTGAGGTAAAACACGGTCCGACTAATTACCTAAATGTACCCAAATGTAGCCGTAATGAAGTCAAATAATGGTCCTACATGAATAAATCGGACTGCTAATCACTTCTCGACTGGTATTTGGTGTCAGAAAGTCACAAAAAATTGGAAAACTTACTTTAATCTGAGTTAATAGATCGTGTGCATGTACCGAGGGAGCGAGGAATTACCCAAATGTAGCTGCAATGATGTCAAATGATGGTCGTACAAGCGTAATTCGGGCTGTGAATCACTTCTCGATTATTATTTGGTGTCATAAAGTAAAACAAAATTGGTAAACTTAATTTAATCTGAGTTGTGTTGTGTTGTGTTAGGTTAGGTTAGGTTAGATTAGGTTAGGTTAGGTACATGCACTTGATCTATTAACTCAGATTAAATTAAGTTTACCAATTTTTTGTGACTGTGACACCAAATACTAGTCGAGAAGTGATTAGCAGTCTGATATATTCATGTAGGACCATTATTTGACTTCATTGCGGCTACATTTGGGTAATTAGTCATCTTCTAGACACATTTCCTCAAGTTCCTGGTGAATAAGTAACACTATCTTCTAATTTTACTCAATATGGTTTAAATTGTTCAGTTTTCTACATTAATTCATAGTAGGTAGAACATAAAGGCTTCTCTATGACAATGGTGAGGAAGGATCAGTCTCTCAGAGTGAAGCTTCACCACCAGGTTCATTATAGAGGATATTAAGAGAGTCTTGTGGGTCACTGAGGTAGATCACCACACAGTAATGTATTAATGAGGGACAGGAGTTACCACGAGCCCCAGGAGACATAGAGCCGCCGCCCACACTACTGACTCACCTCTCTCTCTTCAACACCTTATATACACCTTATTCTCCAAGGCAACTTATTACCACTCAACTCAAGGACAGTTTCCATGTAGACTTAGAGGTAACGACACAGTAATAGGTGATCTGTGTCAAATGTCAGCTGGTTGGGTCATCAACATCACCATGATAAACAAACCCGGCCACTTGTCATCTCCTCCTGATACACAGAATATAATGCCTCTATTAAACTTACCTGCACATGATCGACTCGTCCAGATCTTCAAGAGCAATATAATAATCGCCAACAGGTGGGAAAGATCCCCTGCCAACCTAAAAATATTCATGTTATGTGAGTGTGGCGGACTAGCAGGGCTGTGACGTGGCTCCCGACACACTTCCTGCCGCCCTCAACAGATGGCACTTGTGCTCCCTGGAACACTCCGATACTTCACTCAGCTGTCAAAAATTACAACATTTGTCAGAATAACACAATATGATTCACATATTTCTGAAAAATCATGAATAAAAAGTTTTATTCTATCTTAAGCGTATTTAAATAAAGTTCTTACGCTGTGGCTAGAAGAAAGAGGAAGTTCTATAGTGTATACACTTAATCTGCAATTAATTATTTTGAACTAATGGTATGATACACTGCAAACGCTTGCTTTTTTATTTATAATATATAACGTAATTTTTTTTTTATTTATAATTAGTTTTGTGCAAAATATTACAATATTACTATGAAACAAGTGTCAATTAAGATCGGAGTCTTCCTCTTCTGTTAGACGGGCAGATGAACTTCTGCCCTGCCAGATGTAAAACAACTATTTACTTTCTTATATTCATTAATTTCCTCTTAGAGCATGTGACCTGGCTAATTTTACTATTTTCACATTTCTTTGATAATCTATTAAAATATTTGTGGTTTCGATTATATCTATAAGAGAAAGATATCCGCACTGTAGTCTGTGTCACAAGATAAAGTAATGTAACGTCCCCATCAACCACAGTGGTATATTTTTCCTGTGGGACATCATAATTTTGTTACCTTTAACCTAAATATAAATAATACTTTAAAATTTATATTAAGACTACAACTTGAATTATGTCAATCACTATCAGGAAAGTTTTTGTTTAATAAATGTTTGCTACCTACAAAACCCTTAAGGCATTTGTTATATAAGCGAATAATAAAAAAATGTAGACGAGAATTTTACAATATATATAAAATTAAACTTTAAATTTGATCTCCAATTCAGCTCAAGTATTTTCAAGGTGTTCCTGATTTTCATAAATGTCACTAAAATTCAATGAGAAGAAGTATATCACCTCTCACTCCTAACAAATGGAAGAGGAGTATGATTTATTTAGGGAGCTTGTATTAGTGTGTGAACTGTACTGTACTGCTTGGCTCTAACACATGTTACCTCCCTGACACACCCGCCTGTACTGTACTGCTTGGCTCTAACACATGTTGCCTCCCTGACACACCCGCCTGTACTGTACTGCTTGGCTCTAACACATGTTGCCTCCCTGACACACCCGCCTGTACTGTACTGCTTGGCTCTAACACATGTTGCCTCCCTGACACACCCGCCTGTACTGTACTGCTTGGCTCTAACACATGTTGCCTCCCTGACACACCCGCCTGTACTGTACTGCTTGGCTCTAACACATGTTGCCTCCCTGACACACCCGCCTATACTGTACTGCTTGGCTCTAACACATGTTACCTCCCTGACACACCCGCCTGTACTGTACTGCTTGGCTCTAACACATGTTGCCTCCCTGACACACCCGCCTGTACTGTACTGCTTGGCTCTAACACATGTTGCCTCCCTGACACACCCGCCTATACTGTACTGCTTGGCTCTAACACATGTTACCTCCCTGACACACCCGCCTGTACTGTACTGCTTGGCTCTAACACATGTTGCCTCCCTGACACACCCGCCTGTACTGTACTGCTTGGCTCTAACACATGTTGCCTCCCTGACACACCCGCCTGTACTGTACTGCTTGGCTCTAACACATGTTGCCTCCCTGACACACCCGCCTGGGTACTAGATACGTGGCTAAGGGTACGTGGCTGAGGGTGCGTGGCTCTCCTCAGGCTGCCATGCAGTTAACTCGAAACATAATTTTAAATTTATCCTCAATAGCGATGAAGAGCAGAAGATTGAATATAGTTTAGAGAGAACAACATCAATTTCGTTTTAGTTACCGATGGCAACTATGCACCTAAGCAGAGCATAGTACAGTACAGCTTATAAACATCCGCCTAAATAATATTACCTTCCGTTGTTTTTTTATAGGTGTCTAGTGACCTACTGGTGAACGGCGGTCGAGTGGATACAGAACTCGCCTTCTGTTCCATGGGTCAATGGTTCGATCCCCGGGCATTTCGAGTACAATACCGAATAGCGGTTCTTAAACTATGGGTCGTGACTCAAATTAGGGTGGCAAGACCATTAGCGTCGTCAGGGTTGCAAACAATTTCACTCGTCGTTTTGCTACTGAGTACTGTGTCAGTCACTACACTCACTGTACGGTGTTGTTTGTACACATCTCGCTCCTTGTTTTTGCTCCACTTTTGGTTCTGTTTGTGTGCATATTTGTGTCAAGGGCTGCTGAGTTAACCTTGGATTTTGCATGTACTTAAGTAGCTGTTTATTCAGGACGGGGAAACGTGTTTACAGATTAGTATTTTTGTCTTGCATTCACTCAAATAACATGGTTTGGCTGGAAGGTTCTCTGAGCCGTATTGAGGATGCCCTGTGACCCTTAGGACTGGAGGCAAACGCTGTATCCACTCTGCAATCGTAACCTGTGGATACAAGTGTATATACTGTACTGTACTGTACTGTACTGTACTGTACTCACTACTCTGCATAGTATATTTCGTTATCAGTTATTGAGTCCCAAGCTAGCCTGTGCAAAGAACATGCTAATTCAAACGCAAAGTAAATCACCGACATGCATAGAAGACGGCACAGGTGGAGCCGAGGGGCGGGTCCTGGGGGGAGAGGAGTGGACATGAAAGAACATTTAATGTAAGGCTGAATGAGCACTTCAGTATGCGTCATCCCCCTCTTGGGGTGGGGGGGCGCATCCCTGCAAGTTTAATTCCATGGGGCTCAAACAACAGGCAGCTCCTGGTTGACACAATTACTCATGGTGTTGGATGTTTGGACACAAATTCTGGAACAGGATGGTAATATCGACACTATCTATCTGGATTTTGCCAAGGCTTTCGACAGTGTACCCCATGAAAGGCTGAGAATAAAACTGGAAGGGTACGGGATTCGGGAAGTGTCCTAGCGTGGATCAGAGACTTTCTTCATGATCGCATGCAGTGTGTAGAGATCAATGGCACAAAATCGTCATGTGTACCCGTGACAAGCAGGGTATCACAGGAGAGTGTACTGGACCGATTGTTGTTTGTTTATTTCTTAAATGACATGCCAGAAGCTATACACTCCTCCATACAAATGTTTGCGGACGATACCGAGTTATTCAGAGAAATTAAGAACCAAACAGACTGTGAAGAACTACTTAAAGAGCTTTATTAGCTTCAAAAATGGTCGAAGAAATAGCTGCTAAGATTCAATGTCATGAAGTGTAAGAGGATGCTCTTGGGTCATATCAAGAGGAAAGAGGCGTATCACATGCCATAACGGGACGATGAGACTGCATTAATAGAAATAGACTGAGAAGGACTTAGATGTGCATGTTGACAACTAACTGAGGTTCTCGGTCAATTGTGAGAAGAAGGTGATCGTCACTCCACGAACAACTATTGACCGGAGCCTGACCAGCATAATATGTAAAGTACCTGAGATTATTATCAGAAAAGCCGCGATGGAACATCTACTATGAAACAACCTTGTAAAGGATTGCCAACACGTTTTTTTTTCTTTTATCCTCTCCGCCACTGATCGGCCTGTTAGCTGCTTGGGCGATCGGTCACGTCTCTGTCACTCACTGTTGGCAAATACTGGGCATGCACCGGCTCCTGAATGTACCTGAACCCGCTCCAGTGTTTGTCAAGTCTTCTCTTGAAAGAGCTCACACTCGGTGCCGTCACAACACTCTCTGGTAGATTGTTCCAAGAGTTTACAACCCTCACTCCGAAAAAGTTTGCCCTCACGGTTTTCTGGACTTGCGGCTTCTTCAATCTTGAGCTGTGACCCCTTGTGGGGCGAGCGTTCGCCAGCTCCAAGTAAGGACACTCAACTGAGTAGTGCCCCTTGAGATGCTTATACACCTCAACTAGGTTCCCCCTTGCCCGTCTGTAGTATAAGCTAGGCAAGTTCAGGCGCTCCAATCTCTCAGGATAGCTGAGGGGCCGAAGTGCAGGCACCAGTCTGGTGGCCCTCCTTTGAACATTTTCAACCAACTGACAGTCCCTAGCATATCTCAGGGACCAGATGGGGTGACAGTACTCCAGATGGGGGAAGCACTTCACTCCTGAAGATCGTTACGAGGGACGGACCGTCCAGATATCTGAACGACCTTCTTATAAGACCCAATAATTTATTTGCCTGATTTACCTTCTTCTCGCAATGGCCCGAGAACTTCAGCTCATTGTCAACATACACACCTAGGTCATTCTCACATTCAGTCTCAACTAGTGCAGTTTCTTCATCCCGCTGGGACATATGATACGCCTCCTTACCGTTGGTACGCCCCAGGTGCATCCTCTTACACTTCGTGACATTGAATCTCAGCAGCCATTTCTTCGGTTTTGTGCCGGGGCGCTCCTGCTTAACACAATTGTTCAAGGTATTGGATATTTGGACCCATATTCTGTAACAGGGTGGTAATATCGACAATATTTACCTAGATTTTGCCAAGGCTTTCGACAGTGTACCCCACGAAAGGCTGAAAATCAAACTGGAAAGGCACGGAATTCGGGGAAATGTCCTAGCGTGGATAGAAAACTTTCTACATGACCGCAAGCAGTGTGTGGTGATTAATGGCACGAAATCATCATCCGTACCTGTCACAAGCGGGGCAGTGTATTGGGCCCGCTGTTGTTTGTTTGTTTCATAAATGACATGCCTGACGTTGTACACTCCTCCATGCAAATGTTTGCCGATGACGCCATAATTATTTCGGGAAATCAAGAACCAAGCGGACTGTGAAGAGCTGCAGAAGGACCTCTGTGGGCTCCAAGAATGGTCGAAGGAATGGCTGCTGATATTCAATGTCACGAAGTGTAAGAGGATGCACCTGGGGCGTACCAACGGTAAGGAGGCGTATCATATGTCCCAGCGGGATGAAGAAACTGCACTATTTGAGACTGAATGTGAGAAGGACCTAGGTGTGTATATTGACAATGAGCTGAAGTTCTCAGGCCATTGCGAGAAGAAGGTAAATCAGGCAAATAAATTATTGGGTCTTATAAGAAGGTCGTTCAGATATCTAGACGGTCCGTCCCTCGTAACGATCTTCAGGAATGAAGTGCTTCCCCATCTGGAGCACTGTCACCCCGTCTGGTCCCCGAGATATGCTAGGAACTGTCAATTGGTTGAAAATGTTCAAAGGAGGGCCACCAGACTGGTGCCTGCACTTCGGCACCTCAGCTACCCTGAGAGATTGGAGCGTCTGAACTTGCCTAGCTTATACTACAGACGGGCAAGGGGGGACCTAATTGGGGTGTATAAGCATCTCAAGGGGCACTACTCAGTCGAGTGTCCTTACTTGGAGCTGGTGGACGCTTGCCCCACAAGGGGTCACAGCTCAAGATTGAAGAAGCCGCAAGTCCAGAAAACTGTGAGGGCAAACTTTTTCGGAGTGAGGGTTGTAAACTCTTGGAACAATCTACCAGAAAGTGTTGTGACGGCACTGAGTGTGAGCTCTTTCAAGACAAGACTTGACCAACACTGGAGCGGGTTCAGGTACATTCAGGAGCCGGTGCATGCCCAGTACTTGCCAACAGTGCGTAACAGAGACGTGACCGATCGCCCAAGCGGCTAGCGAGCCCATCAGTGGTGAAGAGGATAAAAAAGAAAAAAAGAAAAGAAACTAAGCTATTTGGTCCTACAAGAAGTTGTTCAGATAACTTGAAGGTCTGTCCCTTGTAACACTCTTTAAGGGTGAGGTGCTTCCCCGTCTGGAGTACTGTCACCCGTTTTGGTCTCTGAGACATGTATGCTCGATGAGACTGTCAGTTGATTGAAAATGTCCACGGGAAGGCCACCAGCCTGGTGCCTGCACTACACCACCTCAGATACCCAGAGATTAGAACATTATGCAGTTGCCTAGCTTGTACTATAGATGGGCAAGGGTTGACTTAATTGAAGTTTATAAACATCTTTAGAGGACACTACTCAGTCGAGTGCCCATATTTAGAGCTGGCGAATGCCCACCCGACTAGGGATCACAGCTCAAGGTTGAAGAAGCCACAAGTCCAGAAAATTGTGAGGGCAAACATTTTCGGAGTGAGAATTGTGAACTCTTGGAACAACCTGCCAGAGTATTGTGACGGCACCGAGAGTGAGCTCATTCAAGGCCAGACTTGACCAACACTGGAGCAGGTTCAGATACATTATGGAGCCAGTACATGCCAATAGTGCATAACAGAGACGTGACCGACCACTGAAGTGGTTAACAGAAATACCATTGGCCAAAGGGATAAAAGTAATAGTAAAACTATTATTATTATTATTATTATTATTGGTTTATAGTGGTAGTTGTGAAATAATGGTCGAGTGATAATAGTCAAGTGGAGTTGATGGTACATGTAGTGTGATAGTGGGTGCTTGATAATGGTTGAGTGAGTGGTGGTAGTGTGATAGTGGTTGAGTGGTGGTTGTGTGATAGTAGTTGAGTGGTGATTGTGATAGTGGTCGTGTGGTGGTTAAATGGTTCCATACTTCAACAGTACTACATGTTCACTCTAACACTACAACACTGTGCTGTACTCTACATGGATATAATCTCAGGATGAAAGTGTAAATGGGACCCACAGGCATGACTATCCATTAGGGACAGTGGGGAGAGTGCACTCTGTATACTGCTGTACTGTACTTAACCACCTTCACTTCCCCAAATTGTAAACTTAGGTACCTATTTGCAGCTAGGTGAACTGGGAGTGTCCTGGGATCGAACCATCAACTTATGGTGCAGGAAGAGTGAGTTGTATCCATTTGATTAATACAGTAAAACAATATTGCCGGGAATTGAATAAATTAAATTTTATTTCAAGAACAAGGGCAGGCGATGGGTCAGACCAGGTTCCAGTAATGTGCTCAGCAAGTGTAAAACATACGAAATTATTATGAAAAAGCTGGATACTATCACCTGGGATTTATGTAAGCTGATAACTGAGACAGAGATAAGATGTGATACTGTAGTTAAACCTAAAACAAGCTTTAGTATTGTTGGAGGAAGGACTTGAAGAACAAGATGTACCACACAGTAAAGGTCATAACAAAAGACTAAAACTCCATATATATTTTTATTCCTTCTTTAAATACTTTAAATATAATATATATATCATAAATAAAAATATATTACAAAGGTTATAAGAAATCAGTATCAAATTCAGTTCAACAGGTTAAAAAATATTTGTGTGAGAATCAAGTTCCTCTTGCTTTAATAATCACATGCCAAGTCCACCGGTCACCTCGACACAGGAGCCCGTCATGAAGCTACTCTTGTCAGACAGTAAGAATGCCACCACTTCAGCTATTTCTGATAGAGAAGAGAAAAAGTCATATTAAACCAATTTCCAAGCAAACTCCTTCAATATATGGAGAACAGGTACAAATTTATATATGATAATACTGTATAGTATTACAGTATATCTCTGATGCATAATTGCCTCAATAACTTACTAGGTGGCCACAAGCAGAACCTTCCTAAATAATTAAACCACTTAAAACCTCCATCTTTGATCTGTCAATAAACTCAACCCTGACTAACTCACTAAGCTAATATTTTTGGATTATTCAATATACTTTGACAAAGTAGAATCAGTGAGTCTGAAGAAAATATCTGAATTTATCCAACACTCTCCAAGTAACATACAGGACTGTACTTCACAAACAAGCATCTCTTGCCTTGTCCGAGCCGTACCTTCAGGTTGTGCAAATCTGTTGAGGGGAATAAGCTTCAACAACTTCTTCTGGACTTTCTCCGGTACAATTTCTACCATTGAGGTTTGTGTGAATCCAGGAAGCACACAGTTCACCCTCACGCCCACCCTGAGGGAGAACACAACGGTACTATCATAACTACTACAGTGCTGTACCTGTATTGCAAAAGGAAATAAAATAGTAAAACAATACAGTATATGTATCATATAAGCTTTTGCTACAAGTATCTTTAAAGTGATAAATTTGAAATATATAGCGAGTGAGTGAGCACTAAACAAAGGTCTACAGTTCTTAAATAACTAATGGGTGAAAGACAACACAATAAGGTTTTACTTTAGCCAACACCTCTGGTTACTAAAAAGAAATGTATAAAGTATGGTGGGCGGACATTAAGCCACGGTACAATTCCTCCTCAGTCTATTGAGGATCGTATTATATTTATCAAAATTATATACAGTACTGTACTGATGTCTATATTTTGGAGACAGTGAGACCATGGTTAAGTTAGGTTAAGTTTATACTGGACTGGTGATGAATCGCCCTAGAAAAATAAAGTATACAGTGGATCTTCCTAATACGTGCAACTCTGAGCAGTATAAAAAACTCTCACAGCCATACAGCAGTTGTAGATGTAACACTTTGTGCTTCAGTGTCACAAATGTCAAACAAGAATCTTGGCAATTCTTGACAATTATTTACTTTAATGTCAGGTTTTGCTGGATGTAAAAAACCATGACAACAAAACCTTCAATCTGTAAGTATAATGACATAGCCCGGGCAGGTGTGGAGTGTGGTGGTAAAACAGTGATATGATGATCTCAAGAAGTTTAGGAACTCCATCTTACTTCACTTGATCATTAAATACCATAATATTAAATAGGTTAGATTAAGATTGGTTTGGTTAGGTTTGGCTAAGTTAGTGTTTGGGTGTTTAATTATCAGGTGAAATAAGAGAGGTAGACAATAACACAATATAATACATAAATAAACAAGACAAAACTTAATACTGTAGTTGTTATAGTGTACAGCGGTCTAATCAAGAGATGTAACCATACATCACCTGGCTAACTCTAGTGCTGAAGATTTTGTTAAGCCTTGCACTGCTGCCTTGCTTGCAATATAATTACACTGGCCTATATTTCCTGTCTTGCCCACGATGCTGGATAAGTTTACAATGGAACCTGAAGTTATGCCATGTTCTACAAGAGCTGATGTTACCACCTGTGTCACCAGAAATGTTCCCTGCAAAATATCAGTCATAACTATCACTGAATTAAATTACAAAAACATTTAGAGGAATTTAAATAATCATCTTTTGAGGCCAAATTCCATAAAATAATGCAGACTTATTTACACAATCACATAAATAATCACAATTAATGACAACTACAAATGGAGAATTGAGACACATTCCGTAAATTAGAACCACCAATGTATGTTAGTACCTTAACATTCACATCTAGAACATCCATGAATGATCGCTCCTCCATCTTAAGCAGGAAGTTGTCTCGTGTGATGCCAGCAATATTAGCTACAAGACTAGGAGGTGCCTGTAGCTTGTCAATGGTTGCCTTGACTACTGATTCTACCGAGGCTTTGTCAGTAACGTTCATGGAGAGGGCCACGTGCTCACCAGGATCTGAAACATTTAAACACTGTACAGTACTGGTAATTGTATTTGGTAACTTTCACATAAATTCACATGACTAACACTAGTGTTATGTTAGAAATTACAATGGGAAGAACTGAAGAAATATCAGAGAGAACATGAATACCTGCACATTAAAATTAAATAAATCCTTAACAGTTCAACCAAAAATGTAAAGGAATATGGGAAGCAAATGTGTTTTACCCTCAACGTATTGTTATTTTAAATTTTAGTTCATGATTTATGATATTTTTCAGGTTTCTAGATAACACTTCTGGCCCCCAAGATTCATGGATTTCAACCCCATGGAAATCCACAATTACCAAGAGATTAGGGGTTGCAAATTGGATGTTCGTATACATTTACGGTACTAAAATAAGAATAAATTAAATTTCTGAATCCAGAAGCTGTGAATACCGAAGGTCTACTGTACTGAACAAATAATTCATCAATAAAACTTGCACTAATGTGTTCCAGGTTCAATCCCTATTCCAGGTCAGATGTGAGAATGGTGTTATCCAGTATGACTTTACCAGACACGGTAAGTTTTCTACGAGAATTTCAGCTTCCCCTTGTACAGAACAGAACAGTACAGAACAGAACAGAACAGAACAGTACAGTACAGAACAGTACAGCATAGTACAGTATAGTATAGTACAGTATAGTACAGTATAGTACAGTAAAGTATAGTAGAGTAGAGTAGAGTGCAGCACAGTAGTAACACTGCACAGTGAAGATCATAACAAAGAACAGACAGACTGTCTGAATGGTTAATAATCTGATAAGAGGTGGAAGTAATAAACATTTGTACATTAATATTTAATATAATACTGTAATAACAATCCCCCAAAATATATCATGACCAATCTAAAGACAGAAATACTGTACTGTAATGTACTGTAATGTACTGTACTGTGCAGGCATCCCCAGATATAAGGGGGTTGCATTCCTGAAGAAATGTACAGCTATTGAATGGTAGAATGGTCACTAATTATTATGCTAACTGAGGGTTATGTTCTGGGAAGGGAAAATGTCGGTAAAGAATAAACACCGGTGCACTGAAAATGATGACCATTATACTGTACAGTAGAGCGTACTACAGGTTTATGTATCTCTGTGTATTCTCCATGGCCATGTCGACCTGTGACAGCTAAAGTTCACATTATTTAAAGAAAAAAAAATATGAAAATGTAATGGTTATTTGTTACAGCAAATGTTTATGCTCATAGAAATAAATAAAAAAGCTATTAAAAATTTGACTTTCGTTTAAATGTTTTTTCGGTTTTTGGGCATAAGTACTGTACTGTACTGTACATCAAGAATGACTGTACAGTACTGTATTACAACACTAGAAGTTCCCATGACAACCTGTTTTGTTTGACTGACACAAAGCTACTCATCTCACACCTACGACAAGCACAAAAGCCATCACTTAAAACAAATATTACTGTATTACAAAACAACAATAAAAGAATAAATTGTACAAAAAAGACTGAAATGTGATGATACAAGGATAATGTGTGAGCATAATACAGCAGTAATAATAATAATAATAATAATAATAATAATAATAATAATAACACGTACCTATTTAGCAAAATCATCATAAAAGTTTACAACTGGCTTGCCATGAACACCATACAGTAGACTCAGCAGGGACGGTATGCAGTTCAGCATATGTACAGTATTGACAATGCAGGTACAGTATATGGTGTACAGTACATAGAGTCGAGGTACAGCATACAGCTTCCAATGAACCAAAACAATGCACGTATGCAACAATAGATAACAGCAAGGCAATTCACCCAAGGAAAAATGACAAAACCATCAGGTACCTAAGTCCAGTAGGGCCCTGAACAAGCATAGGTGACCAGGGACTGATTCCTGCAACATGAGTGAGTAATGTTACATAATGACTGGGAGGAGATGAGGTGTAGTGTGGTACGAGACTATAGTGTATACACCATAAACACTACCAGATTAACCCTTGTATAGTATTAACCCTTGTACAGTATTAACCCTTGTATAGTATTAACCCTTGTAATGTATTAACCCTTGTACAGTATTAACCCATGTAATGTAATAATAATAATAATAATAATAATAATTAACGGTTTATTGAAAGAGCTTGGCAGCCAGAAGGCTGAAAATATACAGTTACATATTTGGGGAATGGGTTACGAATTACAAATAATATACAAGTAACATAAGTGACACAAATAAGACATATAATAACTTAGATGGGGAAAAGCTCAAACTACAGTTCAATTCAACATAGTGACAGTGTTACAGTATTACAAGTTATTGATAATTTTTACAATGGTTGGGACTGGGCTGTTCTTATAGCGATCAGTTCGTGCACGTATGGGCTGGATGCGGTTGTGGTGTCGAACAGCAATTCTCGGACAAGGGACCTCGGGTGGTAGTAGGAGCCGGTGTCGGGGATGGTGTAGAAGCTTCTTACCAAATTTGCAGATGAGGTCGTGGTGATGGTCAGTGAGAGTCGAAAGGGTCAGTGTGTTGAGCGCTTCTTGATATGTGGAGTAGGAGGAGGAGAGAATAATCTTGCATGCCCTCTTTTGCACTTTTTCTAGGTGTTTACGTTGTGTGGCATTTAGGGAGGAAGACCAGGTGGGGGAGGCATAGGTGAGCTTGGGAAGTATGAATGTTGTGTAAACACTGAGGAGCTCGTGTGCAGGAACTCCGAGGGACTTGAGTCGGCGGAGGAGGTGGAGACGGAAACTGGAGGATTTGACAACTTCATTGACGTGTGGTTTCCAATTTAGTTTGTTGTCTATGGTGACGCCGAGGAGCTTCGTATTGACCCATGTAATGTATTAACCCTTGTACAGTATTAACCCATGTAATGTATTAACCCATGTAATGTATTAACCCTTGTACAGTATTAACCCTTGTACAGTATTAACCCATGTAATATATTAACCCTTGTACCCCACAATAATAAAGTAACACAATACTGCCTGGTACAGTACTAAATTTTTGAATAATAAACAGTAGGTACACTCGCTTCCTAAAGTATATTTGAAATTTTGTGTGACAATATACATGACACAATGGACGAAGGGTCTTGACAACCCTACCGAGGCAACAGGGGTCGAGGTGTTCATATTGAACTTCATCAGACCGCCTCCAAAAAGATACTTCATGGAGCGAGTGTACATTTAATACAAAAATTCCTTCCCTCTCCTATAGACTAACTACATCTTGTGCAACATTTCAAGAATATGATGAATATAACACCAATACAGTACAGTACATCACTTACTGACAAGCATACTGACCGTCTCTTCAACAGACTTAGAATTAATATCAGTGGCCACAACTCGCGCTCCATCTCTGGCCAATATGCGACACACGGCTCGACCTATTCCACCTCCTCCACCTGAAATAATCAACCATTACTTTAACTTAAACAATCGTTACTCAGTCAATACCATTTCTGTATTCTATCTGGTTACTCCCCCCCCCCCCCCCTCCACAATGAGAACTTGTCGAGAGATCTATAAAAAAGAAGAATTAATTTATAAGTAATACAGTAGTACATTAATCAAACCTCACCATACCTTTTGATCTTATTTTATGGCATCGTGTGCGACCATCAATAAATTAATTCAGTTTCCCGATTTAAGTTTTGACACAACTGCTGAACTTAATATAGATTTAATTATGGTCAATATCCCATCAAACAAAAAAAATTATAAGTGTTCAACCAAATCTTTTGACTATTACACTAACAGGACATTAATTACTGCAGTATCAGCTACCAGCCAGTGATAAGAAAACCTTTGGAGAGTATGAGTGAGTCACCACAACACAGTAGCACAAGTCACCAAAATTGTGTAAATATATTTTTGATTCCGAGAGTTCTTTAAAGTTAAATAAGAAAAAAAAATTAAGGACATTATACATTTTTGGTGGTTGTTGTTGCACAGAATGAACCACTGAACACCACCAGTAATCATCTATAATGTTCTCAACTATACAGCCATTCACTGCTGTACTGAATGAAGGTAATTATGATACACTGTATGTATGCTTTAAGACCTCAGTTGTTGAAGCTCAGTAAATAAATAAAAAAAAAAATATTGAAAATGATTCCAATACAGTACAATAGGACCTCATGACTTACCTGACGAAACGTAACCTAACCTGATGACTAACTTAACCTAATCTAATCTCACCTAACTCTCCCATTCAGCATTAGGATGACCTTATGTGGTTCGTAATCTTCATCAGATCTGTACAATATATTGATACAGGTAACATACAGGTACAGTATACGTTTTGTTGTTTAAATTAACCTGAAAACTCTTGCTATTTCACATTTTTCCTCATCAACTGCATCATTAGTCTAGGAACACCACTAAACCACATCTTACTGACAGTTACACATGAGAATAGGTTTTTCTTCATTAAATCCTCATGTGAGTGTACATAATAAAAATACACCATAGTTCAGCATGTACCAAGGAATTTGCAGGTTACAAATTACATACCTTACAATGAAAAGTATTACCTCCAGAAAACTATTACCTGTAATAGATTATTTCTATTATTCTTTTTTCAGTTGTTAAATTCTGATGTACAGTATTGTCAACCTCAAGGACTGGACTAGTGATACAGTGTCAATAAAACATATAATTTACAGGGAATGTTAGGTAATAAACTGTTTTGTTCTTATTTATGGCGGGTGTGACAACCAAACTGATGGTACAGCCTTGATTTATATCCTCTACTGGCTATATTGATGATCAGTGTTAATTAGTATGTGTACAATACCCAAGAACTATACAATACAGTACATTACACCACAATACTGTACCTGTAACCAGTGCTATTCTCCCAGCAAACATTGTACTGTATAATGTTATCAGTCCAGCAGATTGACTGACAATACAACACTGCAGTATACTGTACAATTATGGTATATCAACTATGTTATACAGTACATTAATAAAATTATTTTAAATGCCACCCACACAGACAGTGACGCCGCCTGATGGCAGAACAACCAACCTTCCAAAGAAAACGTCTATTTAAGGATAAACTCTTACTGTTTACTGAGCTTCATTTTAATGTTTAGCAGTTTATTCTTTGGTACAGTATTAAAAGTATAATACCCTTGCAGCATAAATGACAATTAGTTTTATTATAAATACTAATGTAAACAATGGGATCTCAACCAAAAGTTGAAGCTATAAATTCAGAAAAATGTCCCGGCATTTCTTTTTTAAGTGTTGTAAACTCTTGGAACAATCTGCCAGAGTGTTGTGACGGTGCGGCACAGTGTGGCCTCATACAGAGTCCCAGACTTGGCCAACACTGGCGCAGGTACATTCAGGACCCAGTACATGTCCAGTCCTTGCCAACACAGTGTAACAGAGACGTGCCTGACCGTTCAGCGACTAAGAACCGATGAGTGATCATCCATCGAGGCGGTGAACATGAAAAATATCTATTTGCATTTTCAGTAAAGACATATAAACGTGACTATGATTGTTATTTTAATTGATACTTTTATTCGATTCTTATTTCAGCGGAACACAACGTATAGTTATTCACTTTGACGTCCAATTTTAAACCTGTAAATTATTCCCGTAAAGGGGCGAATCCAGGAATATCAAAGATAAGGGGGGTCCAAGAAGTTGTGGGTGGGGGAACAGGGCGAGTACAGCGAGCCCACCCATCTTTTTTTGGGTGGGATGGGGGGGCTGTAATCCCTCCAGATTTTTTGTCTTAAATCTGTCCAATATCATGGCCATTTTGAAGCCAAGGGCACTTGATATTAGGAGATATCTGATGTCAATAGCATTTACTTTTTACTACACAAAAACGCCCGAGTACTATCCATCAGTAAAGAAAAAGTATTAGGATTTTCTGAGGAAAAGGGGGTCCAGACCCCCAGGACAGCCCTGGGATGGATGGATGGATGGAGGGAAAGAGAAAGGGAGGGGAGGTACCTGAGTCTTTCTATTTCCTTTACTGTAATAGGATTCCAGGATCAATTCATCATTTATATCCTTCAGACCATCCTGAGGTCTGAGGAAGGAGAGGGGAGGGGAGAAAATAGGGTAGAGGGGAGAGGGAAGACTGACAGATGATTAATTGTTATTTTCTGCTGACGTTCTACATTTGACGTCAGAATCAGTATGCAAAATTTACCTGCAAACATTCCTCTCTCTATTATACATTCTCAATTAAGTTTTATTACACAAGAGGTAAAACATTATCTCTCCCATGAAATACAAAGCTTCTAAACTTAGCGGTGAGTGTACTACAGGTAGATATTTGCTTAATTAGATGCGTGCAGGTAAGGTGGTCATTAAGTAAGACAGGTGAGCTAATTCTGTTTCCCCCTGAGAATGTTTTTTATTTATGTTTTTAGTTTGGGTCTCTCTCTCTCTCTCTCTCTCTCTCTCTATCTCTCTACCTGTCGCTACCTACGTGTGTGTATGTGTGCATGTGGGTATATATTATGTAGTGTGTAAGTATATGTATTAATGTATAAGTATATATGTGTGTTTATACGTAGTTGTGTTCGTATATATATATATCTACCTAAGTGTTTTATCGACAGTAATAAATAAAGCCAACAATTCGTCTTGAATATGTCGAAAAGGTTGGCAGGAGGTTCGAGTTTCCCTGCCAGGTGTCACCAAGAACCGTATCGGCTTTTGTTTATCCACCTGAGAGAGAGACACTACCTCCTCTACCTGTACCTTCTTCACACTTACCAGGAGATCTGATGTTTATTATTATTATTATTATTATTATTGTTATTATTATTATTATCCTCAATGGCGTGATAATCTTAGAAGACTCTACGGAGGTCTGGTACTAGATGATGCGACAGTGAAGCAGAAAACACCATTACTATACTACGTTGCCTTGACTGACGGGAGCTGTTAGACTACATAGCATTACGTAGCCTTAATAGACAGCTGTTTGAACATTAATTAGACGAAAATAAAAAGATAAAATTGCTTTTTCCGTATCATTATGTTTTTCATTAACCTTTTAAAAGTTCTAAATTAACAAAAGCTAAGTGGAAGCTGTTGATGGAGAGAGAGAGAGAGTAGGTGGAAAGGTTAGGTTTGTGGTAGGGTGAATAATCTCTACGTGAACTGGGTGGTAGAACTTTCAGGTGATTGTCTGGTCTGTGTATTTTGACCGATATACAGTACACATCCATACCTGTGAATAGACCAAGCAGACAGACACAAAACACTAATACCTTCACTACCAAGCACTTGACACAGCATGACATATACAGTACAGTGTGTCCCAACGCCAGTACACTCGACAAATCTTATTATTTTCCATTATATTTCGTCTATTATATTAAACTTTTTAAAATATAAATGGCATAGATATACAAATCCTAGAATGCACACTGGTTGAATATTCCATTTATTTCAGCAACTCTGCAATAACTTTATATGTGGGTGATTTAATTAGTGTTATATAGATCTTTAAACACTAATTACACTCTTAGTACTAGTTATATCTGGCTAATTATGACATGACGTGACTCGTAATGATAAACAAACAAGTGAACGACGATGAATTTCCCAAGCAGGTGTTTACTACTGCAGAGCTGCACGTACACCAGGCAGTGGTCCTCCCCGCCCTGCTGTGTGGCGGCGAGACATGGGTCACATAAAACCTGAAAAAGTGCCACATCGACCCCCTCACCTGGGAGACGATCACGCCACACCATAACGCTTGGAGGAGCACCACACGAGAAGGTGTCAATACTTTCGAGTTAGCCCGACTGCATAACGAGGCAGACAAGTGCCAACGCCTAAAAGAGGCGTGACCGACCGCCCAAGCGGCTAACGAGCCGATCAGAGGCGAAAAAAAAAGTAAAATAAGACGTCACACAACAATATATGCCTAGGACTGGGGCTTTCTGTCCTTGATGTAAACCAGTGACCCCTTACGATGACAGACGAGAGAGCTGTATTCACTCAACCACCTCACTCCTCCTTAGTTTAACCTGTTACAGCTCTAATTCTACTCTGTCAGTCTTACTCTGTCATGGGGTCGTGTTTATAGCTTGACAATAACTTACTGAGTGACTCCATACTCTGCCGTCTCCTCCCACGAGTCTCCAAAACAAGCCAGGGGCCATATTTTCTCCATTAACTTTCCTTTGTTTATCCTCCAGCCTTCATCATAGGAGATTACAAGTTGTTTATAGTTACGGCGTCCATGAAAATCTCTCATTACTGTTTTTTTGGTAACAAGATTGATTGTCATTTGTTTTATCCTGGTTCGTGAGAGTTATTTTTTACGCTTCATTTTACAAAGCTTTTATTTCCGTCCATCGTGGGAGGAGGGGGGGGGGGGTCAGTGAAGCTTTTAGAGGTCAGTTTGGTTAGCTTCAATTGAGTTAGTGTATATACCTGTTGGAAGTGATTATAAGTGTTGTTTAATGTGATATAAAGACTACAGTGGTGCCTCGTAAACACCTAGCATAACCTAACCTGATCTTCGTAAACACATTTCAGAGATAAACTATAACGTTACCATAATCTAACATGGCTATCTGCTTACCTGGCGACAGATTACGCAGCAGGTAACTTGGCCAGGATAGTGTCAGCGTAAACTATAGCTGTGTGAAATAAAAAGAATACTGAGGATAATTTTTCTCAGCTAACTTAAAAACAACAACAATACCAATACTGATTAATTATTGAGTCCAGCTAAGCCATCGAAAAAAACCATAATTGAAATAGGAACAATAGACATTACATAATTAAGTTTAACGAATGACCTACCCGCTGTGACCCTTGTTATCGCGTCTGTAAAACTCCTTTGTTATTATACCGGAGGTGAAAAGATCTCTGAATAAATTGCTACATCTATATGACATGTTAATTACAATAATTATTGGTAAATACCCTCTCGCAGTTATCACTTATCGTTTACCTTATTACTGCCTCCCGCCCTTATGTGTTGCCAACGAAGGGCTGAGTTTTATTTCCCGAGATTCTGCGCGTGACGTCAGAGGTAACACTGAGAAGTGCTCAAAGACAACCTCGCTTCTCGTCCGCCTGAATAAACACAAATTTTCTTTCATCATTTTTACCCTTTCACCGAAATTTTACAGTTGACGTCATATTTCACAGAATAATTCCCAGTTCGATTAAAAGTGTGTCAGTTGGTCGAAATGTTCCAAATAACATAAACAACAACAGCTGCCTGTGACGTCAATGTAGGGCCGGGGGTTTCATAAGAACATAAGAATGGAGGAAACTACAGCAGGCCTGTTGACCCATACTGGGGAGTCCCATGTACACCTAACCCCTATTGCTCATATATCCATCCAGCCTATGTTTGAAGCTATCCAGCGTATTAGAGTTAATGATGATATTTGGTAAAATACTTGAGAGTATTATCAGAGATGCCGCGAAGGAACATCTACTACGAAACAACCTTGTAAAGGATTATCAACACTGTTTTATGCCGGGGCGCTCCTGCTTAACACAATTGTTCAAGGTATTGGATATTTGGGCCCATATTCTGGAACGGGGTGGTAATATCGACAATATTTACCTAGATTTTGCCAAGGTTTCGACAGTGTACCCCACGAAAGGCTGAAAATCAAACTGGAAAGGCACGGAATTCGGGGAAATGGCCTAGCGTGGATAGAAGACTTTCTACATGACCGCAAGCAGTGTGTGGTGATTAATGGCACGAAATCATCATCCGTACCTGTCACAAGCGGGGCAGTGTATTGGGCCCGCTGTTGTTTGTTTGTTTCATAAATGACATGCCTGACGTTGTACACTCCTCCATACAAATGTTTGCCGATGACGCCAAGTTATTTCGGGAAATCAAGAACCAAGCGGACTGTGAAGAGCTGCAGAAGGACCTCTGTGGGCTCCAGGAATGGTCGAAGAAATGGCTGCTGAGATTCAATGTCACCAAGTGTAAGAGGATGCACCTGGGGCGTACCAACGGTAAGGAGGCGTATCATATGTCCCAGCGGGATGAAGAAACTGCGCTATTTGAGACTGAATGTGAGAAGGACCTGGGTGTGTATGTTGACAATGAGCTGAAGTTCTCGGGCCATTGCGAGAAGAAGGTAAATCAGGCAAATAAATTGTTGGGTCTTATAAGAAGGTCGTTCAGATATCGAGACGGTCCGTCCCTCGTAACGATCTTCAGGAGTGAAGTGCTTCCCCATCTGGAGTACTGTCACCCCGTCTGGTCCCCGAGATATGCTAGGGACTGTCAGTTGGTTGAAAATGTTCAAGGGAGGGCCACCAGACTGGTGCCTGCACTTCGGCACCTCAGCTACCCTGAGAGATTGGAGCGCCTGAACTTGCCTAGCTTATACTACAGACGGGCAAGGGGCGACCTAATTGAGGTGTATAAGCATCTCAAGGGGCACTACTCAGGCGAGTGTCCTTACTTGCAGCTCGCGAACGCTCATCCCACACGGGGTCAGAGCTCAAGATTGAAGAAGCCGCAAATCCAGAAAACCGTGAGGGCAAACTTTTTCGGAGTGAGGGTTGTAAACTGTTGGAACACTCTACCAGAGAGTGTTGTGACGGCACCGAGTGTGAGCTCTTTCAAGACAAGACTTGACCAACACTGGAGCGGGTTCAGGTACATTCAGGAACCGGTGCATGCCCAGTACTTGCCAACAGTGCGTAACAGAGACGTGACCGATCGCCTAAGCGGCTAACGAGCCGATCATTTGGTGAAGAGGATAAAAGAAAAAGTAAGTAAAAGTAACACTACCAAAGTTTCAATGATGTTTTGTGTCAGTCTGATGATTCTTAAATTAATATACAAGTTTTGTTCTCCTAAAATTTAAATGTATGATTATTTTAATATATAAATAAACACACAAGGAACAACGTGAGGTTCCGTAACTACTAAATTTTCTTATTATAGAAAAATATAATCGAATGAGTTGTATTTTGTAGGATAAGATTAGGAAAATAAGTCTTACTGTAATTACCCCCCTTCATCCAATACCTGTCTCTTAACGTCCATCACCCAACACCTGTCAACCAACCCACGTCACCCAACACCTGTCATCCAGCCCTCGCCACCCAGCACCTGTCATCCAGCCTCCGTTACCCAGCACCTGTCATCCAGCCCTCGTCACCCAACCCACGTCACCCAACACCTGTCAACCAACCCACGTCACCCAACACCTGTCATCCAGCCCTCGTCACCCAGCACCTGTCATCCAGCCCTCGTCACCCAGCACCTGTCATCCAGCCTCCGTCACCCAACACCTATCAACCACCTCCCGCCGTCACCTGTCAACTAGTTTCCGTCACCCGTCACCTAGCCTCCCTCTATTTGTCGTCCATTTTACATTTTGATTACATGTCAGACGGCCTCCTCGTCACCCTCCGTCCGCCACTGCTGAAGAATATTTTTTATTACAATGTACAAGAAAATAAAACGAAGGAATAAGTTTTGTTTTTATTTATTGGGCACCCCCCTACATCCTTGTGTAAGGTGAAGCGCAGAAGCGTTTACAGTGCCCAACAGGGAAACATGCTAAGTTCATGCTTGCCTTTATGTCTCAAGGGCGTAGAAGCCTGAAGAGTCAGTGGTTTATGTCATCAAGTTATTGGAAGCCCCAACAACTTGTCCCTGAATACGAATTCGCAACTTTCGACTTACAACAGGTACCTACTTTACTGCTAGGTGAACAGGGACTAATGGGGGCTAGGAAGTAAGTCCAAACAACTTCCACCGGCACGAGAATCGAACCCGCGACATCTCGCTTACGAGGTAAGAAAGGTCCCGCTTCTACCACCGGTCCCTACGAGGGAATAATAATAATATTCTCGTAACATCTTGGGGGGGGGGGGGGGAGTAATATACTGCTTAAGTTACCCCCTAAAAGAGATACAGAAAACGGGTTATTTATATTTATTTTTATCTTTTCCTTTCTTCTCGTATTTTTGTTTTGATTTCCGCAACCTTTATCACTCTTATCAGCTGTTATCTTTAATCTTATCTTTCTGTTGGTGTTAATGAGTGTAGTTGATGGTGTTTCTGGAATAAACGTGCCTCACACCGTTTCGTTCTGGATTCAATCCCTGGGTCGTATGTGACAAGGGTATATTGCAGAGAGAGAGAGAGCGAGAGAGAGAGAGAGAGAGAGAGAGAGTTATAAGACACATAAACCGCATAAAAAGAACTAACAAACATACAGTGCATCAACTTACAAATATATCAACACAACACAACAAAAGACCTACAGCGAGTTTATCCACCTTGGGAGTAAAGAGGCGGACACCACTCATGAAAAAAATCCACCTGTAACAAGCTCATGACCCACACCAGACATATAACGATACCAGAGAAACAACACTGGGCAATAAAACAGAACAAGAGACATGGTAGGAACAGAGGCGGGGCTCATTTTCCAAAGATGTAACGAGGTCACCGCTGGGCGTTATTCATAGAAAACGAAACCTATTAAGCATAGACTCAATCATAAGGAATGAAATCGGTGTGGGGTCTGTACATTGTATTGGGGAGTGAGTGAGTGTGTGTTCCTGTGTTTTATTGAGTGTGTGTGTGTGTGTGTGTGTGTGTGTGTGTGTGTGTAAATACAAGGCAACTGTTTTGGTGGTATACTCGTGCGTTGTGTCAAAATGTTTAGCACTGCGTCTCGAAATTCAATAACTTTTAGTTAAAACAGCATGGAAAGATTTCTTCCCCTCTTCTTCTACAGTAAGATACAAGACAGGGAAGACGTTCTACAAGATGATGGAGGTCGTTTTGTTATGACACGAGGAGACGACTATACGACAACCTTCTACTACCTTTGAACAACAAGATCAGGTTTACAGACAGAGATATTTTGGAAAGTCAAGGATGATGTCGTAACCTTGTAAGAAAAAAAAAGATTCTACACAAGATGTTTCAATGGTAGTGGGAACGATAGAGGAATCCTACATAAGCCACTGGCCTTCTTTCCCTTGATGTAGCCACCTTTAGTTCGGGTCGTTTCCTCAGCTGAGCATCACACAGCTATAAGTAGGACTATCACAGCTATATGTAGGACCATCACAGCTATATGTAGGACCATCACAGCTATATGTAGGACCATCACAGCTATATGTAGGACCATCACAGCTATATGTAGGACCATCACAGCTATATGTAGGACGCTTATACGACAATTACTCGAGAGAAACAAAAGCGATGTATAATAGATATGTTACCATATATATTTTTCCTTTAGCAAGTTGTCTAAGAAAAACATAGATAACAGAAGTCTATATTTATGAAGTAATACCACATTACACCACCACCACACTCTATCTCTCCCCCCACACACGCACTCTCTCTCACACACACTCCTACCCCCCCCCCCACACACGCACTCTCTCTCACACACACTCCTACCCCCCCCCCACACACGCACTCTCTCTCACACACACTCCTACCCCCCCCCACACACGCACTCTCTCTCTCACACACTGTCCCTCACACCCCCACACACACTGTCCCTCACACCCTCCCCCACACACGCACTCTCTCTCTCACACACTGTCCCTCACACCCCCCCCCCCACACACGCACTCTCTCTCTCACACACTGTCCCTCACACCCCCCCCCACACACACTGTCCCTCACACCCTCCCCCACACACGCACTCTCTCTCTCACACACTGTCCCTCACACCCTCCCCCACACACGCACTCTCTCTCTCACACACTGTCCCTCACACCCCCACACACACTGTCCCTCACACCCTCCCCCACACACGCACTCTCTCTCTCACACACTGTCCCTCACACCCTCCCCCACACACGCACTCTCTCTCTCACACACTGTCCCTCACACCCCCACACACACTGTCCCTCACACCCTCCCCCACACACGCACTCTCTCTCTCACACACTGTCCCTCACACCCCCACACACACTGTCCCTCACACCCTCCCCCACACACGCACTCTCTCTCTCACACACTGTCCCTCACACCCCCCCCCACACACGCACTCTCTCTCTCACACACTGTCCCTCACACCCCCACACACACTGTCCCTCACACCCCCCCCCCACACACACTGTCCCTCACACCCCCCCACACACACTGTCCCTCACACCCCCCCACACACGCACTCTCTCTCTCACACACTGTCCCTCACACCCTCACATACACTGTCCCTCACACCCCCCCACACACACTGTCCCTCACACCCCCCCCACACACGCACTCTCTCTCTCACACACTGTCCCTCACACCCCCACACACACTATCCCTCACACCCCCCCCCACACACACTGTCCCTCACACCCCCCCACACACACTGTCCCTCACACCCCCCCACACACACACTCTCTCTCTCACACACTGTCCCTCACACCCTCCCCCACACACGCACTCTCTCTCACACACTGTCCCTCACACCCCCCCACACACACTGTCCCTCAAACCCCCCCCACACACACTGTCCCTCACACCCCCCCACACACACTGTCTCTCACACCCCCCCACACACACACTCTCTCTCACACACTGTCCCTCACACCCTTCCCCACACACGCACTCTCTCTCACACACTGTCCCTCACACCCCCCACACACACTGTCCCTCACACCCCCCCCACACACACTGTCCCTCACACCCCCCCACACACACTGTCCCTCACACCCCCCACACACACACTGTCCCTCACACCCCCCCCACACACACTGCCCCAAATAGCACACGTCGACCAGTCACCGCCACATCACCCACCTGTTTCACTATTCCTTACTCACCCAAAGGTATTTTTTTCTCTATTATGTTGTATAAAACTGAAGAAAAACCCGTGTGGAAAAAAAAAGGTTCTAATGGCACAATGGCGCGTTAGGGGCAAGATGGATGTAGTACACTGCATACTAAGCCTTCGGTACACAAGAGGAAAGTAGGGGGGGGGAGAGGGAGGGTGAGGGGAAGGGGGGGGGAGAGAGGGAGGGGGGGAGAGGGAGGGTGAGGAGGGACCTAGGGAGAAGAAAATAGGTTAGGAAATTGACCTATAGACGACACAAGGTTATAATTGAGTTTAAAGTTCTATGCATATGTATGAAGGAGACTGGAAGGTTTTACACCACAAGAAATAGGAAAGGTATTGATGTATTATATACGTCACCTGTACACACACACACACACACCACACACACACACACACACAGACACACACACACACACACACACACACACACACACACAGACACACACACCACACACACACACACACACACACACACACACACACACACACATTCAACTACGGTCATGTTTACTATTTAGTTTACCTGAGGTGATTACAGAAGCGAGACCTCCATATACCGGACTTATATCTCTATATAATCCGTTAAGTGCATTTTTTTCACATATAACGGACATTCGATATGACGGATTTTTCTCACCATATAGTCCGTTAAATAAAGGTTTCACTATAAAAATGAATAATTGAAGGAAATGTTAATCTTGTATATTCTAATTTATATCAGCAATAAGTATCTTCCTTTTATTAGGGTTAGTATACTCTCCTCGTAAACCAAGAGACGATGGTTCGATTCCCCGGTAGGATGGGAGTTTAGTCTTGTTATGAGTGCGTTGTGGTCATCCCGGGGGGGCAGGAGGGGACGGTTCACTGTATCGATTGACGAGTTAAAGTGAGTTGTCCAGTGGTCCCGAGTCTGCCTGGTAAAGTAAAGGTTGTGTTTGTTCATGTAGTCGAGGTAAATATTGACTGATGAACAGCTTAACCCCGTGTGTACGATGACTTAACCCCTTGTGTATGATGATTTAACTTGTGTACGATGACTTAACCCCTTGTGTATGATGACTTAACTTGTGTAAGATAACTTAATCTCTTGTGTACGATAACTTAACCCCTTGTGTATGATGATTTAACTTGTGTACGATGACTTAACCCCTTGTGTATAATGACTTAACTTGTGTACGATAGCTTAATCCCTTGTGTATGATGATTTAACTTGTGTACGATGACGTAATCCCTTGTGTATGATGATTTAACTTATGTAAGATAACTTAATCTCTTGTGTACGATAACTTAACCCCTTGTGTATGATGACTTAACTTGTGTACGATAACTTAACCCCTTGTGTATGATGACTTAACTTGTGTACGATAACTTAATCTCTTGTGTACGATAACGACCCTTTAAGTACGATATCTTAACCCATTGAATAAAACGAGCCAATGGTTTGATTACAACAACAACTACTCAAGGGGTTAAGAGGTGCAGGAAGCAGGAGAAATATTACTGTATAAAAGCTTCATCATTTTCAACCAAGTTTTAATAATTTCATAATTCTATTCTTGGATTTATCGTGGAAGAGTTTCGAGGTTAAATCATTCCTTAGTTACTCTGGCCAGGAGGTGGTGGTGAAGGGTGGTGAGAATGATAATGGATTAGATTCTGCCTCTCTTATTTCTTGAACCACACGGAGACTCACGGGGGACAGAGGTGTGTATTGACAGTCAGGTAAATGGTGATAAATTTGGGGAGTTAGTGCAGGAGACAGTTGGTCGATGGTCGGGAGGAGGCGGGAGGAGGTCAGGGTATTTGTTTGGATACAGTGTGATGTTTAGGTGTCCTGTGGGGTAGGGAGGGTGTGGGGGGAAGTGGGGAGGAGAGGGTGTGGGTGGGAAGGGGTGGGAAAGGGGAAGGAAGAGGAGAGAGTGTGTGGAAGGGGAGGGGTGAGGAGGGGGGCTTAAACCAAACACAGGCGCCAACGGAAGCCAGTCATGGGGCGTCTTGAAGCACTAGGTAGAGGTCGTGTAATATCTGTCCCCATACACCTGACAGACACTCTCCATACACCTGACAGACACTCCCCATACACCTGACAGACACTCTCCATACACCTGACAGACACTCCCCATACACCTGACAGACACTCTCCATACACCTGACAGACACTCTCCATACACCTGACAGACACTCTCCATACACCTGACAGACACTCCCCATACACCTGACACACACTCTCCATACACCTGACAGACACTCCCCATACACCTGACAGACACTCCCCATACACCTGACAGACACTCTCCATACACCTGACAGACACTCTCCATACACCTGACAGACACTCTCCATACACCTGACAGACACTCCCCATACACCTGACAGACACTCCCCACACACCTGACAGACACTCCCCATACACCTGACAGACACTCCCCATACACCTGACAGACACTCCCCATACACCTGACAGACACTCTCCATACACCTGACAGACACTCGTTGTTTTCTGTAGCTGTCAATAAACACTAACCCGTTTAAAGCTCAGGTATTGCTTGATCGTGTCTCCCCAAGTGTAGATTTTTGGTTCCTGCTCCATTATTGACCACCTCGAGGCCCCGAGGCTGATGGGTCGTGTACGTCACCGCCCTCCTCCCCTCCATCAGTCATTACCAAATGTACACAAGAGCCTGAGAGAGAGAGAGAGAGAGAGAGAGAGAGAGAGAGAGAGAGAGAGAGAGAGAGAGAGAGAGAGAGAGAGAGAGTCACTCACAACAATATCAACAGATGACCTCAACATCACAGCTTGAGGATCCTGGACGTCGTGAAACTAATTTACTAAGTCAAATATTTATCTTCGTGAGCTTGAACAACACAACACGGGGGGAGAAGGAGGAGGAAGAAGAAGAAGAAGAAGAAGGAAAGTTTTGGGGCCTCTTTAATCAAGACTCTCACTCCCTCACGATACAAAGACTCAGGGAGAGTAAATATGAATCTCCCTCTACCCCTCCCTCCCCCCACTACTACCCTCCCCCCTCCCCCCACCCCCCCACTCTCCCTCTACCCCTCCCTCCCCCCACTACTACCCTCCACCCCTCCCCCCACCCCCCCACCATCACTTAGGCTGTATGTGTGTCAGTCAGTTTGAGCCTATACGAGGGGAATACTCTAAGAGGGATTATCTCAATGATGGTTTATTCCCCATACATACATACATACATACATACATACATGCATACATACATACATACACTGTGTTAATCCGCCAACGAGGCTTGAATAACAGGACACACACACACTCAATTTGTCGACATTTTTACATGTAAATTGTTGTAAATATTTTTATGGAAGATAAAGTTACGTGACGGCAGCAGCGTGTGTGTGTGTGTGTGTGTGTGTGTGTGTGTGTGTGTGTGTGTGTGTGTGTGTGGAGCCAGTTAGCCATCCATTCAGCTGACCAGTCTATCAGTAATCCAGGCAGGAAAAAAAAACCCATACACACACACATACACACACACACACACACACACAGACACACACACACACACACACACACACACACACACACACACACACACACACACACACACACACACACACACACACACACACACTCCCTCCCACCCAACACGCACCTGTCTCAAGTATCTCATTATCTCACCTGTTAGGCAGCGTGGCTCTCCTGATTGGCCAGGTTTACGACTATCAGTAATCAGGTGAGGTAGACTGTCTGATAGGTTGTGTGATTCTCCTCCCTCCAGACTTGACACTCCCAGGTCGGGGAGGGAGGGAGGGAGGGAGGGAGGGAGGGAGGGTATGAGGGAGGGAGGGAGGGAGGGGATGAGGGAGGGAGGGAGGGAGGGAGGGGCCAGTGAGGGAGGGTCCAGTGAGGGAAGAGGGAGGGAGGGAGGGAGGGAGGGAGGGAGGAAGGGTATGAGGGAGGGGCCAGTGAGGGACGAGGAAGGGAGGGAGGGAGGGAGGGAGGGTATGAGGGAGGGGCCAGTGAGGGAAGAGGGAGGGAGGGAGGGAGGGTATGAGGGAGGGGCCAATGAGGGAAGAGGAAGGGAGGGAGGGAGGGAGGGAGGGTATGAGGGAGGGGCCAGTGAGGGAAGAGGAAGGGAGGGAGGGAGGGAAGGTGTCATCCAGTGTGATCACCAATAAACACAGGTATTCTCCAGGTACAACAGTTTCCTCCTGCACTAACACTGAACAATAACAAAGAACAGACTAAGTGCCCCAATATTATAAACTAATAATTAATTGATGAAATGATAAAGAAATAAGAAGAGTTTGACGTAAAGGAGACTTACTTGAACAAAATTCCTGCTTTTAATATAACGAAAAAAGAAAATTCCGAGGTGTTATTTATGTAGAGTATAGAGTTGATAAGTTTCACCTGAGCAACACCCCGCCCCGCCCCGCCCCGCCCCGCCCCGTTACTTAGTTGTGAAATATAGCTTAAAACACACACACACACACACACTTCAACTTCCGCTTCTCAACTGCTCAGAGATAAACGAAACCATCCACCAACTCCCGACCACCGTGTTAGCTGAGGCAAGACTTGTATAACTCACGGCTCAGCTTAGCTCTCCCTCACACCAGCCACTTAAGCTCCACACAGGTAAGATGGGCAAGTAGTGGGTGTGTCTTGTGTTAAGTACGAGATGTGGCGCTGAGGCATTACAGGTATCCAATAGGGAAGAAGGTGGAGTTTATAATTAGGTTCTGATTGGTGGATGGGAGCGGGTGGTTGAGGGGTTATTGACTGTTAGTACTAAGGGGAGTGTGTGTGTGTGTGTGTGTGGAGGGAGGATTACTACAGTCAAGGTGGTGGTGGTGGTGGTGGCAGGACTTTCAGCACACCAGTCGTCGCTAGGTAGGATCCTCAGCTCGTTAGCGACACTCCTTACCACCTGCTAGGATGGACCAGGACACCGTGGTCTTGTTAACTCCTTACTGGGAAGTGCCTGGGCTCACACACACACACCATTTGTCCATTATTTACTCATTTCATTATAACTCATTAAATAAATAGTATTTTTCTAAACTATAAACCACACGTATGGGAATCATCTACTTAAAAACCTTTGAGTCTTAACAAAACTCTAACTTCTTCTTGCGGTTCATCAGTGTTGTCTCAAAATATTTCTAAGTCTGTTCTTGAAGAAAAAACTCCCGTGTATTTTCTAAACCTTTATGTATACGGTGTTGTTGTTGTTGTTGTATTACTGTATGTCGATAATTAAGGCCTGGAAGTGATTATTCTAAATTAATAGACTGATCATTAATTAAATAAATACAAATATAAATAAAACAAAAGAATAACAAAAACACTGATTAATTTGACCTGATCTGTGTTGACAAGTAAGTCGCTACAACAATGAAAAGTTATCAGTAACATGTAAAGCATTGCTCTCTCACCTGTAGTTCTTCCTTACCGGTGAGGGAAAGACGACCTCTGACGGACCTTTAGCGCCACGTACGAGTCGACTCAAGACCGTGTTAGGTGAGGTCTTGAGCCACTGATGGATAGTGAGTGTATTTGGTGGCTGGGTATAGGTATGTCTGTCTCCAAAACAAAAATAAACAAAGTAAACAAGAGTAAACAACTAGAAAACACGACAAAACAACCTAACACCATAAAAACAATATAACAAAAAATGAAAACGAAACAAAACTAAACGAAACGAAACAAAACGAAACGAAACGAAACGAAGCAAAGTCAACACTGAACAGGTAAATCCAACACTGGTACATTAAGCTCAGGTAACTTGGTTTGTTTATAGTAGGTGATGTCAGCAGCAGGTGTCAAGGGGAGAGTTAGACACACACTCAGGTCCTCCTCCCACCAGCAGACTACCTCCTGGACACACTCAGCTAACTCCTTCGTGGTTGGTCTGAGTGCGTCTTGAGTCACTCTGAGCCAAGATGTAAGGTGGTAAGACTGAAGTACAAGTGTGTGTGTGTGTGTGTGTGTGTGCGTGTGTGTGCGGTGTGTGTGAGTGTGTGTGTGTGTGTGCGTGTGTGTGCGTGTGTGTGTGTGTGTCTGGCTTATCACAAGGAACACGACAGTACTATAAAGATGACCTGACCACAACCGATAGGTCACACTGTTTTACTTAAAATATCCTTCCTTTCTGCTCCCTGTCACACCCTGTCACACCCTACCACACCCTTCGTACAGTGTGGGGTGGCACTGGGCACTTCTTCTCCTCCCCTTCTCCCTCTACTTTCTTCCCTCCTCCTCCTCCTCCTACCTTCTTTACCTCTCCCTCTCCTCCTCCTCCCCCTTCCTCCTCTAATCTTCTTTCCCTCAACATCTTTCTATACCAAACAGATAAAAACACAAGAAAAAGATAAATAAAAAAATAAGTAATGCAAAAAGATAAACTAAAGTCCGGTTGTGAACTAATGTCTCTCAGAACAACTCCAGTACACCAAATGATTTTAGTATAATTTCATTTATTTCCTCTTATTCCTGTATTTATCCTCTCTTCCTCTTATTCCTGTATTTATCCTCTCTTCCTCTTATTCCTGTATTTATCCTCTCTTTCTCACGGCTATTTCTAACCTTTTATTTATATAGTTTCTCTCCCTCGTTTTCTATAGTGAGCGATAATAAGACGACAAACTTATTATCAGACGTTAAATTCAGATACGTAAATGTTATTATTAATGAGGTGGGTTGTGTTGTGTTTCTTTTTTATATGAACCGGATTTAGTGGTCAGTTTTATGAAGGCGTAATGGGGGAAAGTCTTATCTAGGAGTTGTTTAATGGATTATTTATGATGATTTATGATAATGGTGACAATATGGTGACTCTACGGTGACAATATGGCGACTCTCCTGCTGTGACCTATAATACCTGTGGCCTTCAGTTACTTAATGTCGCCTGGTAGTGAGCGCCAGTGCCTTAATCTACATCCAAAGGACCTATTACCTCCTGTCTACTCCGCCGTCAAGTAGAAGCCAGGGTTAAGGCGTCATTATCCCTGGTTAAAAATGGCCAATAAAAATCTTCCCTCGAATTTTCCTTCCTATGAGTTTCCGCTGTTGAGGAAATTAACCCCCTTTGATTATAATGATTTAACCCCTTGATTATAATGATTTGACCCCTTGATTATAGTGATTTAACCCTTTGATTATAATGATTTAACCCCTTGATTATAATGATTTAACCCCTTGATTATAATGATTTGACCCCTTGATTATAATGATTTAACCCTTTGATTATAATGATTTAACCCCTTGATTACGTTTAGGGGATACAAACCTAAATTTACGTAAGCAGACATAATAGAAGGAAACCAGAATATTATAATAAAAACAAAAATATAAACTAGAACATTACATACCAGTTAAACAGTAGAGGGGTCGAAGGTGGTTGGGACTAACTGCATGGAGCTGGTAGGTGAGGACTGGGGAGCGTTGTCCCGTGTCATGTCGTCAGGGTAACTGGTGAGGATAACGAAATGTGACTTGTATATAGGGTGATGACATGGCTGGTCTGTGATGGTTGAATAGGGTAGTTTAGACCCGATGCTAGTTTAGTTAATTCAGACACTTAATTGTTGTTTAGTTTGAGTAAATTACCTCATTACGACGATAACTACTGGTAATTAATGTAGTAGTTCCTTCATTAACGAATGCTATGAGAGGGAGTCATTGTTTATTTATGGTTCAGTAAATTAATATAAAATAACTCACTTTTTCTTTAATTACTAATACTGTTTTTTGTTATTTGGTAAAACAAGTAAAAAAAGTTTTAAAATACTAGTAACTGAAAGTGAATAAATCAATAGCATGCTTGTCATTCGTGAAATAACAGTAATGTAGTGATGGTGTTTCGTTCACACACACCCTACCCTCACACACACACACACACACACATAAAAAACACCCACACACACACACACACATAAAAAACACCCACACCCACACACACACACGCCCACATACAGTACCGGTACCATCATCACGCCCCGACCAGCTTGTCACAAAACCCTCTCTACGTCAGCAATATCCGGCCAATAAGGGAAGAGGTGTATATAGGCCGTACCTTTATCTGGCTCCATGGGTGGCGCTGCGGGGAGACTCGTGAATCTTTGTTGTTGTGGGGAGGGAAGGATGCTGGGGGGAGGAGAGGGGTGGGG
>CAUDMG010002503.1:1600000-1645000 GCA_958450375.1 Homarus gammarus
TCTAAGTCATTTAAGCTGATAATTTTCTCATGACTTGGTGGGCGAGATAGAGTTAAGGCTCCTCTTGTGCTCTATCTCAAGCCAGAGTTAGTGTTGTACTCGTTCATCATAGACGGAGTAAGATACCATATAATATCGTTTCAATAGATGGCGACACTGTTGGAGGATCGGAACACATATACCGAAGATATAAAGGAATTCAATCTTACATCATGTTGAATCTGAACCTACGTCACTCTCCACCTACTCGCTATGACGTCATCAAGTTTCGAGTCACTAAAATTGACAAAAGGAATTTTTTTTTATAACTTTTTTAAAACTCACACTCGTCAGCCTCTGAATATAGGAGAGATAGAGAGAGCAAGAGAGTATATAAAACAATACCTCACTAATGGGGAATGGAATCCTGGACGGGCGCCAATGGAGGTTTACGGCGTTTAACAAGCACGATGAACAGACGATGTGTGGAATATAACTAAGACTATGAATTAATTATTTCACCAGAGTCTGTCAGGGAGAGTTGATGGAAAAGAAGGAAGAGAAGTTTATTTCTTTCATTTATTTCACAATTGCGATCTTATTATTATAGAAGGTATTGAATATTTATTACTTCCTTACTTGGTTTATTTTATGGTGATATATAAAGATCATGAATAGCACCATAAAGACAGACAGACAGATATAATGTTTTAGGTTCTTGTTATGACGTGAAAGAATGTGCTTATATAGTGAGTGACTGTATGTATGTATGTGGCGACCTGTGATATAATGGTCAGGTCAGCATGTTCGCCTCGCAAGCAGGGTGAAACTATGTATATGTGAGAGAATGAGTCACTACTTTACCTGTGTGTGTAACTTACCTGTGGACTAAATGCCAACAGTTATTACGTGTTATTAATACATATATAACCTCTCTGTCATTACCTGCATGTTCTCTCTTCCCTTCATGACAATTACTGACGCGTGCTGGACGATAATGATCACTTGTGAACGACCCAGTCAACAGTAACCAGTTATCATAGCCGATGACTGTATGGAGACACATTATATAGTTAACTGGTAAAGTCTGTCCACTTCTCCTGAACCACCAACCCCGAGAGGCTTCAGACTCGTGAATCCGAAACATTTATAGATTGAATAATGTATCAGTCTACTGCTTCCGGTTCACGAGTCTGAATCTCAGCTGATTCTAAAACACCAATGAGGGACCTTCTTGCCTCTGAGAGTAATATCAAAAGGTGTACAACAAAAGCTTAACTAAACAACGCTCATTATATCTTATTAAGACTCAAGATAACAGTTTAAGTTATGCTGGTTGTTTACGTCTTCTGTTTACACCATAATAGACTCAACGTGTGGGAGGCTAAGTCGCTCGTCAGGTTGAGGTAATTACTGTAGCCCCTGTTAACCACACAACAAAGACCTGGTGTGTTTAAGGGTGTGGTAAGGGTGTGGAGAGAGTGGAGTAAGGGTGTGGAGAGAGTGGGGAAGGGTGTGGTAGAGGGTGACATCCGGTTAACACAGGGGGGGGGGGTGAGGCAGTAGCGCCCCCCCCCCCACCTGTACAGTACTCCACCAGGCTCACCTCTTCACCTGGGGAGGGAATAGGTGAGGAGGGTGGGGAGGGACAGGGGCAGGAGGAAGTGGAGAGGGGGGGGGGGGGAAAGGGGGAGAGGAGAGGGAAGGAGAGGGAAGGGTGATGGGGTTACACACACACAGAGGCCCGGCAGCCCAGACACTGATATATGCACTACATTACCTTAACATGTTGTCTCTCTCATAAATTGTACAATATAAAAGGTTAGAACAGTCACCTGGCCGTCTCACCTGACCACGTAAATCACCAGGTAACCCCGTGTACCACCCAAGGTATAGGTTAGGTTAGGTTAATTTAGGCTGGGGTTAAGGCACTGTAGATATGGTTAGATTGGGTTAGGTTAGGCTAGGTGGGTGATGGTCCCAGTGTGTTGAGGGCCTCTCGTCTGTGTTGATGTTTTTCTGACTGTTGATTTTGTTGTTGTTTTTGTTTACAAGTGTCAGCGCATTTTTCTAGTACCAGTGTTACCAGATAAAAGTGCCAACACATTACTGCATTATTTCCAGGTGTTAGTGTTACCAACCAACCAACAATGCCAACATATTTTGTAGGTGTCAGTCTTAAGTTTGCTAAATCGAGAGTGACAACACACAAACACCTCGACAACATTCAGACAGACACACAGACACTATTAATTGTATTTTTATTATTTTCTCATAAATATATTGGTATGTGTGTGTGTGTGTGTGTGTTTAACTAATATTGAACAAAAACACAACAGACGTCAGCCACATTCATCTACTTGCGTTCATGTTTGTTGAAAATAACACAGAGAAGGAATTCACGGTGTTTACTGATGTAAGAACTTCTATAGGATTTATATAAAGGTTGTGACAAGGCAATACATTGTCTTCAACGACTTAGTAGCTCAGGGAGTGATGGTGGCCTCGTGGCAGTGGTCATCCTGGGGTTAAAACACTCCCGACGTAAACATACATTTCCTTCCTATCCGCCTCGTGTCTCTTGTTTATGTATCTGAACTAGTGTTAATAATTATGTTACTCTAAACTCATAATTTACTTTATTATTATTATTATTATTATTATTATTATTATTATTATTATTATTATTATTATTAATATTATTATTATTATTATGACAGTAAACGCCCCGTGTGACACAGTAAACGCCCCGTGTGACAAATAACATTACCAGGAGGTGACCAGGTGAGGCTTATATGGAATTATAGTGGAGATATTGCCAGCGCAATAGGTATTACTGGTGAAGGCTGATGAGGTTGTGGAGCCTTATACAAATACTCCCATAATATGACTCCCATACTACCATAAGACTCCCATAATATGACTCCCATACTACCATAAGATTCCCCTAATAAGACTCCCATAATATGACTCCCATACTACCATAAGATTCCCCTAATAAGACTCCCATAATATGACTCCCATACTACCATAAGATTCCCCTAATAAGACTCCCATAATATGACTCCCATACTACCATAAGATTCCCCTAATAAGACTCCCATAATATGACTCCCATACTACCATAAGATTCCCCTAATAAGACTCCCATAATATGACTCCCATACTACCATAAGATTCCCCTAATAAGACTCCCATAATATGACTCCCATACTACCATAAGATTCCCCTAATAAGACTCCCATAATATGACTCCCATACTACCATAAGATTCCCCTAATAAGACTCCCATAATATGACTCCCATACTACCATAAGATTCCCCTAATAAGACTCCCATAATATGACTCCCATACTACCATAAGATTCCCCTAATAAGACTCCCATAATATGACTCCCATACTACCATATGATTCCCCTAATAAGACTCCCATAATATGACTCCCATACTACCATAAGATTCCCCTAATAAGACTCCCATAATATGACTCCCATACTACCATATGATTCCCCTAATAAGACTCCCATAATATGACTCCCATACTACCATTAACATGAAAGCCTCAAGGACCTCAGCTTTCGTCATTATGCAAGGAAATAAAAATAACAATAATTTCCATGTTAAAATTTCTGGGTTCACACACACACACACACACGCACACACACACACACACAGTGGCAGTGAGGCCGCTGGAAGGTAATGGTAATGGTGGCAGTTACACTAATGATGGCAATGGTAGAGTCAAATCGTAATGGAAGTCGCCGATTACCTTTATGTGTGTGTGTGTGTGTGTGTAGGTCATAGGTGTATAGGCCACAAGTGTACAGGACACAGGAGTACAGGCCACAGGTGTACAGGACACAGGTGTATAGGACACAGGTGTACAGGCCAAAAGTGTACAGGACACAGGTGTACAGGACACAGGTGTACAGGACACAGGTGTATAGGACACAGGTGTACAGGATACAGGTGTATAGGACACAGGTGTACAGGCCAAAAGTGTACAGGACACAGGTGTACAGGACACAGGTGTACAGGACACAGGTGTATAGGACACAGGTGTACAGGACACAGGTGTATAGGACACAGGTGTATAGGCCACAAGTGTACAGGACACAGGAGTACAGGCCACAGGTGTACAGGACACAGGTGTATAGGACACAGGTGTACAGGCCAAAAGTGTACAGGACACAGGTGTACAGGACACAGGTGTACAGGACACAGGTGTATAGGACACAGGTGTACAGGACACAGGTGTACAGGACACAGGTGTACAGGACACAGGAGTACAGGCCACAGGTGTACAGGACACAGGTGTATAGGACACAGGTGTTCAGGCCAAAAGTGTACAGGACACAGGTGTATAGGACACAGGTGTACAGGACACAGGTGTACAGGACACAGGTGTACAGGACACAGGTGTACAGGACACAGGTGTACAGGACACAGGTGTACAGGCCAAAAGTGTACAGGACACAGGTGTACAGGACACAGGTGCACAGGACACAGGTGTACAGGACACAGGTGTACAGGCCAAAAGTGTACAGGACACAGGTGTACAGGACACAGGTGTACAGGACACAGGAGTACAGGCCACAGGTGTACAGGACACAGGTGTATAGGACACAGGTGTTCAGGCCAAAAGTGTACAGGACACAGGTGTATAGGACACAGGTGTACAGGACACAGGTGTACAGGACACAGGTGTACAGGACACAGGTGTACAGGACACAGGTGTACAGGACACAGGTGTACAGGCCAAAAGTGTACAGGACACAGGTGTACAGGACACAGGTGCACAGGACACAGGTGTACAGGACACAGGTGTACAGGCCAAAAGTGTACAGGACACAGGTGTACAGGACACAGGTGTACAGGACACAGGTGTACAGGCCAAAAGTGTACAGGACACAGGTGTACAGGACACAGGTGTACAGGACACAGGTGCACAGGACACAGGTGTACAGGCCAAAAGTGTACAGGACACAGGTGTACAGGACACAGGTGTACAGGACACAGGTGTACAGGACACAGGTGTACAGGCCAAAAGTGTACAGGACACAGGTGTACAGGACACAGGTGCACAGGACACAGGTGTACAGGACACAGGTGTACAGGACACAGGTTTACAGGCCACAGGTGTACAGGACACAGGTGTACAGGACACAGGTGTACAGGACACAGGTATGCAGGCCACAAGTGAGGGGGTCGTGCGTCATACGGTTGCCAGGAGTCTTCGCCCGGGTGGTCAGTCTTAGACAACTACAAAGACGTCAACTAGAAAATGCATTTTACCGACTCCGCTTCATGTCCAGATGATCACAAACAAGTATTTTTTCTCTCTGTTTCAAAGTTAGGATGTCAACTTTCAACGATTATTAAGATCTTTAAACATCTAACCTAACCTAAACCTGAACCTAACCTAACCTAATTTGATCTAACCACCAAGTAGCGTTAGTGTGTTTAATCTACCTTGCTAAAGTCTCTAACACAGGTAAACGCGGGTCACTAACTCACTCTCACTCCTGTACTCACCTGTCGGAAAAACTGGATCATCTTGTCTCTTAAAACCACAACGGAAGATCATATGTTAACCCAACGGGACTCAGGTTAACAATACCTAAAAAATCTCTGGAGTTTTATAGAATGAGTCTTACCCTCTGAGGCGAAGGAAATATTATTATTATTATTATTATTATTATTACTATTATTTTGTTATAATTTTTCCTGTCATTATCTACGGTGTATCTGAGTGGTGCGGTGGCCGAATGTATACATCGCTCGTTTCTTATCATAAAGATCATCAATTCAGACGCTGGGCACCCCTAGTCGACCCAGGTGATATGGGTACCTGATTGTATTTTTGGGGAAATGATTCTGGTCAAGTGCCTGTACCGGCGGTCATATTGTCTATTTTGAGTACTGAGGCTAAGTACTCAATGCAATCTTTCCAGAATGAGTCCATACAACTAACATGAGACTCTTCCATCAGACTCTCATGTAAAGTGGAACTGTATCCCCCATCGTAAACCTTGACACAGGCACTCGACCAGACACTACCGTCACATCCTCCTTACTGTGACTTCACCTTAAAACACCCAAACACCTTTAATATTCTCACCTGAGTCAAAATTCTGTAAAAAATATATAAAGATCCTGAACGACACAAGCGAAGGATGTGTTGAGGAAGTCGCCGCTGCTGAGGGTACAATTTGCATGTTAATGAGAGGCGGCCGTGCTGCTCTACAGGCTCACGCTGGTGTAAAAAAAAACTTACTTCGTGAATAAAAATGAAAAAGAGTGTAACTTAAGTATATTTTATTTCTTGTCATTGTATCGCTACGACAACTAGCACTATCACCACTACTAGCACTTACAGTATCACTACCACTATTACTAGCACTTGCATCACCACTATCACCACTACTAGCACTTGCATCACCACTACCACTATTACTAGCACTTGCATTACCACTATCACCACTACTAGCACTTGCATCACCACTATCACCACTACTAGCACTTGCATCACCACTACCACTATTACTAGCACTTACATTACCACTATCACCACTACTAGCACTTGCATCACCACTATCACCACTACTAGCACTTACATCACCACTACCACTACTACTAGCACTTGCATCACCACTACCACCACTACTAGCACTTGCATCACCACTATCACCACTACTAGCACTTACATCACCACTACCACTACTACTAGCACTTGCATCACCACTACCACCACTACTAGCACTTGCATCACCACTATCACCATCCTAGTGTGAGCTCTGGCCCAGGAAAGCCCCACATGGCTCACACACTCCAGTAGCTACGTGATGGTAAGTGTGTTAGACAAGTTAGAATTTGTTTATTAATATTGGATAGTGTCAGAGTTCCTCACCCCTACACCACCAGGACACGGTTCGATTCCCATTACGAGAGTATGATATATGTGCATGTGGGATTGTATTATGTATAAAATCCTTGGAATCCATAGCTACCTATACATAATATTCGATGTTATGGATTATTTTTTATATAATATGAAAAATATCTCGTCTTCAGCAGTTCACCTCACCGCACCTCCTCTCTCACCTCCTCCTTCACCTGCCTCCCTATCGTTCCCTCACCTTCACCAGTATCGTAGCCGTGGCGTTATAGCATGTAGGTGAGAGAGAGAGAGAGAGAGAGAGAGAGAGAGAGAGCAAAACGATAACTTTGCTAAATTTGGAAGAAACATTGAAGTGTCCGTTTTCTTTAAGTGACATATGAGGGGGGGGGGGGACTATAGTATGCTCTTTGGTAGATTACTTTTGTCGCATCCAGGGAACTTTCTCAGGATGTGTGTGTGTGTAACTCCGTGTGTGGCACTGGTAAGACGCTGCTCCCACCTCCACAGAACCCCTGACAATAACAACAAAAAAACCCCGTTATATTTAGACGTGAGTTTGTAAAGAGATTTTTGAATGAGATGATTGATAAGAAATTATAATAAAAATCATCTATTTATATCTGTATGTATGTGTGACGGTCTCCTATACCCCACCTCCGCCCACTAGGAGAACAAGGAGACCAAGAGGAGACACCGAAACATACAAACCAAAACGACAGATATAATGAACGATGAATCTTTGAAGTTAGTTAATATCTTCAACAGCAGAATATATAATGCATTAATACCCACATGTGAGTCAGTGAATAATACAAATATTTCAGAATTTATTATGTGTAATATTTCAATAACATTAACCACCGATAATGTTATGTTATTTTTTGTGATTTAACTAACGAGATTATTTATATTATTAATAAACAGAGATAAATTGATTACTTGCATTTATTTTCATGATTTGTAGCGATGATGATGATGATGATGACGATGATGATGATGATGACGATGATGATAAGGGTGACTCTCAGAGATGTATCAATGAGTGAGTGAGTGAGTGCCACGTGTTAGTATGGTGTGTGTGTGTGTGTGTTGTGTACGTTGATTCTAGGTTACATGTGTGTTTGAGTCATGGTGTTGAACTCTGTACCTGTAACCTGTCTGTACCTGTAACCTGTCTGTACCTGTAACCTGTCTGTACCTGTACCTGCATCCCTAAATTACATGGCAGCACAACAGGAGTCACCTTCCCCACGTAATAGATCATAGTATACACAGTCTCTTGAGAAGGTATATTATTAAACAAGTATTTCCTCAGAGGCCTTTACTCACACACACTCACTCACACACACACACACTCACACTCATACACTCACTCACTCACTCACACTCACTCACTCACACACACACACTCACTCACTCACACTCACTCACTCACACACACACACTCACTCACTCACTCACACTCACTCACACACACTCACTTTGTTACAACCAGGAAGTATATGCAAAGTTGTTCCTCTTACATATACATATAACTATTTTTAGGGTTAGGTTATGTTAGGTCAGGTCAGGTTAGGTCAGGTTAGGTTAAACTAGATTATCAATAGGGAGTCTAATCACCACACAAAATAAACTGGGGTAAATAATCATTATCTTACCTCAATCAAAACAAACTTTACAAACATCTAAAGACAGATTAAGAATATCTTCCCTACAGCCGACACACCTGTACACACCTGGGATACCTTAATTACTGACTAACTAAATTTACCTAACTATTTCACTCATTTCCCACGTAACAATATTAATTAGTTAGACTTTTAATGTGTTACAATATACGTTATGTTAATTGTCTGCTGTAGAAATTAATGGAAATATATGACTGAGTTTTGTTTATTGTTATTATTATATATTTGGTCATTTGTATTAATAAGAGGAATGTCACGACGGGTGTTTGTTTATTAATACAGTTAACTATGTATCTCTCTGTCTCTCTCTGTCTCTGTCTCTCTCTGTCTCGCTCTCTCTCTCTCTCTCTGTCTCACTCTCAACCTGTTACTCTAGATTCCATTTTATAATTCACACACACACCATGACAGGAGAGAAGTGTTAAGGCCCCGAGTGTTGTCAAGTGTATAACAGATGAACACACTCTCTCTACACTCCTTGTTTCTCAGTGAAGCAAAGTGTTTTTTGCTTCACTTAAGTGTTTACAAGTGGTCTTTGCTTCACTTACATATTACACAAATTCGTATATTAAGTAAATATTCTAAGTCTTTTTTCGGTACCTAATATTCACACTAGTTGGGACGACCCGCCACTGAGGTATTCTGCCGAGGTCGTAGGTCGTGTAGGTGAAGGGGTCGTAGGTCGTATAGGTGAAGGGGTCGTAGGTCGTATAGGTGAAGGGGTCGTAGGTCGTATAGGTGAGGGGGTCGTAAGTTGTACTCTCAAACTGTAGCTCAAGTCATATGGGAGTGAAATGAGATGCTCTGAAGTGTGTGTGTGTGTGTGTTACCACGACCTAGATATAAAATGCATCACAAAACGAGGACGACTGTCAAGGCGGCATCAACACCCTAGAGGTAAAACACATCATTACACTCCCAGGTATGAAGACTGTGTTGACGTTTTTATCAGCAGAGGCGCTGTCTCCTGCTGGGCATACCTGGAGGAGCGACACACACACACACACACACCCACACAACCACACACACACACACACCAAATTCTCTTTCAACAACAAGACTCCTGCAGAAGGAAGAGACAACAAGTACTGTACGTGAATGATAAAAAATCAAGGTCAAGAGGCTCCACTACCCGTCCGTGATCAAGAGGAGGAGGCAGAGGAGGAGGGTGGTGGTGTTAAGGCAGAAAGACAATACTTTTTGGAAGGGGAGGAGGAGGTGCGTGACGTAGGCCCATACACCTGTTACTAATACCTGTGTAATCATAAAGGTGATGTCTGTCTGTCTGTCTGTGTGCGTAGTATAAAAAACATCACTATAGTTACCCGTATTTCTTTCCGCTGCCAGAACTAACCAACACCAGCTGTAAACATTCAGTGACGCATAAACAAAAATATACACATATGTACTAAAGAATAATACAAAAATCATACAGACTGGACGAAAGAGTTACCAGGTCTCCCACACCACACACGGTCACCACAACAAGAGGGGGGATGGTGTTGCTATGGGTATATCAAGATGATCTGGTGTGATGCTAGTGTGTGGTGACGCTTCAGTAAGTGGAATGCCATGCAGGAGAATGACCATGTCTCTTACACACACACTCTCTCTCTCTCTCTTACCATGCAAGGCGAGACAGTCTACCTCTCCCTCCTCCTCAACATGAATACATATTCTTGTGGATGAATATATTTCCTGCTGAGTGACAGAAGCTGCTGTGGAAGATGTACTGCACGTCCTGGGAAGTCTGGCTGAGAGGGCAGGACGGGAGAGGGCAGGGAAAAGTACGAAACACGAGAGTATTTTTAACGTGAATAGAGGCCTCGGTGTTTGGGAGTGGCAGGCGGGAGGAAAACCAACCACGAAACAAAAAACAAAACAAAAATGAAAAACAAAGTATAAGTGAATTTATTTTTTTTTTAAGAATCTATAGTTTAGATTTTGTTTTTAAGGGATTTTAAACCCCTTTATATGTAATCGAATTATTGTTTTATCTAGAACCTATAGAAAGCAAAAACATAACTTTTCTATTTTAAAGAACATTAACAAAAGATAATGACAGTATTAAACGATAGATTAAATAATGGACAATTATGACTTATGATTTGTGTTGGGTGACATATGACAAAGGAGTTCGATAACTGTACCGAGACTACAGTAGACGTAGTGTTCATTGTGAAATTCATCACCAACCTGTTGATCGATTCTTACTGGACCAATCATTCTTACAGCATCAATCATTCTTTTATCTATCACAAGTATCTGTAATCATTCTCAATCATCCGTCGCCTCACTATAGTTTGATTAGGTAATTAGTTACAGAAGAGGAATCGCGGGTAAAAACCAATTGCAGGAGTTTAAACTAGATTTATTCTGTTATTTAATATACCGTTTGTAGTTACAGCATTAAATAATACAAATGATGGAAAATTAAATAACTTATTTTTCGAACATCATTATTAATCTTAAGTACATTTAATATCTCGGTAAAAACAAACCCAAATCCCTTATGTTGCTCTACATTACCGCTTTTACTTGTAACAAAAATAAAATTAATACATTAATATATAAAAGAGAACCTGTAAATTCTGTATATTTTAGTAACATCTTTATACTTTATACACCTGACTCAAGTGAACTCTACACCTGACTTAAGAAGCTGTATCGGCGTTGATGCGTTTTGGCAAGACTTAACTGACCCACCCTCGTTCCTTCTCCCTTCGTCAAATACGGTACAGGAGATCAGCGGTACACCTCAGTCCCTTACATCTTATTGAATTTTGAATTGAAAGTTTATTTAGCCGGAAAACAGATTAGAGTGGATAATAATAACAATATTAACATGGCTGAGCCAGTTGAGAACCTGAGCTCTCTTGAGGCACCTGATATATACTATACATTTACCTCAAGGAAATATTACGTAACATTTAGTATCATCTGGAATAGTACAGTAACATGGTAGTAATAATATCTTACTATGGTTATCACTTCAATATTTATTGATTTTATATTATAAGCATATTCTTAAATTACAGTGGAATTGAAAAACAAGTATAATGCGGGAGCAGTAAAACCTGACAGAGCGGTCAGGATTATGTCTAGTAGGCAAATATGTTGATTGCAATGGTAATTTTGTATCTACTTGCATGATAGTTTCCGATAAAACGGTTTTGATACAATAAAAGCAGATACTGTAAATGTAGGGGTTACAAGACGTTAATACTTAGACGATACCGTTCACTTCCTTCCTCTTCGTTACCACGACGAACTTTCCTCATCCTCCTTCATGTGACGTATTTTCCTCCTCACATCTGTCGCCGTTTTGAGTATCCAGTCAAGAGTTGATCTTTCGGTCAAGAGATTATGAGGACCTTCTTCTCTTCCTCTTCCTCCCCATCACCTACCCCCAGCTCCTCCTCAGTCCACCACCGCCCATAAACCTCCACTAACATCAAGGTACTACCGCGCCATTAGAATTTAAGTGGGATTTATTTTTTCTTATGGCAGTTCTCGGTATCGGTGGTTAAAGGTGTCAGTAGTGGCATCTTTACCTGTTAGCAGCTTCCCTACACGCACTACATTTTCAGGCAATTGTAGATCTTGTGGCGGACGAAGGTTAAGGAAAATTTCAACTCGACACCAGAACATATATTTAATGTTCATCAATATATTAAACTCCACGATATACATTGGTAAAATATAGTTTAAATTCGTATTAAATTAGGAAATGGTTAACATGTCAATTTTTATAAGTTCAGGCGATAAAAATTTACCAAATTATTGTTTAGGGAAATAATACATGAACAGTTGGTATTCTTTTCTCTGGATCATGTAGGGAGAAGAGGAAAGGAAGGAATGAAGAGGAAGGGAAGGGAGAAGAGGAAGGGAAGGAAGAAGAGGAAGGGAAGGAATGAAGAGAAGAAAGCAGTGTTGGAGACACAAGAGCCCGAGTCCTCCAGCACGACCCACCTCCTCCAGGTCACCAACTACCCCTCAGCGTTTGGTGGTTCAGCGAGGTAGAAGCAGGCACAGTGACCGCGTCTCCCCGAGAACGTCAAGTGAGGTTGGGAAAGACAGCCGTAGCAACACACAGTCATCCCCGACTCGAACTTGGCATGAAGGTCACACTCGAGGCAGACGTCCCCACTCACACACTTGACCAGCTGCGAACACCAAAGTTATCTACAGTTAGTCAGTGTAGAACCAGTCCACTATATAGAACTAGTCCCGCTATATTGGTTCTATCTAGTGGGAAAAACCAGTCCGCTATATTAGTTTTTGTTACACCTATGAGTAGCCCCCCTGTCTCACCCGGCAGTTGTGCCAAGACTCACCTGTGCATATCCAGTTAACCCGGTGGAAGTATTCTGGCTGTAGTGTTCGTGTCTAGTGAGGAGGTCTTCCGGGATGTACAGAGCGACGCGCGCCTCCTCCCAGCTGTCCACCTTCACCACCGACCTCGTCACCTTCGTCAGTGTCACTGTCAACAACAGCAGGTATTCAATAATCAACAAGACCCGACTTACCTAACTAGTTGGGGCTCTGGTAGGCCATGTGTCAGCCTAAAGTGGCCAATGTAAAGTCAGGCCTACGCTGTCCGCCAGACCATGGCATTCAGGTTTACATCCAGAGGCAAAACTTGTTAATGTGCCCGAGTCTGGAGGCCAGCCGCGGCATCTACCAACACCCAGGGATTATATACAACAGTTTTAACCCCAGGACGTATATAGTCAGACATGGGAGAGGTCGAGTACTCTGGCTGGAGGAGACAGCAGCCTACGCCACCTCTCATGTCTTAACAAATCACTACAAGTTCTCAAGAGGATCACACGCGTCTCAAGTATTGTAACGCAGGTGTTTGATGCTGGTCTACCACTCAACGTATTACCATTATGTATAACATGGAGCCTTCCCTCACCATCTCCCATTATAGTAACCCTTTCCTCCACCCAGACAAATGTTAACCCCCCAAATCTTACCCCTCAATCGGCAACCCTTCTCTTCCCACCCCATGGAAACCCTCCCACCCACAATGGCAACCATCCCCTGCCCCCAAGACAGTACAAGAACCTTACACATTTCCACCAGGTCCAAGTTACCAACTTCGTAAAAGGACCTCATGTTAATAAACGCCGAGGTGACAGACTCTTCCCCGCTCCTCACCTCCACTGGCGGCGGCCCCTGCAACACACAACACCAAGTAATGAGTTTACAAGGGAAAATATTACTGTCAAAGGAAAAATGGACTAAACATGAAAAAAAAAAGGTGCAAGTTTAAGTAAATTAGTAAAATAAACAATCAAAACAACTAAAATTAAAAAAAGGAATAGTATATAGAAGTAAAACTAATAAGGTATAAATATGGTTGATTACACAAGACTACAGCACACGAGTTATTTTATTCACTTAAAATATTTTGCGTTTAAGAATTAGTATAGACTCGAGACATTTTAACTATACTAATTATAATATACTAGTTTATATATTCTAGAGGTGGTCAGCTGAGGTGTGGAAGGGGTTACGATGTGGGAAGGAGAGTATAGTTTAGGTACGAAGACACTAATATACACACCTGGACGACTGTACCTGACAGGTAACTCTTCTCTGGGCCGCACACACCCTCACCTGTATAAGAGACAATTCGATTTGGACAGGTAGTTGTAAGAGGATTTTATTTATTTTTTAAATATTTGTCAAGTTTAAGAAGAAATTTTAAGGTTTATAATCCGAGACAAGATTTTTATTTAGGTTTGAGATATTAAATAAAGTAATGAATGTTTACCCTCCGTGGTAGGGGCGTGGGTCTCTTGTGTGGGCGGCGGGTGTGTGTAACTCTCTCCTGTAGGTAGGTGGAGGTCTTGTGAATACGGCAACTCCCTCGCATCTGTTAAATACTGTGAATCTGCCTCCTCATACTTGCTCATGGAATCATCCTCACCAGGGACGGACACTTCGTAGTCTGCGTTGAAGCCAAAGAACGCCCAAAACTCATTCCAATAACTCTGATCTTCGGATGGATCCTGCCTCTCCTGTCTCTTTCTTTCCCATCCCAAGTTGCGGATAACCTTCAACAGCCCGAGAGGAACACCGGATGGATCTGCTGCTCTAGTTCTGGCGATGGTCTTCAACGTCTCCAAGTCGAGGGTCGAGTGAGAGACACCCGAGTTCATAGTGGTTCTCCTGTACGCTTCTATAAAGGCTTCCATACGTTTCTGTGCTAAGCGCCATTGACGTTCTGCCTGTTGGCGTAATATGTATTCCACCATCAACACTCCTTTCTGCACTTCATAGATCGCCAATACTCGACTCAGGTCAGAAATATCGTACTTGGCTGTTGCGTCCTCTCTGGCCCCAGTTTCATCATTCTCTTTTAAGCCTTTCAGTATGAGGTTTAACTTGACGCGTTCTTCTTCAGTGATGTCGTCGTGTTGCGGTTGACCAAATAAACACATTAACCGTATACCGACCACCGCAACACGAAGCAATTCCTGGGCAGTTGGAAATATTATCCCGCCTTCAATAGTGTTTCCCAAAAGACCTGGATTATTGCACATTTTCCAATGAAATCCAAAAACTTTATCCAACATGGTAACAATATCACCTCTGGAACCTATAGGCTTCGCGGTAGAGTACCTCCTCTTCAGCCCCTTCAGTAGTTCCCCAAGATTGTGGAACAGCTCCCGGGAATAATAGTCCACCACCGCCACTATGTTCTCCTCTGTAACCTTCACCAGGTTCACCAAATCCGCAATGTATTCGTACCCAGCGTCTCTCTCGACCAGTCTGCTGTACCTCCTCGCCTGCTCGGCTAATTTGCCCTTTAAGGTAGAAGCCAAGTCGCGGAGACGCTTCAAGTCCGCCTCAACCTCCGCTCGTGTCGTGTTTGTGTTTTCACCAGTCGTCTTTATGTTAAAAGCTAATTCTTCAATAGTATCCTGTGGGAAAAAATACTGGGGGGAGAACGGTTCCCTGGGTGTATAGAAGACGTCTCTCTCTTCCATTACACTGTGGAAGAATCTTTGTACCATACTCGTGGTGATGTATTCATTCTTCAACCAGACCGGCGAGTCATGTTCTTCAAAGTCAACGCGGGGAAGTACTATATACACGAGGCTTCTTAGGATATAACCAAGAGCCAATACAACAACTAATATGCCATTGTTCTTACTGGTTAACATCACTTGCTTCGTCTCGTGGTGTTGGTCTGGAGAGTCAGGGTTAGTGACTGCGACCGACCCACACCACCAGAGTGCGAGGGCAAGACACAAGCAGCGTCCTCTCATCCTGTGGCAGATAGAAGGTTGATCGTTAGCCATCCACACCCCGCTAACCCACACCCGTCGATTACTAGCTACTGCATTAAGTGGGAACACCTAGAGACAGTCAACATCTTGCTCAAAACACCAAAATTCAAATATAAACGTCTCCACTATTCTCAATTCCTATATAAACCTAAAGTGACAATTTTCTTCCGAGCATTCAAGTGGTTTTACAGTATCTTGTCTTACTCCTTTAACCTTCTGTCCTTACAACAGCCAAGACGAAGGTACCATTAAACACCATAACTCGTTCCTCTACCAAGACCCTTTACCAATTCTTCTCACAAACCCCAAAATCTTGTACCAATGTTTCTTCCTTCAATTATTAATCCCTAATCCCTCACACACTGCCTTACAGCCTAATTAAAATCTTCAGAAAATTGCGCTTCTGGGATTGAAGATTAATTTTTTCCTTGGCCTTTTTATTCGGTCTAACAACTTAATTATTTCACCTATGAAGTCTTTGTCCAATATATTCCCAAACTTCTCGATTAAATTTATGTCTATGGATCAATTTTTTCCTCAACCGTCCAACAGTCGAGGCATTCCACAAACAACAACTATCACTTAAAACATCTCGCACAGTATGGAGGATCGTAGTAAAGACGAAACGAATACATTTTCGTACAATTTTAAGCATTTTCTTTATTCGATTGTTTCTCTAACCTATCATGAATTACCTGTAGTGGGCAGAGCACGGAAGACGAGGGAAACGCAGGGTATAAAACTGAGCCTATGGCAGTACTAGACACCGTCTTTCGCGCTCTATAGGCGAAAACTATTTATAGTAAAAACGGCGGCGTCAACCGTTCTGGAGATATAAGGGAGTGAATCCGAGATAATCAATATGTTTAAGAAACAGGATCTGATAGGGGGTTTGTAATACCTCCTAGATAGATTGTCATTTGCATATTATTTTAAAGGATTGGATTCCAAGTCAACTAAGATCCTATTAAGTTCTTCCATAAGGACTCCTTGTTTTCAACAACTATGGCGTCGTCTACTGGAAAATCTGTAAGTTACCACAAGACAAAATAATAAACGGTTTATTAATAGAGTTGCAGCCGGTGACAAATTACACAAACTTACATGTGATTTAGACAATAATATACGTTCAACACATTAACAGGGCTGTACAGTACATAAATGAGGAGCCGTTTATTATTTTATCAATAGATGGGATGGGGTTATTCTCATCTATTAAAATCTGCGCTTGTTGAAGACCAAGACCGTGTGTTAATGACCTAATAGGACTTCCTAGGAGGGCGTACAAGTGACCAAACTGCGGCAGGAAAGCGACATTGAAGGTAACAGGTCTGGTGTAACAGTCAGTGCCCACCACCCACCATGTTACTCTAGCCGTTACGGGATCCTTAACAAGTTTATAATGATAAAACACAAACAAGTGGTTTGGGAACCCGGTAGCGCCGCCCCCCGGTAAGGATAGGAAAGAATTACAAGGTTTGTTTAGCCGATTGTCATATGCAAATGTGTGGGGTCAAATTTTGGTGAAGTTCCACAAATTATTTCTGGTGGCAAGAAGTCTCCACCATAACTAGGCACACAATACAATTCCCTCTACTGTATCATCCTCTATAACGCCCAAGACCCTCTGACGACCAACTTACCAGGAAGACAAGAACAATCTAATAGCAAGAAACTCGTCACAAAGAATCCAACTCTCTAAAAAAGATACCAATCCCTTATGTCAAGTTACAATCCCTCTTCTCAACTCGAGTCAACTATAGTCAAAGGTTTCCTCCATTTGCATATTATTTCCCACTACCGGAGTGTATAACCTCCTGCTGTGGCTCAGGAACCTCGTAAATAAAAAGAAAAACCAAGAAACCCTGACGTTCGATAACTACGGTAACTCTTCACTAACTTACAGTAACAAAACATGGAGGATCACTTTCTGAAGTAATGTCATAAGCAATGATAAACTTCCCAACACCTCCACTAGATAATATGAACTCTTAGTTATGCCCACACAAACGCTTACCTTCGTCCTGACGCGAGGAACCAAGTCGTCCGTCGAACACACCACCTACCGTGACACCTGGTGAACTGAGGTCTGTGGCCGGTGTAGCGACGGAAGTAAACAAACCCAGCCAGCCAGGTACATAATCACCTCGTTTATCACTCGAGTGTTCGCTATTCCCGCCAAATTCTATACCAAGGTTAATAGGGAAGTGAAACTGTAGATCTGGACCATTACTTTTAACGTGATGGCCTGACGTGAACTGGTGGCGCCATCTACAAGAGTGAAAACAACGAGTCATAGAAAACGAATGACCAATGTATTTCTAAAGTGATAATTATAGGAATCTATGTTGTATTTCCCTTTAGATGGTTCTTACACACACACACTAACCCCTGTCTCCCATAAACGATCTTTGTTCTGTGAGACGAAACATCTCTTTAATTTAACTAAGCGGAGGTGACCGCTCGTATACGCGATCATAAAACAGCTCTCATGTTGTTCGGAGTTATTGTAGGGGTTGTGGGAACAGCGTCACCAGGCCATGAGCGTCACCAGGCCATGAGCGTCACCAGGCCAAGAATGTCACCAGGCCAAGGGCATTACCAGGCCAAGGACGTCACCAGGCCAAGGGCATCACCAGGCCAAGAATGTCACCAGGCCAAGGGCATCACCAGGCCAAGGACGTCACCAGGCCAAGGGCATCACCAGGCCAAGAATGTCACCAGGCCAAGGGCATCACCAGGCCAAGGACGTCACCAGGCCAAGGGCATCACCAGGCCAAGAATGTCACCAGGCCAAGGGCATCACCAGGCCAAGAATGTCACCAGGCCAAGGGAATCACCAAGCCATGAGCGTCACCAGGCCAAGGACGTCACCAGGCCAAGGGCATCACCAGGCCAAGAATGTCACCAAGCCAAGGGAATCACCAAGCCATGAGCGTCACCAGGCCAAGGACGTCACCAGGCCAAGGGCATCACCAGGCCAAGAATGTCACCAGGCCAAGGGAATCACAAAGCCATGAGCGTCACTAGGCCAAGAACGCCACCAGGCCACAAACGTCACCAGGCCAAGAATGTCACCAGGCCACAAACGTCACCAGGCCAAGAACGTCACCAGGCCAAGAATGTCACCAGGCCAAGAACGTCACCAGGCCAAGAACGTCACCAGGCCAAGGACGTCACCAGGCCAAGGGCATCACCAGGCCAAGAACGTCACCAGGCCAAGGGAATCACAAAGCCACGAGCGTCACCAGGTCAAGAACGTCACCAGGCCAAGAATTCACCAGGCCAAGAACGTCACCAGGCCAAGAATGTCACCAGGCCAAGAATGTCACCAGGCCAAGAATGTCACCAGGCCAAGAATGTCACCAGGCCAAGAACGTCACCAGGCCAAGAACGTCACCAGGCCAAGGGAATCACAAAGCCACGAGCGTCACCAGGCCACAAACGTCACCAAGCCACAAACGTCACCAGGCCAAGAACGTCACCATGCCACAAACGTCACCAGGCCAAGGGAATCACAAAGCCACGAGCGCTACCAGGTCAAGAACGTCACTAGGCCAAGAATGTCACCAGGCCACAAACGTCACCAGGCCAAGGAAATCACCAGGCCAAGGGAATCACCAGGCCAAGGAAATCACCAGGCCAAGGGAATCACCAGGCCAAGGGCGTCACCAGGCCAAAAACGTCACCAGGCCAAGGGAATCACCAGGCCAAGGGAATCACCAGGCCAAGGGCGTCACCAGGCCAAGGGAATCACAAAGCCACGAGCGTCACCAGGTCAAGAACGTCACCAGGTCAAGAACGTCACCAGGCCAAGAACGTCACCAGGTCAAGAACGTCACCAGGCCAGCTACTGCATCCCACCAGGTGACGTCATTTGGTAAGTAAACAGGTGTTTATTTTAGTTGTTTACACCAGGTGCTGCCTCCTGGCGGTAATAAACTTCACTTTGTATAGGAGTAGAGAGATTCACTCCCCATAGTGACGTCAGACACTATGGACAGGTGTGAATGTGACGTCATTAACTCCCTCAGATATTTACACGTCTCGTTTATAGAGAAAAAGATCCCGTTCTGTCACTAATGGACACACACAGGGAAGGAGGTCACTGGTGTGTGTGTGTGCAGGAGTAAGTGAAGGTAGTATGTGGGACTGGGAAGAGAGGAGGGAGTGTTGAGTATAAAGACGGTTAGGTTAGGTCAGGTTAGGTCAGGTCAGGTCAGGTCAGGTTAGGTTAGGTCAGGTCAGGTTAGGTTAGGTTAGGTTAGGTCAGGTCAGGTTAGGTCAGGTTAGGTCAGGTTAGGTTAGGTCAGGTCAGGTTAGGTTAGGTTAGGTCAGGTCAGGTCAGGTCAGGTTAGGTTAGGTCAGGTTAGGTCAGGTCAGGTTAGGTTAGGTCAGGTTAGGTTAGGTCAGGTCAGGTTAGGTTAGGTCAGGTCAGGTTAGGTTAGGTTAGGTCAGGTCAGGTTAGGTCAGGTTAGGTCAGGTTAGGTTAGGTCAGGTTAGGTTAGGTCAGGTCAGGTTAGGTTAGGTCAGGTCAGGTTAGGTCAGGTTAGGTCAGGTCAGGTTAGGTCAGGTTAGGTCAGGTCAGATTAGGTTAGGTTATTTTCCTCAGAACATTCTTATATTCTTATTGATTCAAGAGAAACTGTTATTAGGGTGTTGAGATCTCGGGTGTAGAGGGTGTAGTGGGCGGAGGGGGGGAGGGGGAGGGTGTAGTGGGGGGGGGGGCAGGGGGAGGGTGTAGTGGGGGGGCAGGGGGAGGGTGTAGTGGGGGGCAGGGGGAGGGTGTAGTGGGGGGCAGGGGGAGGGTGTAGTGGGGGGCAGGGGGAGGGTGTAGTGGGGGGGCAGGGGGAGGGTGTAGTGGGGGGCAGGGGGAGGGTGTAGTGGGGGGTAGGGTGTAGTGGGGGGCAGGGGTAGGGTGTAGTGGGGGGGGGGGGCAGGGGGAGGGGGGAGAGTGTACTAGAGCGCGTGCGTGTGACCAGGTTAAAGCCCCGCCCCCTCTGTGTACTGAGAGGCGTATATACCAGCGCGCGGTCAGCTGGGGGCCCCATTCTGCCACCTGACGCACCCCCGAGCTCACCGCCGCCCCTCACGCGTCTGTTGCCTAGCTCACTCGTGCCCTCTAACACCACCGACAGCGCCCGCGGCCCCGAGACTCTTCCCCGTGTGTGACCAGTGAACAAGACAGAGGTAAGTGAGTCTTCCTGTTACACCTAATGACCTTACTGCCATCTTCACTCGGCCAAAACTCGTTGCACCATTCAACATTCTGGACGACCTCACGACTCGTTAACTACCCGCTGCGTCATATTACATTGTATAGCCCAAACCGTCCCTCGTATAGCTTTCCTGATGAGTGTCCTAACTGCCATCATAAATTAGCCAGGTAACTAGTTAACGATCACCACCTAAGAATAATTACCCAGGTAACTAATTAACGACCAATACCTGAGATTAATTACCCAGGTAACTAATTAACGACCAATACCTGAGATTAATTACCCAGGTAACTAATTAACGATCACCACCTAAGAATAATTACCCAGGTAACTAATTAACGACCAATACCTGAGATTAATTACCCAGGTAACTAATTAACGATCACCACCTGAGCTTAAATACCCAGGTAACTAATCAACGACCAACACCTGAAATAAATACTCATGTAACCTCAATACCTGATAAAATTACTCATTTCAATACACGGGAGAATTTACATCATTATCTAGATAGTTTTTTTAGGTTAAGTTCATGAGTCATAGTCAGTCAAGCCCCCCCCCCCCCCCCGCATGACAAAGTTTTAATGGTTGTAATTGACCGTGAAGCCATATAACTCATTAACGTGTGTGTATGTTTGAAAGGCTTTACAACCAAAGTCTTTTATTAATGATCTATTGACGTCAAATAATTAAAAAGAATAATAATTAACGAATGAACTTTAGTCGATAACAGAACACAGAATTTTGAGGCTTTATGGAGGTTTTTCTCTGTAAATTGTTGGAACTTTTTTTTTGTAAGCGACCCGTTAACAGGTTATGGTGGAGGGGGGGGGTGATAGACCCGTTAACAGGTTATGGTGGGGGGGATAGACCCGTTAACAGGTTATGGTGGAGGGGGGGGGGCTGATAGACCCGTTAACAGGTTATGGTGGAGGGGGGGGGGGGGTGATAGACCCGTTAACAGGTTATGGTGGGGGGGATAGACCCGTTAACAGGTTATGGTGGAGGGGGGGGGGCTGATAGACCCGTTAACAGGTTATGGTGGAGGGGGGGTGATAGACCCATTAACAGGTTATGGTGGGGGGGATAGACCCGTTAACAGGTTATGGTGGAGGGGGGGGGGGTGATAGACCCATTAACAGGTTATGGTGGAGGGGGGGATAGACCCGTTAACAGGTTATGGTGGTGGTGGGGGGTGATAGATGGTGTTATGTTTGGGTTGAGTCTTCTGTTATCTGTTGTCGGGTTTTATTTACCGTTAATTGGGTTATTGTTTACCGTTAGTTTAGTTCTTTGTCGTTTTAAGGTGTATGTTTGTAGCCCCTTAACATCTCCTCTGTATGTACTGTGTGTATGTATGTATGTATGTATGTATGTATGCATGCATGTATGTTATTTACAAACTTATTAAAGCAGTCATCAGTTACACCCATTAGTCAGATATACTTTTCAACCCATTAATAATTTACTCTATAACACCCCATTAGTTAATTATACCCATTAGCCCATTAATTAGCCCTATTAGCTGCCCTATTAACACCTGACCACTTGCCTCCATTAGCCCATTAATTATCCCTATTAGCTGCCCTATTAACACCTGACCACTTGCCTCCATTAGCCCATTAGTTAGCCCTATTAGCTGCCCTATTAACACCTGACCATTTGCCTCCATTAGCCCATTAATTCTCAACACAGGCTGGTGGCCGACACAGATGTTAATGAGGCTTAATGACAATACCTGTTGAGTGTCAGGTGAATAAACTGTGTGGATTAATGTAGTGACTGTTGGTGGACCAGCGACTGTCATGTACCGCTGTCATGTACCGCTGTTATGTCTTTCTGTATCGCTGTCATATACCCCTGTTATGTGTTTTGTACCGCTGTCATGTACCGCTGTTATGTATGACTGTACCGCTGTTATGTATCACTGTACCTCTGTCATGTACCGCTGTTATGTATGACTGTACCGCTGTTATGTATCACTGTACCTCTGTCATGTACCGCTGTTATGTATGACTGTACCGCTGTTATGTATCACTGTACCTCTGTCATGTACCGCTGTCATGTACCGCTGTTATGTATGACTGTACCGCTGTTATGTATCACTGTACCTCTGTCATGTACCGCTGTCATGTACCGCTGTTATGTATGACTGTACCGCTGTTATGTATCACTGTACCTCTGTCATGTACCTCTGTCATGTACCGCTGTTATGTATGACCGTACCGCTGTTATGTATCACTGTACCTCTGTCATGTACCTCTGTCATGTACCGCTGTCATGTATGACTGTACCGCTGTTATGTATCACTGTACCTCTGTCATGTACCGCTGTCATGTACCGCTGTTATGTATGACTGTACCGCTGTTATGTATCACTGTACCTCTGTCATGTACCGCTGTCATGTATCAATGCACTGTTTTCATACACTACTGTATCGTTGTCTTTTACCACTGTACCGCTGTATCGGTGTCTTGCGTCGCTGTAACACTGTCGTCTGCTACTGTACCGCTTTAATGCACCATTATATTTGTGTGTGTGTGTGTGTGTGTGTGTGTGTGTGTGTGTGTGTGTGTGAGTGAATATACTGTACATGGGATAGTGAAGTATACTTATCTTTCACTCTCTACTCGCTCTCTTTCTCTCTATTTACATATAAATGATAAACATGCTACTACTATTACTACTACTAATACTACTATTACTACTAACACGAATAATAATAGTAATAATAGTAACAATAATAATAAAAATAACAATAATAATAGCAATAATAATAACAACAATAATAATAATAGTAATAATAATAAAAAATAATAATAACAATAATAATAACAATACTAAAAGCACTTACAATAACTATAAAATAACAATAACAATAACAATCACCAAATGGATAATAAACGAAGCTAAAACGACATAGTGAACAAAGCAGAGACTGGAGGAGAGGATAAGGAGGCCCTGTGAAGTGTTTTGTTTTAGTGACCACCAGTAATGAAGGAGGGAAGAGATAAAAGGGAAGTTGATGATGAGGAGGTGGGAAAAATGGGTTTAGAATAGAGGATAGGGGTAGATTGAAGTGTACGTGTGTGTAGATTACCTGTGAGAGTGGGTAGGGTTTGGTGCAGTAGTTATGACTTCAACAGGTAAAATAATGATAACGATGATGAAAAGGTGATAATGATAATAATAATGATATAACGACAATGATAAACGAAGAATTATCCCTTTCACATGTGTCTGGGCGCAATAATCATAATATAACATTTCCTTTACTAAATATATTTCCTAAATCATTTTACCACGTATCTTTTAATATATAATTGTTAATAACTTGTATTTTATTACTCTAGAATACGTGTTTAAAGATTCTAGTTGTTAATGCGTAGTAATACATTATACTACGAATACATTATTTAATACCTGATCAATTATAACTCGGAGATCACACTGTTTCCATTCTACCGTCATTTGTTTTCCATTCTACCGTCATTTGTTTTCCATTCTACCGTCATTTGTTTTCCATTCTACCGTCATTTGTTTTCCATTCTACCGTCATTTGTTTTCCATTCTACCGTCATTTGTTTTCCATTCTACTGTCATTTGTTTTCCATTCTACCGTCATTTGTTTTCCATTCTACCGTCATTTGTTTTCCATTCTACCGTCATTTGTTTTCCATTCTACCGTCATTTGTTTTCCATTCTACTGTCATTTGTTTTCCATTCTACCGTCATTTGTTTTCCATTCTACCGTCATTTGTTTTCCATTCTACCGTCATTTGTTTTCCATTCTACCGTCATTTGTTTTCTATTCTACCGTCATTTGTTTTCCATTTGATTGTCATTTGTTTTCGAAGTTTGTCTGAATGTTTTCTGAATTACATCCCTTATACTTTTTTTCTATACACGATGTTATTTATTCTGATTTATCTGTGTTAAATTAGTTGAGTCGCAGATCTATGGGGCACTCAGTGACTGTAGCCTCATAGTCAATATCTGCAGCAGTTGTCGGATTAGGGGCAGAAGCTCTCGTTCCCCTGAGGCAGAGCAAAGCCGACCTTAGGAGAGAGAAGGACAGTCGACATCTCATCCAGGCTGTAACATAACTTCTGGGCTGCTGCTTCTGTTCGGAGATCACCTCCGCGAGTCTGGCGTAGAAGCATCTTGCACTTGGTCCCATCCCACCAGAGGTTGTGAACACTAGAGGAGTGAAGCTGCCTTGATCAACGTTTTGTATTCTCTCCCCATATGCCCTTATCTTGTCGTTCTCGTTCCTCCTACGCACAGCATCGAGAGCTAGGTTACGGTGACATGCGGCCATGGGATAAAAAATCCTGATGTCGAAGAAAGCTCGCTGTCCTCGCGTCCAGAATCCTCGAACACTGACGTCAACACGGGCTTCGTTAGATGTGTTTGAAGTCCCATGTTGGAAGATCTCACCATCCAATGGAAGGAGGGTCGGTTCTACCCTGACCCCACGGCAGATTTCCTTCAACATATTTGCTGTGAGGTCCCTTACCTCGTCATGCCTCATGCATATGAAGCCCCCCTTCTTGCACACCATGGCGTGATCGACGTCATAGGAAGAGCCACACACGCATTGGGAGGGCAAACCTTCCATCGGTCTACCATACCTAAGAGCATTGGCATCTGTAAATTCTTGTTTATTGAGACTGAAACCACTTGCCTTAATCGGTAACGTAGTTAACCAGTTCGAGGCGCCCACCTCCTGCGCTATAGCTACTTTTTTTTCAAATTCTCTGGTACTTGCAGCAACAAATGCTACAACTTATCACTTTATCCGTTCTGTCGTAATGGACCTTGGAATCTTGTTTAGTTCACTGGTATCCACCTCTCCTGTTGCGTTCTGAGCTATTATGTGGTCCGTGAGGGCTGCCGTGAGCTTAACTACTTACTACTACTACTACTACTACTACTACTACTACTAATAATACCTGGTGTAAACATTGCCCAATAAACAAGAGAGGCCCAAACTCACTCCCCCGAAGCACACCACAAACGATGAACCCAACATCACTAAAATGAACATAGAACAAGCCTCTTCTCTTTTATCAATAAGTAATTCTTCCGTAGGTCGACAAAATAACAACTGATATCAATGATTTTTTCGATTTATTTAGGAATAGTTCTTACTTGAAAGAGTTATCTGTGGTAAGTTGTGTTTGATCTGAAGAATGTTAGACTTGAATCATTTTGTCAAGTTCACCACAACACGTAAGAGGAGTTTAGTAAGATATATAAGAGTTGTTTCGGGGGTCTTGAACACTATACGCCCGGGGTCTTGAACACTATACGCCCGGGGTCTTGAACACTATACGCCCGGGGTCTTGAACACTATACGCCCGGGGTCTTGAACACTATACGCCCGAGGTCTTGAACACTATACGCCCGGGGTCTTGAACACTATACGCCCGGGGTCTTGAACACTATACGCCCGAGGTCTTGAACACTATACGCCCGGGGTCTTGAACACTATACGCCCGGGGTCTTGAACACTATACGCCCGTCCAGACTATATCAGACGTGCACACACCAAAAGAGTGTCTTCACAGGGGCAGGGGGCGATCGATGAATTTCACAATGAACACTACGAATCCTGTTGTCTCGGTAGATTATCAAAATACTTCGTTCGTTGTGTCATATTGTCTCACAGAAAATCGTGAAGATAGTTTTTGGAGTGTTGTATGGAGGAGGAATTAAATACTTAGTTCTGATTGAGTCTTCCCTGCACTGACGTCATCACCTTTCCTTTTCCCAGCTGTTCTCCGCCACTCCAGCAGATTAAATAACGATGGTGCTCTTACCTTGTGATAAAAGCCTAATACATAACATAAATTCCACAACAGATGATAAATGGAAGATTAATAAACAATAATAGAGAGAAATAAACAAATAAGAGAATAATAGAGAAACGCAATTGTGTATTTTAGTGTTATAGCCTTGTTATAACTGGTGTAGGTAATAACAGGGATAGACTATTAAGGAGAGTTAACATTATGTTGTTATCTTTGTATATATAGACTCTAGTATTGTATTATATCAGCAAAATAACACGTTCCTCATGTCTGTACTGGGAGGGAGGGGGGAGGGCTGTGCTGATGACAACGAACTCAAAATTATTGTATTTGCGTCTATATTTATACTTATAAATCTTAATAAAAACGAATTTAATCACTTTCTAAATCAACAGGATATTAAAAATTAATTAATTGTTATTCATCTCACGCAAAACTGTTATTTTGGGTTATATTATATTTTGAAGTTGTTAGACCAGCGATCTCTGGCGTCTCTTCCTCATCAGTGTTGCTGGGTGTCTCTGTAATGTTTGTGTTTCTATTTCTCTTTCCCTTGTTTTATATGTTTCAGTTCTCTCACCACCTTGTAACGCCCTAGGGGAAAACACCAGAAGTGATCAGTTAAGCAGGAAGTCTTTGTTAGTTAGTTTCAGTTGGCTCACGAGACAAGGGAAAGTGGGCTGGTGTCATGTCGCGTGTCTGCCCCAAAACAATTCACCTTTGTTAACATTGTCTCTATATATCTCTTCTCTTATTATGACTTACGCTTTTTATATACTATTTATTGAATGATTAACCTTTACTACGTATTAACAATCAAGTTTCAGCCACAGATGTATAGAATATATTGAATTGTGGGCTAAAATGATATTACGATACAACTGATGTTATGATCTAGCTGGACGTCGAGAGAGAGAGAGAGAGAGAGCATAGAATAATAAACTCCCAAACTTATGTTATCTCCCCAATAACCCTATGACCTCCCTACGTTTCCTCCCCCTACCTTTCCTCCCCCTCCTTCCCCTCCCCTCCCCCCACACGGCCCCCAGCAGGTTAAGTCAAGTGGCCCTGTGTGTCGACTAAGGCCACTGAGATACTATCAGAACAATCTAATCTCTCTTATCACCCCCACTCGTCCCGTAGTTTCGTACCAAGACCCTAAGTGTTTTTTCTCCACCAATTAAAACCCAGATAATGAATTAATCTCTACTAATGAGGTATTAATGACGTGTTTTAGCTTTCGTAATGAGGTATAAAAAAACGAAGACCAAATCTATTCAGGTTCTGTGAGTTACTTTGTTGACTCTCTGGTGGGAAGTGATCCATCAACCAGGCTGTTTGGTTGTTTGTGTGTCCGGATGTCTGACCGATTTGTGATTTACTGAATTAGTTTTTTTTTGTTTTTTTTTTACGATGAATCACAAACTTTGGGGAAAATTTTTATTTTTAATGTTGATAAGATTTGATTTATTTCCTTAAGTAGTGAGGTAATTAGTTTTGTTAGGTGACATCACGTAGTTTGAGTGAGTGATTGTACACCTTCACCACCCACTGTACACACCTTCACCACCCACTCAACACCCTCACCACCACTCAACACCCTCACCACCACTCAACACCCTCACCACCACTCTACACCCTCACCACCCACTGTACACACCCTCACCACCACTCAACACCCTCACCACCACTCTACACCCTCACCACCACTCTACACCCTCACCACCACTCTACACCCTCACCACCACTCAACACCCTCACCACCACTCAACACCCTCACCACCACTCTACACCCTCACCACCACTCTACACCCTCACCACCACTCAACACCCTCACCACCACTCTACACCCTCACCACCACTCAACACCCTCACCACCACTCTACACCCTCACCACCACTCAACACCCACTCACCACCACTCTACACCCTCACCACCACTCAACACCCTCACCACCACTCAACACCCTCACCACCACTCAACACCCTCACCACCACTCAACACCCTCACCACCACTCAACACCCTCACCACCACTCAACACCCTCACCACCACTCAACACCCAATCACCACCACTCTACACCCAATCACCAATCAGCCCTCAAATTCTTCTCACCTTATTGGCTAATTTTACAAACATCAACATCACCAAAGCCTCATGTCACTCACCTCAACACACAGAGTTAACATGAAAAAAAAGATGAAAAAAAAGTGACCCCATGAAGTACTTTATATGAAGCATGTCGGGGTAAACACGGGGTCCACTCTAGCTGAAATACCATCTTGTTTACCCCAGTTGTTGGCGTAAACAACTTGAATCTTTGATGATCTTTGTACTCGGGAATTAGACATTTAAATACTGTAAACACTCGGACAGATTGGTGACCCGCAGTGGACCAGTTGATGTAAATATTGATGTTTTTTTTTTGTGTGTGTGGTCGTCGTCCTGGAGGCTGTATCAAGACCATCAGTCACGACTCTCGACCCAATTTTCGTGAACACAATATACACACGAATGTTAGTGTGTGTGTGTGTGTGTGTGTGTGTGTGGCTGTTTGTTTACTTTATGTTTGGTTCACGATGATGGTGGTGGTAGTGATGGTGGTTGTGATGGTGGTTGTGATGGTGGTTGTGATGGTGGTCGTGATGGTGGTAGTGATGGTGGTTGTGATGGTGGTTGTGATGGTGGTCGTGATGGTGGTAGTGATGGTGGTAGTGATGGTGGTAGTGATGGTGGTAGTGATGGTGGTAGTGATGGTGGTAGTGATAGTGGTCGTGATGGTGGTCAAGACGGTGGTTGTGATGGTGGTAGTGATGGTGGTCGTGATGGTGGTTGTGATGGTGGTAGTGATGGTGGTAGTGATGGTGGTAGTGGGTGGAGGAGGTGAGGTCAGTGTGGTGACCCTCGTCAGGAGCTTTCTCACACTCCTGATGGTGTCATTACCGCCTGGTCGTGGCCGTCAGGTGGTACTGAGTGGTACTTGGCCACAGATTATGGCAGGCTGCTTTAAATAGACGCCTCAGGCAGATGTTCCTTACTTCGTTTTAGTGTTTATGATTATTATATTCTGTGTGTGTGTGTGTGTGTGTGTGTGTGTGTGTGTGTGAGTGCTTGTGTGTGTGTGTGTGGGAGTGTGTGTGTGTGTGTGTGTGTGTGTGTGTGTGTGTGTGTATGTGTGTGCTTTATATCTTATATATGTGACTACTTATGTATGTGTGTGTATATGCATGTAGTTGTGTAGTGTATGTGTACGTGTATGTATATATGAGAGTCTGTATGTATGTGCGTAGTGTGTGTGTGTATGTGACGACAGTGGCTGGGTGTGGACACTGTTGAGTGCATGACAAACAGGTACTGGGGGGGGGGGGGTCGATATAACGGCGTGAGGTGTATTACTGAATCTCTCGCTCACACCCATACAGGCCCTCTACCTATCTCCCTCTACCTATCTCCCTCTACCTATCTCCCGCTACCTATCTCCCTCTACCTATCTCTGTATACCTATCTCCCTCTACCTATCTCTGTATACCTATCTCCCTCTACCTATCTCTGTATACCTATCTCCCTCTACCTATCTCTGTATACCTATCTCCCCCTATCGCTGTGTCTGCCTCTTAAAGTTCATTAGAAGCCACCAGCCTCCCACTCAAGTACACCCTCGTCTGGATAAGGATGTCAACACAACACAACACAACACAACATAGCGCAACGCAACAAAGAGCAAAGCAACACAACGCAACCCAATACAGAGCAACGCAACGCAACACAACGAAAAGCAACGACAGAGCAACGCAACGCAATACAACGCAACGCAACACAGAGCCACTTCTCCGACACAACTTCGAGGAATGTTTTAGTGTGAGGTGACCTTCAAGCTTCTAGCCACCAGCCTAAGGTGTCAGGGAGGGTCAGGGAGGTCAGGAAGGGTCAGGGAGGCGTCAGGGACGACGGGGAGGTATCAGAGAGGTGTCAGGGAGGGCCGGGAAGGGTCAAGGAGGGCAGGGAGGTGTGAGGAAGGGTCAAGGATGGCGGGGAAGGGTCGTGGAGGTGTCAGGGAAAATGGGGAGAGGTGTGAGGAAGGGTCAGGGAGAGGTGTCAGGAAGGAGGAGGGGCCTCTTGATGAGCTGAGACTAAAGTGCCATCCTGGAAATTATGTGTCACCTTGGCTCTGACGTTCACCTGAGTGCCGCCGCCTACCAGGTGAGTCTTGGCCTCCTAATGACCTAACCTAACCTAACCTGTTCACCCTCACACACACTCCCCCACACACTCTCCCACACACTCACTGCCTCACTTATTCCGTTACTAAGGTCATTCTGAAGACTCTCGTTCCCGTTCCAAAATAAGACTCACACAAAAACATTTCCCAGAACACATTAGCTTATTACTACTGAATACTTTAGGATAAGTTAATATTTTTTTAGATAATTTTTCTCGGGTGATGAGTTTATTCCGTGTATAGAATAATTTTTTGTTGTATTATGTGAGGAATAAATATGACAGGTGTATAATATGTGTTAGCTGTTGTGTGTATGAGTTGTATTTCTTATGTAGGGAATGATTTACCGCCTCAGGTGTCAGGTTGATTCTCTGCTACACCTGTGAGTTATATTTACACCCTGTTATTCATCTACACCCCGTCACTCACCTACACCCCGTCACTCACCTACACCCCGTCACTCACCTACACCCCGTCACTCACCTACACCCCGTCACTCACCTACACCCCGTCACTCACCTACACCCCGTCATTCACCTACACCCCGTCACTCACCTACACCCCGTCACTCATCTACACCCCGTCATTCACCTACACCCCGTCACTCACCTACACCCCGTCACTCATCTACACCCCGTCACTCACCTACACCCCGTCACTCACCTACACCCCGTCACTCATCTACACCCCGTCATTCACCTACACCCCGTCATTCACCTACACCCCGTCACTCACCTACACCCCGTCACTCACCTACACCCCGTCACTCACCTACACCCCGTCACTCACCTACACCCCGTCACTCATCTACACCCCGTCATTCACCTACACCCCGTCACTCACCTACACCCCGTCATTCACCTACACCCCGTCATTCACCTACACCCCGTCACTCACCTACACCCCGTCACTCATCTACACCCCGTCACTCATCTACACCCCGTCACTCATCTACACCCCGTCACTCACCTACACCCCGTCACTCACCTACACCCCGTCACTCACCTACACCCCGTCACTCACCTACACCCCGTCACTCACCTACACCCCGTCACTCATCTACACCCCGTCACTCACCTACACCCCGTCACTCACCTACACCCCGTCACTCACCTACACCCCGTCACTCACCTACACCCCGTCACTCACCTACACCCCGTCACTCACCTACACCCCGTCACTCACCTACACCCCGTCATTCACCTACACCCCGTCACTCACCTACACCCCGTCACTCACCTACACCCCGTCACTCACCTACACCCCGTCACTCACCTACACCCCGTCATTCACCTACACCCCGTCACTCACCTACACCCCGTCACTCACCTACACCCCGTCACTCATCTACACCCCGTCACTCACCTACACCCCGTCACTCACCTACACCCCGTCACTCACCTACACCCCGTCACTCACCTACACCCCGTCACTCACCTACACCCCGTCACTCACCTACACTAGTCATCCCTTTATTATTGACGTTTTCCTTAGTAGCGGCTCACCTGAATGTCATCTCAACTCGGTATTATTATCGTCTTGTTTACATTCAACTTTGATGCCCTCTAGCGCGTGTGGGTGTATACATGCTGAGTTATACACACACGCACACACACACACACACGCACACACACACACCGTCTTAGAAAATATTAAAAGAATCAGAATATTAGTGATTTTGAAATTGATTTTTTTCTGTGTGTGTTGATGAATTTTTCTGGCAAAGTTGTTTAATGGAGGAGGTGACGGTGGTGGGCGGCACATCAAGAGTTCTGAAGTATTGCAGTGAGGAATTTAAACTTGAGTCTGTCTGTCTACCTTTCTGTCTGTCTCTGTCTCTGTCTCTCTCTGTCTCTCTCACCTCGTCTACTATTCCAAACAATATCTTAAAAAAAAAAATTATTCACCTGAAAATCTAATTAAAAACACCTGGATGTGTTCCTCAGGTGATGCATTAATTACCTGTTGATCAGAGTACAAACGATAATACGACTAATGAGGGAACAAGGAGGTTAAATACAGACGTAAAAATCACCTAATTGCCAAGAAAATCATTCATAGTAAGATGATATGTTATTGGTGTGATAATTAGACCTAAGAGAGAGAGAGAGAGAGAGAGAGAGAGAGAGAGACCGATGAAAGGACATAGAAGACACTGACACACACACACACACACACACACACACACACACACACCCACACACACAAACCCACACACACCCACACATACATACACGCACACATACACACACCCACACACACCCACACATACATACACGCACACATACACACACCCACACACATACATACACACACACGCACACATACACACACACACACACACCCACACACACTCCCACACCCACACCTACACCCCAGCCAAAGTGTTCCGTTCATATCCGAAGGTTTCTGTTAATGATCGTCTTTGGTTCCGCTTATTTCCGGGTTTTGCCTCACCTGTGGTAGGAGAGGCTCGCTGTATGACGGCCAGTGTCTTTGTTTATCTTGGTATTGTTTATGTTTGGTTAGGTTAGGTTATATAGCGAGTGTTGTTGTTGTTGTTGATGTTGTTGTTATTATACACAACCAATGAAGTAATACACTTGAAAACAATTATTCAATCATCCTCGTGTGTCCAGAACAGACTTAACAGATATATAATTAAAACAAAAATATCAGATTAAATTCGAGGTTGCAAAAATTAAATTAATGTTTTGGTATTGAAGAATAATTTGTGGTCATACATACATACATACATGTATACATACATACATACATACATACATACATACATACATACATACAGACAGACAGGGAACATACATACATACAGACAGACAGAAAGACAGACAGGCAGACAGACAGACATATAAAATATTACTCGTGTTGTTGACGTGTTGAAGACAGAGGTAGTGACGCCAGGTACAGATGGCCAGGTAAGATAACACAATTGTTATCATCTGCCGAAAGATAACTGGTCATCAGGGCATTCGTCTTTCGTTATCTTGGTGCACAAACTGTTATTTTTAATTGGAGAGAGAGAGAGAGAGAGAGAGAGAGAGAGAGAGAGAGAGAGAGAGAGAGGTAGATAATATATGCAACAAGTAATTAACACAGGTATATTCTCCAGGTAATCAGCCTCCTCCTGTACTAACTCTAGATAATGAAGGTGAAACTCATTACCTACCTGGCAGAGAACGAGCCTAACCTGACCTGACCTAACCTGACCTAACCTAACCTAACCTAACCTAACCTGACCTAACCTAACCTAACCTAACCTGACCTAACCTAACCTAACCTAACCTAACCCAACCTAACCTAACCTAACCTAACCTGACCTAACCTAACCTAACGTTAATATCTCCCACAGGTGAGGTCAGGATTTATGGGTAGTGGTGAAAAGTGGTTAGCGTCCCAGTGTAGCAATTGCAGGTATGATGGTTCGAGTTGTTGATGAGGTTGTTATGGAAATGTGTGTGTGTGTGTGTACGTATGTGTGTGTGTGTGTGTGTATTTATGTGTGTCTATGTGTGTGTGTTTGTGTATGTGTATTTATGTATGTATGTATGTATGTATGTACCTGTATGTGTATATTTATGTAAGCATGTGTGTATGTGTCTTTGTGTGTGTTTATGTATGTGTGTATGTATACTATCATCGTCTACATGTATAATGAAACAAATGTATTAGAAGACAAAACATTCTATTAATAAACTCATCAAAATAAAATCATTTTCCGTTACCAAAAAAAATGAAGAAAATATTTAACTTGTCTTGCAGTTACTATGGTCGTTGTGCCGTTCTTATCGGGAAGTGAGACGCGATAAACAAGGGTCAAAGTTGAGTACAATATTTTAATTAGTTTTCGGGAGCGAGACAGGTGAAGCGAGACAGGTGAAGCGAGACAGGTGAAGCGAGACAGGTGAAGCGAGACAGGTGGAGCGAGACAGGTGAAGCGAGACAGGTGAAGCGAGACAGGTGAAGCGAGACAGGTGAAGCGAGACAGGTGGAGCGAGACAGGTGAAGCGAGACAGGTGAAACGAGACAGGTGAAGCGAGACAGGTGAAGCGAGACAGGTGAAGCGAGACAGGTGAAGCAACACCTAACCTAATCACTCAACAGATAACTATCATATATCTTCGTTTGTATCTTTATGTTTAGTTAATAATGTTTAGATATTTCCATTAAAGTTACAGATCAAATTGATGTAGTTCTTCCCTTATCGTTTGGTTGATGTTGGTTGAGTGGGTTTGATCAGGTCTCTCTCTTCCTCCCACGAGTCACTCAGGTGGGCAGAACACCTCCCAATTAACCTGGGAAGCTCTCTTATGTTCGGTTAAGATCACAGTTAATGCCTCAAACTTTCATATAAACTTCCACTTTTGTTATAATCGTCAACATTAAACCAATAGGATGTAGTACCGAGACTCTTAAACTATCGTATACAACAATAACTATATAAGATCCTGTCGGTGTGTGTGTATGTCTGTGCTGGAGGAAAAGACTAGGGAGTTAGTGATGTATTTATGATCCTCCTCTAACTTCCGGATAATGTTGCCAAGAAGCAGTAACTATGGTATTATATAACTCACTCCTATAATGTATTTTAAATGTAGTCTTGTATTAATAAAAGATAAATTAGATTAAAATAAAACCATATATATTTACCACAAAAGTAAAAATACCCCAACACAACCCTGATCTAGCCCACACCGCGTCTGGCTGAGTGAGTCCGTGTTGAAAGACCTAAATAAACTAAGACCTAAAACACTCGTTCATATTTGCACCAAACTCAAGATTCCCGCCACAAGTTTTAATGTATCGATAAAAGGAAAAGTTTAGTCTGTTTACAGTCCGTGAGTCACAAACAGTCCGTGAGTCACAAACAGTCCGTGAGTCACAAACAGTCCGTGAGTCACAAACAGTCCGTGAGTCACAAAGAGTCCGTGAGTCACAAACAGTCCACTACATCACTCGACGCTCGGGAACTGGTGACCGCACACAGCAACACTATACACGAAAGATAAACTTATTCACAAATGTATGATACTGTATTAACTATTACCACAGATATATAAATTGGTAAGAAAAATGATTTAAAGACATTAGTAAATAGTTAAGGTGACGCGTAAACAAGGGTACGGGTGTAGTTGGGTAGTTGGGTAGTTAAATAGGGTCGTTCTGAGGTGCTGCAATGTTTGGGCTGTTGGTAGTCAGTGTCTTGTGATGGTTGTGTGTGTGTGGTGGACCTAATATACTTTAGTGCTTATCATCAGTGGGCGGAGACTACCTGGTCAGGGGGAGGGAGGCAGGTGAGTGACTGGTGACATTATCTAACAGGTGTTGGGACAATACCTGGTCGTCGTACCTGTTTTAATACCTGTCTTTGAGAGAATTAATAAATATAGGTTGAATTTATCATATATAAGAATTCTCCCCTCCTCCTTCTCCCTCTTCCCCCTCCCCTTTCCCTCTCCTTTCCCCTCCCCCTTCCCCCCCTTCCCCCTCCCCTCCCCCCTGCCATATAGACCTACGCCCCCTTGCCATATCAGGTTACAGGTAAAGGCCGAGGGAGATAACATGACTCACCTCAGAAAACGAACCTGTCAATAGGGTCGGATTTCACCTTGATGATTCTGCCAGAAATATTATATTGATGGTTACCAAAATCTCCAGGATATATTGATGACGTGGTTGATGGGGGAAAGTGGTAACCTAACCTAACCTAACCTAACCTGCCCCAAACGCCATGCACACACTGCAGATCGGGTCACTTATTCAACAGGTAACAAGGTTGTTGGTTGCAGCGATTCAGTGTGACGGAGGATTTTAGTTTTATTTAATAATTTATGACATTTTTGGTGATGAAATTCGATAAATAAAACTGAAAAAAAAATATTCAAACTTAACTCTTTCATTATGATTTACAGATATTCATTAATAAATACTGAAGTTTCGATAAATATGTATATAATATTTATGGTAGAGGGATCGTGTTGAAATTAGACACTTCATTTTGTACTTTTGCGATTCTGAAAAATAACAAAAATATAAAACATTCCTAACTATACGTCAAGTTTTGTTTTTCACGTTGATTTTTCTCGTAATTAGAATCAGTTTTGAGGTGATTATTTGGAGTTTTTCATGCATACATTTTAAAAATTCGATTGAATGTTGAAAAAGGTAGAAGGACGTGATAGTGTGGATAGTTTTATCATTCACACATTATGAGTGAGGGAATGTTTGGGGCTGGGGGCGAGGGATAGAATGTGACGCTTGGTGATGTTTTTTGTTTTTATCTGTGTTGGTCACGTAGTTGGGGGGGGGGGGGAGGTATTGTGTTTGTTATTTATGGGGGATGATGATAGGTTAGGTTAGGTTAGGCTAGGTAAAGGTAGAATAAGCTAGGTTAGAAATTCCCCACACGACCCAAACTCTCCCTAACCAGCTGATAAAAAAAATCCCTAAAATCTCTCGTATCGTAAATTTTCCCCATTTATTCCCCACTTAATTATGATTATCCTCTAATTACTCTTAATCGACGACGTCATTGGTAATTGTAGGCCATTAAGATCAACAGATGAATTTTTCTTTTACGGACCGCTCGTTTAACCGGCTGGTGGTCCGTTTAAAGCCGGTGTTTACTGCAGGTGTTGAGGGTGACAGGGTCGACCCAGAGTGACGAGGAGGAGGAGAATGGAATAATGATGACACGAAATATTTTCATCTCTTAGCAGAGTCTTGGCACTAATTACTTTACCTGTTACTATTTCCCTTACCACATCACCTGGCACTAATTACTTTACCTGTTACTACTTACCTTACCACATCACCTGGCACTAATTACCTTACCACATCACCTGGCACTAATTACCTTACCACATCACCTGGCACTAATTACTTTACCTGGCACTAATTACTTTACCTGGCACTAATTACCTTACCACATCACCTGGCACTAATTACTTTACCTGTTACTACTTACCTTACCACATCACCTGGCACTAATTACTTTACCTGTTACTACTTACCTTACCACATCACTTGGCACTAATTACTTTACCTGTTACTACTTACCTTACCACATCACCTGGCACTAATTACCTTACCACATCACCTGGCACTACTTACCTTACCACATCACCTGGCACTAATTACTTTACCTGGCACTAATTACTTTACCTGGCACTAATTACCTTACCACATCACCTGGCACTAATTACTTTACCTGTTACTACTTACCTTACCACATCACCTGGCACTAATTACTTTACCTGTTACTACTTACCTTACCACATCACCTGGCACTAATTACTTTACCTGGCACTAATTACTTTACCTGGCACTAATTACCTTACCACATCACCTGGCACTAATTACTTTACCTGTTACTACTTACCTTACCTCATCACCTGGCACTAATTACTTTACCTGTTACTACTTACCTTACCACATCACCTGGCACTAATTACTTTACCTGTTACTACTTACCTTACCTCATCACCTGGCACTAATTACTTTACCTGTTACTACTTACCTCACCACATCACCTGGCACTAATTACTTTACCTGTTACTACTTACCTCACCACATCACCTGGCACTAATTACTTTACCTGTTACTACTTACCTTACCACATCACCTGGCACTAATTACCTTACCTCATCACCTGGCATTTAAGTAACGACTCTCTCCCATTGTCCCCCTCCCCCTCCCCCCTCCCCCTCTCCCCCCTTTTGTTCTCTGTTGATCTCGTTAGTGAACCAAGTGGTGTAAAATTAGAGTCAGTGTCGTTCACCTGTATCTCGTTCACACAGGTAATAAGCTAATTAGTTGATGGTTAATTAGATATATCTCTTTCTACCTGGCGTTGATCACATACCTACACCTGTTTGGTTAATGAGATGTTGTAATTAGTGGAAGATCATGTTGGCGGGGGGGGGGGGGGGGGGGGGGCGTTAGGGGCGATTTTAAGCAATTGTGTCGTAATAATTTAGAAAAAAAAGTGGTTTCGTTTCTACCACGTTATACACTCTCGTCTATACCTCGTTCCTTACTCTAACCTAACCTAACCTAACCTAACCTTCCAGACGATGTACCACTTAAGTCGTTACTTGTAAAGATCATAACTTACTTTTTTTCTCTCAAAGTTAAGTTGTGTTTAGGTTAACTTATTGACGAGTCGGTGGATCATGAGTATTATTTTGACGATAATGTTTAGTAGTGTGTGTGTGTGTGTGTGTGTGTGTGTGTGTGTGTGTGTGTGTGTGTATGTAAGTGTAAGTATGAGTGTGTGTGTATGTAAAAATGTAAGTGTATCTACGTGTGTATGTACGTAAGTGTAAGTGTAAGTGTGTGTATGTTAACCACAAAACACCCAAGTTATACACAGCATTTGTACACCAACAACAAGTGACTCCCACAGTGTATATAATGTGTATAGATAAACTCATATATATAGACATTTATTCACTATATTCATCATACAAGTTGATATTGACTCAACATTTACATAGACAAGGTTTATATATAATGTTACCCGCCAGTGTACATAGGTCAGGTATATGGAGAGAGAGAGAGAGAGAGAGAGAGAGAGAGAGAGAGAGAGAGATCCTTAAAAAACGAAAATAAAAACAACAACCAATAACACTAATAACATCAATAATAACTATGGTAATACCCAGGTTAGGTAGACAACATGCTAATATATACAGGTTCGACCAGACCCCCATAAGAGTGAGGTATTTCAGGGTTATTTACCTGCCCCGTCAGTATAGCCAACACGGGGAGTCCACCTCTCTGCCAGACATGCGGGCCAAGGTACACCTGTTGTCTGAACCAATTACCTGTTGTTTACCGTATATTTGGGGTTGGTGCTCTCTCTCTCTCTCTCTCTCTCCTCTTCCCTCTCTCTCTCTCTCTCCCCTTCCCTCTCTCTCTCTCTCTCTCTCTCTCTCTCTCTCTCTCTCTCTGGATTTACGTATCTGTCTGTACTTCTGTCTGTCTGTCCAAATTCAAAGCACTTCACTTTCAATACTGGGGGGGGGCGGGCAATTACAGCACTAACCACTACCAGTTATAGTTAGTCGACCAATTACAGTATGGTAATGCACAGATGAGATTGTTGTAGTAATATAACAACTCACTTACTGGATGCAAATGGCGTGTGGCAGGTGTAGTGACTGTAGAGAGGGGGGGGGGGGGAGAGGGGATGACTACCCATCGTTAAGTTAGTAGTTGGGAATAAGTCGTGTGGAACTACCCATTGTTTGTATCTTCTGTTTACCTCTGTCTACCTGTCTATATCTTTTTGTTTACCTGTCTGTCTTATTCTCTCTCTCTCTCTCCCCCCTCTCTCTATCTCCCTCACCCCCACCCCCCTCACCCCCACCCCCCGCACCCCACACCCCACACCACCCCACCCCCACCCCCCCTAACCCACACCCCCCACCCCCACCCCTTCACCCCCACCCCCCTCACCCCTCATCCCCCACCCCCCTCACCCCTCCTCTTAACATTACTCAAGACAATGTTGTGGTGTAAGTCAATGGAAACAAAGACCACTAGAGGGACTCACGTCAGACAAGTGTGAGAGAGACTGTGGCACGTGACCCTATTACCCTCCCGAGGCTGCTCATGTATTGTGTGGGAACCTGCACGGGCTGTGGCCACCTTCTGCAGCGTCACGGGGCCACCTTCTGTAGCGTCACGGGGCCACCTTCTGCAGCGTCACGGGGCCACCTTCTGTAGCGTCACGGGGCCACCTTCTGCAGTGTCACGGGGCCACCTTCTGTAGCGTCACGGGGCCACCTTCTGCAGCGTCACGGGGCCACCTTCTGTAGCGTCACGGGGCCACCTTCTGCAGCGTCACGGGGCCACCTTCTGTAGCGTCACGGGGCCACCTTCTGCAGCGTCACGGGGCCACCTTCTGTAGCGTCACGGGGCCACCTTCTGCAGCGTCACGGGGCCACCTTCTGCAGCGTCACGGGGCCACCTTCTGCAGCGTCACGGGGCCACCTTCTGCAGCGTCACGGGGCCACCTTCTGCAGTGTCACGGGGCCACCTTCTGCAGCGTCACGGGGCCACCTCCTGCAGTGTCACGGGGCCACCTTCTGCAGCGTCACGGGGCCACCTTCTGCAGCGTCACGGGGCCACCTCCTGCAGCGTCACGGGGCCACCTTCTGCAGTGTCACGGGGCCACCTTCTGTAGCGTCACGGGGCCACCTCCTGCAGCGTTACGGGGCCACCTCCTGCAGCGTCACGGGGCCACCTCCTGCAGTACCACAAGTTACACCCACAACAATGTTTCCATGTAATATAACTAATTAGGCCACAGGTGTTCCAAGTCACCTGGACGTGTAGTTTAGTCTGGTTCAGGTGTAATATATTTCACGGTTTTGAAATATTAACAAATTCTGGGATTTATTTTCTGAAATCCTTAATAAAATAATGATTTTTTTTAAAGTAAATGTCAATACAGTTCTTCAAGGCGTTATATGTACAATTGGGTCCCGTAGGCATGGCAGTTAAAGGCAGTGCGGATATAGTACACTGCACACTCAGCCTTCACACACACACACACACACACTAACGTTAGATTGGATAGATTGATGCTGTGACAGAATCGGTTTTTAACTTCATTCATTTCCCTCGTAAAAAAACCCATCCACTACCTTCGTCAACCAGCCAATAGGAAGAGAGGTATTCCACACTGGTGATGACGTCAGGATAAACAAGTGTTGACGCATGGATTCCTATATTTCTATTGGTGATCGTAAAAAGAACAAATGATAATAATAGATATTCTTAGCTTTATTTTCCCGATAATACAGTATACGGTGCTTATAGGTCACCTGATGAATGACTAGAATACAGTATACGGTGCTTATAGGTCACCTGATGAATGACTTGAGGGCTGATGGTGGTATGTCGAGCCAGTTCTTCCGGCCAAAATATTTAGTTTTTATACAATTTTTTTGGTGTTTGTGCGTGTGTTTTATGTGTACTGTATGTGTGTTAGTTTATATTACTTTTTTTTACATATATTTTTCATTGATTTATTTGTTACGTAAAGAATAGCTCACCCCTCTGCTGTTGACAGATGAAGACAGGTGATGGATTATTATTATTGATTGTGTTGTTACCTGTATACACCTGTTTACTCATTAACAGGTGATAGGTACAACGTGTGGGTGATGAAGAGTGTGTGGGTGTGTGTGGATAGATGTAGAAGGTAGATATGAATGAATGTATGTGAGAGAGAGAGAGAGGAAGGGAGGGAGAGAGAGAGAGGGAGGGAGAGAGTTAGTTAGTTATTGAATAGTATCAGTAATTGGACAGTTTCGCTCCATCACAATAACAAAAGCTTCACCTTATATGATGGCAGTGGTGAGACAGAGAGAGAGAGAGAGACAGAGAGAGAGAGAGAGAGAGAGAGAGAGAGAGAGAGAGAGAGAGAGAGAAGCAAAGTATAACAAAGAGATAGAAGGAATTGAGTAAAAATGTGATTGATAGGAATTGATCATGTGTAAAGAGAGTTTGGTCACACACACACACACACACACACACACACACACACACACACACACACACACACACGGTAAGTTATACACCGTATGAGTTATGAAAATAATTCACTTTTTACAATAGTTTTCTTGAGTTAATTGTACACTATTTAACAGGATTCTTCAGGTGAGGTCGACAGGTGTAGCCAGGTTAATAAGTGTGTGTGTGTGTGTGTGTGTGCGTGTGTGTGTGTGTGTGTGAAGCATTGTCCTTCCTCGTGTGGCTCTGTGACCAACACTTGATGGATAGACCATATGGATAGATTAGATGGATAGACTAGTTGGATATACGAGGAAGAAGGATGTGGTTGGTGGGGGTAGTTAACGAAGGAGTAACAAGGTAATTTGTGGCTCGTTATGTTGTCATAGTTACTGTACTTCAGTGTGTGTGGGGGGGGGGGAGTCGCTGCCTCTGTAATGTTTTCACTCCGTTGTATTCGAGTCACTGAGAGGCAGCAGTATCTCACACGTCACCAACACGTCGATAACACGTCACCAACACGTCACGGATACTGTCATTTTCACTTGACTATCCTCCGCCTCCCGTCTCCCACCCCACCAGCGAGGGTTGACGCCTAAGATGGCATCACTGCTCGCTCCTCTGTATAGTTTAAAGGTCTTCGCCTCTATCTGGACACCTGCGTCAAGAAGTTGTGTATTATGACGCACGTGTGTTGACGCTTCCGACGACCTCCTCCTCCTCCTCCTCCTCCTCCTCTTCCTTCCTTCCTCCTCCTCCTCATCTTCCTCCTCCTCCTCCTCCTCCTCCTCCTCCTTCTCATCTTCCTCCTCCTCCTCCTCCTCATCTTCTTTCCTTCCTCCTCCTCTTTCTATGTGTGTGTGTGTGTGTGTGTGTGTGTGTGTGTGTGTGTGCTTTACTTATTCAAACATATCTATTAAAAAAATGCTTAATAGATAACCCTGAGCAACGTAAATCAACAACAACAACAACAGCAACAACAACAACAACAACAACAACAACAGCAACAACAACAACCACAACAATAACAATAACAATAACAATAAATAATGAACTCATAATTTCCACAAACACATTAGGGAGAAATTTTTGTTGTAATGTGTGTGTGTGTGTGTGTGTGTGTGTGTGTGTGTGTGTGTGTGTGTGTTAAGCGGCAACAATTACAAGAATGTATATGTGAGGTGATTATTGTACTAATTTCTGTGATAAACAAGGCTCCCGTATCACCCCCCCCCCTGTTGTTTCTTCCGCCCTATAACTCAACCAAGTATATTTTAGCGTAATAAAACCTCTATATAGCGGATTATTGTCTGTATATTCCGTTAATGGTGGTTTTCGCATTTAACGGATCTTCGATATAATGGATTTTTCTCTGTATATATTCCGTTAATGGGAGGTTTCTCTTTTAACGGATCCTCGATATAAGGAACTCTCACGTCTATATAGTTCATTAGATGGAAGGTTCACATCTAACGTAATCTCCATATAACGGATTTCTCTCTCCATAAGTATTTCGTTATTATCGAAATATACGACATTGTGTCACCAATCGTCTTGACGTAGTTGTTACATAACGAGGCTTTTAATAATTTATCACCATAACTATGTAGTTCAACCCGTCTAACTACATCCACCACTAGTTAACAATTCTCTTTGTAATCATTAATACAAAATAAACTTCCCCTCAGTAGATCATCAGATGAATTTTATAAATGTTAGTTGAGTCTGACATTTAAAAGGTTTATTTTAAGGAGTAGAGTAAAGTTTAGGTTCGGTTCGCTCAGGTTTGGTTCGGTTCGGTTAGGTTAGGTTCGGTTCGCTCAGGTTTGGTTCGGTTCGGTTAGGTTAGGTTCGGTTCGCTCAGGTTCGGTTCGGTTCGGTTAGGTTGGAGGTTAATCGACTCCACCCTAGCTTAGAATAATATAGACTGACTCTCTCTTATTCGTACACGATACCTTATAAAACCGAACCCCGAAATATGAAACCGAACCTTAAACCTAAAACCCACTGAAACTTCGACTCCTTACTCTCAACACACGGCCAAGACTCAAGTAACCTAACCTAACCCCATTTCATTTTTCTCTCTACCTACTTCCATTTTTTCTGAGATAAGAGAAAACTCGACAGGGAAATTCTGTTAGCGGGATGAGCTACCTTGTAAAACTGATTACTGTGTTGGTGTAATTTCAGTCTCAATAAAAAAGATCAGAAAAATTACCTCGTAGATAAGAGCCATAAGTGTATTATTTTTCTACGTTACTCGATAAGGAAGAAACAATTGAGTTCCTTCATTTTTTTTTTCACTTTATAATTAATAAGTTGTTGTT
>CAUDMG010002503.1:1650000-1720000 GCA_958450375.1 Homarus gammarus
GTGTGTGTGACTGTGTGACTGTGTGTCTGTGTCTGTGTGTGTGTGTGTGTGTGTGTGTCTGTGTGTGTGTGTGTGTGTGTGTGTCTGTGTGTCTGTGTGTGTGTGTGTGACTGCGTGTCTGTGTGTGTGTGTGTGACTGTGTGACTGTGTGTCTGTGTGTGTGTGTGTGTGTGTGTGTGTGTGTGTGTGTGTCTGTGTGTGTGTGTCTGTGTGTCTGTGTGTGTGTGTGTGTGTGTGTGTGTGTGTCTGTGTGTGTGTGTGTGTCTGTGTGTCTGTGTGTGTGTGTGTGTGTGTGTGTGTGTCTGTGTGTCTGTGTCTGTGTGTGTGTGTGTCTGTGTGTCTGTGTGTCTGTGTGTCTGTGTCTGTGTGTGTCTGTGTGTCTGTGTGTGTGTGTGTGTGTGACTGTGTGACTGTGTGTGTGTGTGACTGCGTGTCTGTGTGTCTGTGTGACTGTGTGTGTCTGTGTGTGTATGTGTGTGTGTCTGTGTGTCTGTGTGTGTGTGTGTGACTGCGTGTCTGTGTGTGTGTGTGTGACTGTGTGACTGTGTGTCTGTGTCTGTGTGTGTGTGTGTGTGTGTGTGTGTGTGTGTGTGTGTGTGTGTGTCTGTGTGTCTGTGTGTGTGTGTGTGTGTGTGTGTGTGTCTGTGTGTCTGTGTGTGTGTGTGTGTGTGTGTGTGTGTGTGTGTCTGTGTGTCTGTGTCTGTGTGTGTCTGTGTGTCTGTGTGTCTGTGTATCTGTGTCTGTGTGTCTGTGTGTCTGTGTGTGTGTGTGTGACTGTGTGACTGTGTGTGTGTGTGTGACTGCGTGTCTGTGTGTCTGTGTGACTGTGTGTGTGTGTGTGACTGCGTGTCTGTGTGACTGTGTGTGTGTGTGTGACTGTGTGACTGCGTGTCTGTGTGTGTGTGACTGTGTGTGTGTGTATGTGACTGCGTGTCTGTGTGTGTGTGTGTCTGTGTGTCTGTGTGTGTGTGTGTGTGTGTGTGTGTGTGTGACTGTGTGACTGTGTGTCTGTGTCTGTGTCTGTGTGTGTGTGTGACTGCGTGTCTGTGTGTCTGTGTGTGTCTGTGTCTGTGTGTGTGTGACTGTGTGTGTGTGTGTATGTGACTGCGTGTCTGTGTGTGTGTGTGTGTGTGTGTGTGTCTGTGTGTCTGTGTGTGACTGTGTGTGTGTGTGACTGCGTGTCTGTCTGTGTGTGTGTGTGTGTCTGTGTGTCTGTGTGTGACTGTGTGTGTGTGTGACTGCGTGTCTGTCTGTGTGTGTGTGTGTGACTCAGTGTATTATAAGCACGTAACATTATCAGTGTATTTCACCTTTATCATGTCTTCATATTTATTAGTATTCTCATCAAAACCTCTATTTAAGGGACTATATAGAGAAGAAAGTCCGCTATATCGAGGGTCTGTTTGATGTGGAATCTCCATCTAACGAATTAAATGAAGAAGTTCGTTATATCGATGTCAATCCCCATTTAGCGGATTATATATAGAGAAAAGTCCGTTATATGGAGGTTTTACTTTATCATTGACTACTATATATTTTTTTTCAAACGAGGGAATGTACAGCTGGTGTGTCTTGTGGTGAGGGGCGGCTATTGTGGCCCACGTCGCTCCCAGCCTGGCCACCCGCTGCCGAGGGAGAGGGAGAGACGGGGGGAGAGGGACAGACAGATAGAGACAGACACATAAACAGACAGACAGACAGACAGCCACATACATAGACAGATAGAAAAACAGACAGGAATATTAACAAAGAGAGAGAGAGAGAGAGAGAGAGAGAGAGAGAGAGAGAGCTAAGACAGACTATTTAAGAGCGCCACTACAAGCAGAATACAAGCGAATGTCTGTCTGACGCAGTTGACTTAAACGTGTCATAAACGTGTCATAAACGGTCATAAACGTGTCATGAAAGTCTAGTGGAGAGGGAGGTAAACATCAGGTGTTTTAAGTGACCTTTGATGCTGTTGACATCTCGTGTGTGTGTGTGTGTGTGTGTGTGTGTGTGTGTGTGTGTGTGTGTGTGTGTGTGTGTGTAATGGACAACTAAGCATAATAAGCTATATCTCCTCACCTAACTTCATATAACCACATAACTACCACCAAGATTGACCTTAAACACCAGAATTGACCCAACGTAATTAAACTAAACTCCGTCTTGACCTAACTTAACCTCACTTACACACAAACTAACCTAAACTTAATTCACCTTAAACTTAAACTAACCTAACTCGAATCTAACTTGTGTCTGGACTAAACAGGACGTGATTACAGCTTCTCCAAGACGCTGTTGATCTAGGTGTGGGGGACAGTATACCTCCCTGGGCTATATGGGAGACAGAGAGAGAATGTATAACACTTTGAATCTACAGTAATTAATGTGTCAATGTTTGTGGCATCTCAATCAATTATCTTTGCTTTCCGACTATGAACTTAGGTACCCATTCACAGCAAGGTCGACAAGAGGTTCCCCGGATACGAAACACTTAACACTGAGGACGTGAAGTGAGTGTTAAGAAGGGAACTGACATACAGAAACACAGATAGGTAAATTTAGCCAGTTATTACGAGTAAATGTAGGAATGTTGTTGAAGCTACCATAGTGAGTTATGGTCAATGTTCCAATATTACGTTTATGAGGATGTGGGAGGTGCACAGGAAGGGGTGAGGTAAGAAGGGAAGCTAGAATATATTCCAGATTTACACCGTAATAAACAATGTTGGCGAGTGAGGGCAGACAGACAGACAGACAGACAGACAGACAGACTCACCTACAAATTCACTGATAGACAGATAATCAAACAATAATCTACAGATATATTTAAGTATATCTATATTTATATAAACATTAATGAGCTATATAGACTTTGTTTTTATATATCAAAGTCACGATATAATTACAGGTTAATCCATGTAATTAATTGTTTCCTTTGACTTGAAAATACTGAATTATTTTTTTCGATTAATTTTTTATATTGAGAAAAAACTTTTGTAAATCATTATAGGTGTTTTAAGTCTTAATTATTATGTCTGTCTGTCTGTCTGTCTGTCTGTCTGTCTGTCTGTCTGTTACCACATTCATATAACATTATCCTCCCTAACTATACATTAAATTACCTGTAAACATCGGCAATATTGAAAAACACTAAACCCTTCTACTATCTCATATAAACACATAAACCATTTAACTTTTTATACAAACTAATCCAATAAAACATACATATAAACATTCTAATAACCTGGATATAACATTCACACCAAACATCCAAACATTTTCCCAAATATAAACACACTCGTTAGCTATGTTTAGGTCCTGTGAATGTAAACAAAAATAAAATATCCAAACACAAACGGGATAAATTTGTGTTTTAATTAGTGTTTTAATTTTAATGTGAGGACGAGAATTTTTGTCTCCTAGTTGTGGAAAAGTAAATGATTGATTGACGGGCCGCCAGAGGAAGCCATTGAGCTGTCGTGTGTAATAGAGGGTTTGAGTAATCTCTTTCGTTCATCATTTGTTTTTATGACTTGAGTACGACGATTTATAAGCACTTGAGTACGATGACAACCACTTGAGTACGACGACTTAACCCCTTGAGTATGATGACAACCACTTGAGTACGACGACTTAACCCCTTGAGTATGATGACAACCACTTGAGTACGACGACTTAAAACTATATGTCTAAGGAAATATTAAAATATGACTGTACTAAAATATACAACAATTAATCATATATTATCTTAGTTTTTAATAAAATAAATTAGCTAATTATATCAATGTGTTGTTTACTATTGTATATATTAAGTGTTTGTATGTGTGTGTATGTTTGTATGTGTAGTTTGAGTTTCTTTATTGAGGAGAGAAATCAAATGGTGTATCTCGTGGCCTCGTGATGGTGTAAAACTCTACGGTGTTTGCTACCCACGTTTCACTACTTGGCGCGGTGGGAGGCAGGGAGAGAAGTGAAATTTTTTTATATAGTTAATTTTTTTTTTCAGTGTAAGTTTAAGTAATATTTCGTATGTTTTTTTTTGTATGTATGTTTTTTGTGTGTATGTTTGTATGTGTAGTTTGGGTTTGTTTAGTGAGGAGAGAAATCAAATGATGTATTTCGTGGCTGCTCGGCGATGTAAAACTCTGCGGTGTTTGCTACCCACGTTTCACTACTTGGCGCTGCGGGAGACGGGAAGATAAGTGAAATTTTTTTATACATTTATTTTATTTTGAGTGTAATTTTAAGTAATATTTCGTATTTTTTTTGTTTGTATGTATATTTTTTGTGTGTATGTGTATATGTTTCACTTACTGGCCAGCGGTTAGGTTAGGTTAGGTTGTCCAATTCTGTAATCCTGTTAGTAAGGTCAGCGGTCAATATGTTTCCCATTACTGTGGATCTAGTCAGGACATATTCTTGATTATATTAATGTACAGTTTTATACATTAGAGGAAGCAGTAGTGGAGATCATAGTGGAGCTGAGACGTAAAGAACATTATTATCTGTGGTGTAAGTGTTCCAGAAAGTAGTCGTAGCCGTAGCAGGAGCAGTAATACAAGGATCATTACTATATGTTTTGGTCATGGGAGAAACGTCATCACCAAGTTTCATGGCTTATGCATACTGAGGTTAATGACACACGCACACACACACACACACACACGCACACACACACACACACACACACACACACACACACGCACACGCACACACACGCACACGCACACACACACACGCACACACACACACACACACACACACACACACACACACACCACACACACACACACACACACCACACACACACACACACACACACACACACACACACACACACACACACCTTACAGTCCCATCATGACAACAGTGGACAGCCATTAATAAACGTCTATGTATTCCTCCTGTACACTATTTAATATATTCTCTTTATGTTACTTTATATTTGTCTAAGTTTCTCTCTATTTAGCGGACTATATAGGAGAGGGTAGTCCGTTAAATCAAGTTATGCTAAATACAAAATCTCTATTTAGAGGACTATATGGGAGAGGATAGAGCTTTAAATCGAGATCCGTTAAATATGAAACGTCTATTTAACGGACTATAAAGGAGAAGATAGTCCGCTAAATCGATGTTTTACTGTAGACTTCAGGTTAAATTCTTAAAAATGTTAACGTAATTACCGGAAATCATGGTCACTATCTGGACGTGTGTGTTTGACGTGTCCTCTAACGGCGTAAAGCGAGGATGATGAAGACGATGGTGGCATTAAACTAGGCACCAGTTATGGGTCTCTGGCAAGGTTAATTAACTTAGTGTGGCTCTTCCTGTTGGTGAGTGGCTAATGCTTCAAGGTGTGTCGGAACCCTGGCGTTAATGTTGATGATAACCTAGTGTCTTTAACCCCCTCCCCGTCTCCCTCTCTCTCATTTACCCCTGCTTGACCTCACCTCCCTCACTCACCAACACTACAACAGCTACAAAACACCAAGACTCGTGAATATCCCTCCCCCTCCTCCTACTCTTCCCCCCTTCCCCCTCCCCCTCCTCTTCCCCCCCTCCCCTCTCCTCCTACTCTCCCCCCTCCCCCCTCCTCCTACTCTTTCCCCCCTCCCTCCTCCTGCTCCTCCTCCTAAATCAGCTAATGAGGGACAGCTGTGGTGAGAGCCAAACAGGCAGGACAGCAAACTTATGAGTGCCGCCCCGACCAACTCCGGAAGCGACTACTAACATGATTATTATCGCGGCCATCAAGTTCACTGTCTGAGGCTGGCTGGGGGGGGAGAGGGAGGAGGGGGAAGAAGGAGAGAGGGAGGGGGGAAGAAGTAGAGAGGGAGGGGAGAAGAAGAGAGGGAGGGACGGAGGGAGGGAGAGGGAGGGAAGGAAGGGTAAGGGAGGAGTGAAAATTAAGTTGGAGAGGAAGAGAGTAGGTAAAGATAGAGAGAGGGAAGGAGGGGGGAGGGGGTAGTAGGGGTGGAGAGGTGAGGATAGAGACAGGAGAGGAAAGAGGAGGTAGTGGACGGGTTGAGGGAGGGAAGAATAGAAGTAAGGAAAGAGGCTAAATAACTACCCCAACCTACCCCAACCTAACCCAACCTACCCCAACTTAACCCAACCTACCCCAACCTACCCCAACCTAACCCAACCTACCCCAACTTAACCCAACCTAACCCAACCTACCCCAACCTACCCCAACCTAACCCAACCTAACCCAACCTACCCCAACCTAACCCAACCTACCCCAACTTAACCCAACCTACCCCATCCTAACCCAACCTACCCCAACCTAACCCACCCTAACCCAACCTAACCCAACCTACCCCAACTTAACCCAACCTAACCCAACCTAACCCACAGTCTGTATACAACTATTAATCTTAAATATACACAACACACAATACAGGTGTTAGAAACTACTAATTAATTCTACCTGGACAATAAAACTGCCCATAGAACGAGTATATTAAAAGTCCTTGTACTATGACCCGTATATAAGGTGTTATAAGTAATGCCCTGTATACTGTGTCAAATATAGAATTATTCTTGGGTATTTTACTCACCTGAGGTTCATTAACGCTTAGACAGGTGTGTGATTAATGTTTCATGGTAAATAATTAAGGCCCGGACAGGTATGTGATAAGTGTTTCCTGGTAAAATATTTTATTGTGGAAAGGTATTGGTTGTTATATCATGTTATTGGTTGTTATATCATGGTATTGGTTGTTATATCATGTTATTGGTTGTTATATCATGGTATTGGTTGTTATATCATGGTATTGGTTGTTATATCATGGTATTGTCTGTTATATCATGTTATTGATTGTTATATCATGTTATTGGTTGTTATATCATGTTATTGGTTGTTATATCATGTTATTGTCTGTTATATCAAGTTAGGAATTACGAAAAAAAAATAATATTTCTCTCCGCTACACACACACACACACACACACACACACACACACACACTGCATCCTCCGGTATGCTAACACAAATCAACACTGAAATCTGTCTGGTTTAATCTGGACCAGTGAACGAGGATAAAATCGGGGGTAAATATTGTATAGTAATACACAGTGGTTTATTTTCTGCTAAAATTGTTAATACTTTAATCATGGTTTGATTAGAGAGGTAGATTATTAAACGTATAACAGGTGAGGTCAGGTCACGTCAGGTCAGGTTAGGTTAGGTTAGGTTTTCCAAAAAAAGAAAGAAATGTATTGAAATTATTTTAATGTAAGGTTTATATATGTTTCCCAAACCTAACCTAACCAAACCTAGCCTAGCCTAACTAAACCTAGCCTAGCCTAGCCTAGCCTAGCCTAACCCCACAAATAGTATTAGAGCGTTTAATCACGTAAAATAATCAGGGGTGACTAAACTTCAGGTGATCCCCCCCAAAAGGTACCTTCCTGTGTACTGATGACTGAGGAGACAAGATCGATGCCAGGTAGTGTGTGGGTGGGGGTGTGGGTGTGTGTGTGTGTGGGTGTGTGGGTGTGTGTGGGTGGGGGCGTGGGTGTGGGTGTGTGTGGGTGTGGGTTTTAAGGTGGACGATGGAGACAAGGAGACAGATAGATAAACAAATAGAGACAGAAAAATAGACAGACTAACCGAAAAAAAAAGGTAGACGGGTAAACAACACAAACAAAAGCAAGACAAAGACAGAGAGACAAACAAAGTAACACGACATCTGATTGGCTGTCCTGTTGTCTCCTGATTGGCTAAGCCGTGTAAGCTTTAACTGATTCACGTGATTGGTTAATGCGTTATATTCACTTGAAAGGCAAAACCATCCTCTGTACCTGATTGGCTTAGGCTCTTGCTCCTGATTGGCTTACTCGATAGCTTCCATATGATTGGCTGAGTTGACACTGCTTAATTGGTTACTCGATATCTTCCTCGTGATTGGCTGAGTCGATAGTTATGTAATTAGTCAGAAGACGCTCTTATGTAGGGACAGGTGAGGGGTAGTGAGGGGTGGTGAGGGGTGGGGAGGGGTGGCAAGGGGTGGGAAAGGGTGGGCAGGGGTGGTGAGGGGTGGGGAGGGGTGGTGAGGGGTGGTGAGGGGTAGTGAGGGGTGGGGAGGGGTGGTGAGGGGTGGTGATGGGGGTGGTGAGGGGTGGGGAGGGGTGGTGATGGGGGTGGTGAGGGGTGGTGAGGGGTGGGGAGGGGTACCAGGTATAAATGCAAGGTGTTGTACGTGTGTTTTGATAGGAGAGTCGTGTGTGGTGGTCGAGGCGGGGTATAGGTACACTCTCTGAGGCATTTAACTTGTATGTCAGTTTCCAAGTTGGTCATGAGTGTATCTGAACTGTGAACTGTAGTCTGAGTGAGTGAGTGAGTGAGTGAGTGGGAGAGACTGTGAGTGGGAGACACTGTGTGTTGGAGAGACTGTGTGAAAGGAGAGACAATGTGTGGGAGAGACAGTGTGTGGGAGAGACAGTGTGTGGGAGAGACAGTGTGTGGGAGAGACAGTGTGTGGGAGAGACAGTGTGTGGGAGAGACAGTGTGTGGGAGAGACTGTGTGTGGGAGAGACAGTGTGTGGGAGAGACAGTGTGTGGGAGAGACAGTGTGTGGGAGAGACTGTGTGGAAGGAGAGACTGTGTGGGAGAGACAGTGTGTGGGAGAGACAGTGTGTGGGAGAGACAGTGTGTGGGAGAGACAGTGTGTGGGAGAGACAGTGTGTGGGAGAGACAGTGTGTGGGAGAGACAGTGTGTGGGAGAGACAGTGTGTGGGAGAGACAGTGTGTGGGAGAGACAGTGTGTGGGAGAGACTGTGTGTGGGAGAGACAGTGTGTGGGAGAGACAGTGTGTGGGAGAGACAGTGTGTGGGAGAGACAGTGTGTGGAGAGACTGTGTGTGGGAGAGACAGTGTGTGGGAGAGACAGTGTGTGGGAGAGACAGTGTGTGGGAGAGACAGTGTGGAAGGAGAGACAGTGTGTGGGAGAGACAGTGTGTGGGAGAGACAGTGTGTGGGAGAGACAGTGTGTGGGAGAGACAGTGTGTGGAAGGAGAGACAGTGTGTGGGAGAGACAGTGTGTGGGAGAGACAGTGTGTGGGAGAGACAGTGTGTGGGAGAGACAGTGTGTGGGAGAGACAGTGTGTGGGAGAGACAGTGTGTGGGAGAGACAGTGTGTGGGAGAGACAGTGTGTGGGAGAGACAGTGTGTGGGAGAGACAGTGTGTGGGAGAGACAGTGTGTGGGAGAGACAGTGTGTGGGAGAGACAGTGTGTGGGAGAGACAGTGTGTGGGAGAGACAGTGTGTGGGAGAGACAGTGTGTGGGAGAGACAGTGTGTGGGAGAGACAGTGTGTGGGAGAGACAGTGTGTGGGAGAGACAGTGTGTGGGAGAGACAGTGTGTGGGAGAGACAGTGTGTGGGAGAGACAGTGTGGAAGGAGAGACAGTGTGTGGGAGAGACAGTGTGTGGGAGAGACAGTGTGTGGGAGAGACAGTGTGTGGGAGAGACAGTGTGTGGGAGAGACAGTGTGTGGGAGAGACAGTGTGGGGGAGAGACAGTGTGTGAAGGAGAGACAGTGTGTGGGAGAGATCAGTGTGGGAGAGACAGTGTGTGGAGAGAGACAGTGTGTGGAGAGACAGTGTGTGGGAGAGACAGTGTGTGGGAGAGACAGGTGTGGGGAGGACAGTGTGTGGAGAGAGGTAGTAGGTGTGGAGAGAGACAGTGGTGGGTATGAAGAACTGTGGTGTGGGAGAGGACTGTGCTGTGGAAGGAGAGACTGTCGTGTGTGGGAGTACGAGACAGTGTGCTGGGAGAGACAGTGTGTGGGAGAGACAGTGTGTGGGAGAGACAGTGTGTGGAAGAGACAGTGTGGGAGACAGTGTGGAGAGACTGTGTGTGGGAGAGACTGTGTGTGAAGGAGAGACAGTGTGTGGGAGAGACAGTGTGTGGGAGAGACAGTGTGTGGGAGAGACTGTGTGTGGAAGGAGAGACAGTGTGGAAGGAGAGACAGTGTGTGGGAGAGACAGTGTGTGGGAGAGACAGTGTGTGGGAGAGACAGTGTGTGGGAGAGACAGTGTGTGGAAGGAGAGACAGTGTGTGGGAGAGACAGTGTGTGGGAGAGACAGTGTGTGGGAGAGACAGTGTGTGGGAGAGACAGTGTGTGGGAGAGACAGTGTGTGGGAGAGACAGTGTGTGGAAGGAGAGACAGTGTGTGGGAGAGACAGTGTGTGGGAGAGACAGTGTGTGGGAGAGACAGTGTGTGGGAGAGACAGTGTGTGGGAGAGACAGTGTGTGGAAGGAGAGACAGTGTGTGGGAGAGACAGTGTGTGGGAGAGACTGTGTGTGGGAGAGACAGTGTGTGGGAGAGACAGTGTGTGGAAGGAGAGACAGTGTGTGGGAGAGACAGTGTGTGGGAGAGACAGTGTGTGGAAGGAGAGACAGTGTGTGGGAGAGACAGTGTGTGGGAGAGACAGTGTGTGGAAGGAGAGACAGTGTGTGGGAGAGACAGTGTGTGGGAGAGACAGTGTGTGGAAGGAGAGACAGTGTGTGGGAGAGACAGTGTGTGGGAGAGACAGTGTGTGGGAGAGACTGTGTGTGGGAGAGACTGTGTGAAGGAAGGATTGGTGGTCTAGGAGGCAGCAGAAGGTAAACAACAGGTAGAGTCTCCTCTTACCTGTGTGTTAATGGTTGTAGTGTCGCGTCTCACCTTGATAAGCTCCTTACTGGTGACTGGTGAGAGCAACACCTGTAGGCTCTTCTCTCTCTCTCTTCTACCTTCACTTACTTCCTTCTTTCTCTTTATCTCTCTTTCTTCTTCCTACCTTCTATCTCTCCCTTCCATCCCTTCCTCCCGTTTCTCCTCCTTCCGCTCCTCTCTCTCTCTCGTTCTTCTCCATCTCTTCTCCCTCTCTTCCTCCCACTCTCCCTTTTTTCCTCCTCCAAACATCTACCGCCACCCACACCTGCCTCCCTCCCTCTCTCCCCCCTCCCTTCGTCCCCCCTCCCTCCCTCTCTCCCCCCTCCCTCCCTCTCTCCCCCCTCCCTCCCCCCTCCCTCTCTCCCCCCTCCCCCCCCTCCCTCCACCTCCACCTATACAATACGGATTTTGGTGTTATAATTCGTGAAGGAACTCTTATATTCTTCAACATAAACCTGTACCCATTAATATTTTAGTTAATTTGCTGTTTTTCTTTTGTTATTTATGTGTGTGTGTGTGTGTGTGTGTGTGTGGAGGTGTGTGTGTGTGTGTGTGTGTGTGTGTGTGTGTGTGTGTGTGTGTGTGTGTAAATAATGTCAAGATAAATAAACACAAAGTAGTGATACAATCCAGTGTGTTAAGGCAACGCTAATGACCCCAAACTGAGGTGAATAGAGTGCGCCCCGTCACCTCCACACACACACACACACACTCTCACACACACACACACACACACACACACACACACACCAAAGATCATTCTCTTAAACCCAATAATAACACGAGTAGTATTGCTTTGAAAAAATAAAAAATAAAAACCTATTGAATTTTTTAAAACCCGCCATGAAATTCTACACTATAAGGCGGAAATAAAATCTATATTAAACATTTTTTGAGGGTGTGGTGAGGCGTGGGGGCGTGGGGGGCGTGGGGGCGTGGGGGCGTGGGATGGCGTGGGGGGCGTGGGATGGCGTGGGGGCGTGGGGTGGCGTGGTGGGGGAGGTGTTTCTTCTCTTGGATGCGTATGACACTGATAGTGTTGGTAGTGTGGCGTTAATGAGAGGTAGAGAGCGGGAGGTCTGGCGTCAACCGACCACACTGGAGGCTACAGAGATAAGGTGTCCCGTATGTGTTTTAACCTGGAGAGTTTTCCTGTTTCATTAAAAGCTACAACTTCTATATGAGTCGACGATGTTAATGTTTGACAATGTTTTCTACATTCTGGAAGAGAGTAAATCCTCTCAATACCGGACTGATTCTTGTAAGCCCTGTCCCTTATTGAGAGGATTCCGTTATTGAGAAGCCCGTTATTGAGAAGCCCGTTATTGAGGGGGCTCACTGTATTGAAAAGTCCGTTATTGAGAGGGTTTACTGCATTGACTATTGACACTATAACCGCCCAGCACAACATACAGTACAACAACTCCACCTAACGTACGATAGTTTACGATATTCTTCAACCCTATCGTAGGTATATCAAGGAGTACGATAACTAACAATAGCGAGTGAGAGTCGTAAAGACGTGTTGGAAAGGTTGGTTAAGAATTCCAATAGGTTTTACTCGTGTGTTTATGACCAGAGAGACTAGACCCCTGAGTGAATCTCCATCCCCGACAGAGTACTCAATCCCGATAGAGTACTCAATCCCGACAGAATTCTCATCGAAAAAAAATAAGCCTCGGGTACAAGTTATCTCAGTTCACGTCTTAATTTATTTACTATAGTTGTCCTTTGTGTGTGTGTGTGTGTGTGTGTGTGTGCGTGTGCGTGTGTGCGTGTGTGTGTGTGTGTACGTGTGCGTGTGTACCTGTGGACCTAGGTGTATCATAGTGTATGGAGTGGGTGTACTATAGTGAGTGTATAGGTGTGTGTGTGTGTGTGTGTACCTGGGTGTACCGGTGGGCCAGGTGGTAGAGGCGGCGTAAGAAGCTTCGTGTCGACTCATTCATCTTGTATAGGTCGAGAGATGAGAGCTTGTGAAGATATTAGTGACAGGTCCCTCCCCTCTCTCCCTCTCTCTCACTTCCGCCTCTCCCTCTCTCACCCCCCCTCTCCCTCTCTAAAAGGTGGAGTTATTTAAACGCATAATAAAACTAATCTACGTCCTGTGATCCGGTCTGGCTCCGTGTTAGTCTGCGTCCTTCTCTCTTCCCCAGTTACTGCCAGCGTTTACTCCCACTTTGAGCAGAATTAAAAGGAGAAAAGCAAGGAATAGTTTCAAGAGACTAAGAGAAAACTTTCTTTTATATGTCAGAGTTGTGTTGCCAAGTCTTTCATAGGACAATACAAGGAACAAGAGAAGAGATGGTAGGAAGTGAAGAATAATGAGAGGTAGGAAGAGGTAGAGAGGTAGAAGAACAGGAGGAGGACGAGGAGGAGGAGGAGGAGGAGGAGGAGGCGGAGGAGGAGGAGGAGGAGGAGGAGGAGGAGGAGGAAGAGAGGTAGAAGAAGAGGAGGAGGAAGAGGAGGAGGAGGAGGAGGAGGAGGAGGAGGAGGAGGAGTGAAAGGTAAAGAGGAAGAAGAAGAGAGTGAGAGGAAGAGAATAAGAGGAAGAGAGGTAGAAGAACAGAAGGAGGACGAGGAGGAGGACGAGGAGGAGGAGGAGTGAAAGGTGAAGAGGAAGAAGAAGAGAGTGAGAGGAAGAGAATAAGAGGAAGAGAGGTAGATGACGGGGAGGAGGAAAAAGACGAGAGACAGAGGTAGAGACAGAAGGAGAGAATGAGAAAGAGACAGAAAGACAGAGAGACAGACGGTGACTTAGGGTAAGTGGTCTCTCGCATGACACAACCTGGTTACCTGTCCTTACCTGAGGGGGCGTGGCTGACAGTGTGTGTGTGTGTGTGATGTGTGTGGTGTGTGTGTGTGTGTGTGTGTGTGTGTACAATACGAGACAGAATGTTTTTTTGTCTGTCTGTTTATATTCCTTTTCTTTCCTTCGTTTTTTCTATGTTTTAACACACACACACACACACACACACACACACACACACACACACACACACACACACACACACACACACACAGACTCACACACACACACACATTAATCTGGGTAGTAAGATATTAGTCACTAATGAGCCCTTGATTACAGTACAGTATTTAGCTTACGGGTAATTACTGGTGTGGTGATATAGTGGAGGGTGACGTGGTGTAGTGTAGTGGTGATGGTGTTATGGACACTATACTGATGGTGTGGCATTATAGTGAAATGGTTATATTGAAGATAGTTATGAGAAACCTCCATATAACGAACAATATAGCGATAAAAGTCCGGTATATCGAGTGTTCGTTATATGGAAAGAGAAGTCCGTTATATACTAGGTTTTATAAGGATTAGCCCACTCACAACAGGTCCTGGGGGGGGGGGGGGCTAAAAATACAATAAATTGCACCATAAATAAATACAGAAATGAAAAACAAAACAAAAAGAAAAACAGATTGAGTGAAATACTGTGTTGTGTTGTCCAAGTAACACAAACAATTGGGACCCGGTAACTGTGTGTAAATGAGTCAGAGAGTGAATCAGGAGTCAGAGAGTCGGTCAGTTCACCCATACACCAGCAAACACTACAACTACACAACCCATGACAACACAACAGCTTAAGCAACACCTCCTCAAAACTTGTGTGTTGCGAAAAACTTGTTCCATTTTTTCAGTAAGACGAGAAATACGCACAAAGAAAGAGAGAGAGAGAGAGAGAGAGAGAGAGAGAGAGAGAGAGAGAGAGAGAGAGAGAGAGTTTGTTTGTGGTTGGCCAATTAGGAGAATTAACGCGTCTTACCTGAGATATTGAGATATTTTCCAGTCTGTCCGGGCGGTAGATGTCACCTGCCATATACCTTAGTGCTGGTTAATATAGGCGTAAGGTGTTAGTTGATGTGTCGTGGCGAGTGGTATTCTCTCTCTCTCTCTCTCTCTCTCTCTCTCTCTCTCTCTCTCTCTCTCTCTCTCCTCCCCTCCTTCCATCTTTCTTATTAATTAATTTACATAAGAACAAACGTATGTCTATGAGAATTCCCCCCCCCCCCCACCAACCCTACCCCACACCAACGACCCCCCACCTCCACTAACAACCTCACTACCACTCTCCACCCCCACCAACCTTCCCACCACCACCACAACCCACGCCCTATTAATAGTATATCAACATTGTCTTAATTACACCTGCTACAGACAAAGGCACGCACGCCCACCTGTATATCAACAAAGAATGAGTAATGAGGTTCCTCTAGGCGTTCTGTATGTACCGCTATTGTTCTTATTTACTTTATTAACATACGAATAAACGTCAGTGTGGTTGTGTGTGGTTGTGTGGTTATGAGGTCGTGTGGTTGTATGGTCGTGTATGGTTGCGTGGTCCTGTGTGGTTGTGAGGTCGTATGGCTGTGAGGTCGTGTGATTGTTTGGTTGTATGGTCATGTGGTCATGTGGTCATGTATGATTGTATTGTTGTGTGCCTGTGTGTGTGTGTGTGTGTGTCTGTGTGTGTGTGTGGCTGTGTGTGTCTGTGTGTGTGTGTGTGGCTGTGTGTGTCTGTGTGTGTGTGTGTGGCTGTATCAACGCTAGTCATACCACCGTAAAACTTGATATGGTTCTTCCAGCTGAGGTCAACAAAGGAACGAGTCTTACCATTGTTAAAACCAAAAGGTAATCGACGTGACTAAACGGTTCTTCATTGTAGGCAAGATCTCCTCCATTCATGACTTTTTCTACCGCAGGATGAGGGAACATCTTTTTCTATAATGTCTCAATAGTTACCGGGAACTACTGTATATATACTGGGTCAAACGAGGTCATTTAAGGTGGACTCTGACGTCATCTACTTAAATCATGTGACGTCATTGAAGATATCCAGACGACGATTTATGTGCGTATGTATGTATGTGTGTATGTATGTGTGTATGTATGAGTGTATGTATGTATGTAACGAGTTATATTGAGAGTAAAGTCCTTTAGACACCCCAGATTATTTCACCTGATGATTGAACACCTTAACCTAACCTAACCTAACCTACCTGAGGGTGTTCCTTCTCATTACGTCCAGGTGTGTGCTCATGCTAAGACCAAGGGCAATAATAATTCAGCACGTGTTACCTGCCACCTACAACAACAACAACAACAACAACAACAACAATGGTTCGTCTAACGGGTAGGGAGAGGGGGGGGGGGGGTAGGGAGGTAGGAGGTGGGAGGGAGGATGAGGGGTAAAGAGGGAGATGGTAGAAGGGAGGTGGAAGAGGATGGGAGGTAAGGAGGAAGGAAGGAAGAAGCAGGGGAGGAGGGGTAAGGAGACAAGAGGTGTGTGGCACTATTCAGGATGATGGCACCCACAACAAAGCTATTTACAATACACCGGTAGCGCCATCGACTCAAGTGGCTCTCAGTGTCAACAAAGGCCACGAGTTCCTGTGTCTGAGGTGACTAGATTATCGTCCAGAGTGTGAGGCTCCTGCAGGTGTTGTGGACGATCTCTCTACCACTCCCTCCTCCACCACTCTCTCCCTCCCGCTCCACCACTCTCTCCCTTCCGCTCCACCACTCTCTCCCTCCCGCTCCACCACTCTCTCCCTCCCGCTCCACCACTCTCTCTCCCGCTCCACCACTCTCTCCCTCCCGCTCCACCACTCTCTCCCTCCCGCTCCACCACTCTCGCCGTCACTCTCCACCACTCCTCCAACATCTCCACCACCACAGTGAGCAAGAATGATGCCTCGTGTATATAATATATTCCTTCAGATGAGACAGATCACACTATACTGTTTCTCAGCCTATAAGTCTATGAACATGACCCTGTGTGTGTGTGTGTGTGTAATAAAGTCCACCACCACAAAATATCGGTAACCAATGAGGTAGTATTATTTTGTAGCACACACACACACACACACACACACACACACACCCAACTCTCGTGGTAATGGATACACCTCTCACACTGTTTCTATTCCTTTAATTAATGAGATGGCTTCCGTTGCCCTCCCCTGATGTGATTGTGATGGAGTGAATAAGAAAGGGGGGTGAGAGGGGTGAGAGGGAGGGGTGTGTGAGGGGAGTGAGGGGGGTGAGAGGGAGTGGAGTGTGAGGGGGGTGAGGGGAGTGAGAGGGAGGGGAGTGTGAGGGGGGAGAGGGAGGGGTGTGAGGAGAGATGTTGTTCATTTATTCAGCCAAAAAGTATATTGAAACATCCAAACTTTTTTAATACTTTTATAGTTTTCCCATAAAGGCTTCGGGTCTTACCGTGAGAGATAGTTAGTACCAGTCGAGGCAGAGCACCTAAGTTGGTCTGGCTGTAGGAGAGGTTAGCGTCAGGCAGTAGATCTTTACTACAAAATAATTATATATACGGAAATATATTATACTTTTTTTTAATGTTTATAATATTTTGTAAACTTATCTAGATATCTTGAATCTTATATAATCAAGTTAATTGTATATTTGAAATGTTTGTGTTTGTTAAGTAAGGCGTTTGAGAGGACGATCAGCCATCTTGTGACGTAACATGTATACAAAAGGACGGCCATCTTGTGACGTAACATGTAAACAAAAGGACGGCCATCTTGTGACGTAACATGTAAACAAAAGGACGGCCATCTTGTGACGTAACATGTAAACAAAAGGACGGCCATCTTGTGACGTAACATGTAAACAAAAGGACGGCCATCTTGTGACGTAACATGTAAACAAAAGGACGGCCATCTTGTGACGTAACATGTAAACAAAAGAACGGCCATCTTGTGACGTCACTATAACCTCCTGTATACCGTATGAGTTACAGTGGTAGAAGAAAAAAGTTACAATCCCTTAGAGGTCCAGTGACGGTACAGATAAGTTACAGTTCTTCAAGAGTTTCAGTTACAGTGGCGGTACAGAGCAGAGAGTGGAAGTTAGAGTACAATAAACGCCTCTACAACACTGCTATATCGTCAAGCACAGATGATGTATGAGTGAGTGGAGGTGTACAGGGCTTCTCCACATCACACCTCCTCCACCACCTGCCTCAATATGGCGAAAAATTGGGAAAAAAGACACAAAAGGTTTCGATTTCAAGCGGAAGAATAAGATGAGGAAAAATCTGCAAGAGTTATCTAGTGGGATTTTCTGCTTAGGGAGATTACGACTGATGGTTCATTGTGGATTGGTGGGAGATAACATTTTGCGAGGCTGGGGTGATGGGGAGAATGTTCTTAAAGGCTGAGGTGATGGGGAGAATGTTCTTAAAGGCTGTGGTGATGGGGAGAATGTTCTTAAAGGCTGTGGTGATGGGGAGAATGTTCTTAAAGGCTGAGGTGATGGGGAGAATGTTCTTAAAGGCTGGGGTGATGGGGAGAATGTTGTTCAAGGCTGAGGTGATGGGGAGAATGTTCTTAAAGGCTGAGGTGATGGGGAGAATGTTCTTAAAGGCTGGAGTGATGGGGAGAATGTTCTTAAAGGCTGGAGTGATGGGGAGAATGTTCTTAAAGGCTGGGGTGATGATGGTCTGATGGGGATATAAGACTGGGGAGCTTAGGAGATTCAACGAGACATTTACACCCATAATACCACAGTGTCCATCTCTTTACGTCTCCTCACTGTACACACCGACAATTAGTTAACCTTGTGTGTTTCAGGTGATGGGCGTGGGTGTCATCAAGTGCTGGGTAGGTCTCGTGTGCTGTTGCCTCCTCCTCTCCCAGCTGACTGTCGCAGTTCCGGCCCCGCAAGACTACGATGGTAAGCAACTCAATCATACGGCCTTTCTTACTTATCTGATTATAACCTGTTGATGCTGAGGAGGTTAAGAAGTTGTATTTGTTTGTATATATAACATTAATGTATAGAAATTCGTGTTATTTGAGTCAAGAGGTTTGTTTAGGTAATGTAAATGACGTTAGTAAACAAGGATGATGTATTAAGGAGAGGAAATTGTAGAATATGATAATAAATAAGTAAATAGAGGAAGGAAAGACTTATTTGGATGTTTTAGTAATGTAAGAGTAGTATTGACGTGTGGTATGGCTAGCAGGGAGAGGGTGTGTACTGCAGTGATGGAATGGCTGGAATGAGAAGAGAGAAGGCTAAAAGAAGAGGAGGAGAGATAAAGAGAATATATAGAGGCAATGTAGCAAGTGTGTTGGGTAAAGGGAGAATATTTAGTGAGGAGAGAACAAGGGAAGCAAGAAGAGAGAGGCAGGAATTGCTTTATTTATCCATAACCTTACCTGAAAAATAATTTGTAGACAACAGGTGAATTATTATTATTATATATTAGTTCCATTTCACCTATTAAACTATCGAAACAACCAATGGTAGTTCGTATGTGGTGGGGAGCCAATCAGGCTGCTTGTTGGGATAGTGATTAGCACACTAACTACCTCTCTGTTTTGTGTTGGTGCAGTTTATGATACCTGATGTTAATTAAGTCACATTGATACCTGTTCATTTTCATAGCAGGGAGATACAGGTGTAAATTGACTATTCGGACTGTCTGTTTCTGTGTCTGTCTGTCCTTCTGTTTGTCTGTCTCTCTCTCTCTCTCTCTCTCTCTCTCTATTTGTTTACAAGAGAAAGTGAGATAACAATATTATTCTCACTTCCAATATATTACTAATAATATCAAAAACAGTACGAGTAAATAGTCATAAATTTATACCTATTGAGAATATTATATTTTATTAGTTTCCTTTTAATCAATTTATATCAGTCTAGTTATGTGTGTTGGTGTATATTTAGTGAAAGAATAAATTTAATTATTGACACGTGTTCCTGTTCGACACTGAGCCCCGCTGTCAGAGTGTTGAGCATCTTAGAGGACATTTATGGCGATGTCTAGTGTTAGGTGGAAGTATGTCTGATGATGTGTAAGAGTAAGTTATTGCTGGATAGACATACATACATACACAGACCTATAAAACATCTCTAACACACGCATACATACACTTACTGTTAAACCATCTATCCACATCACTACCCACACCTACACTCCTCTATCCACACACCCCCTACACCCACACATACATCCACACACACCCAAGGAGAAGAAGAAAAAAAATCTACACTCCATGGCAGGGAAAAAATACCAGCAGCATTAGTGTAAAATCCCTCACTCATAATTTGCCTCACGTTCTGTGTCTGGTAATGAACACCGCTCCTACTCCTGCTAGGGTGCTGGGTGCTTACCTGAGACGTAATTAGTGAGATTAGAAGGAAAGAAATTAGAGATGAAGGAAGATAGAGGCAGGTAATACACGAGAGGTGATTAGTGTTGTGTTAAGTTTCTGTTCCTGAGTGTAGTCTGGAGGAAGAGAGACACGAGAGAGAGACACCAGAGAGACACGAGAGAGAGACACCAGAGAGACACCAGAGAGACAGACAGAATGAAAGAGAGAGAGAAAAAATGAGAGAAAACGAGTGAGAGAGAGAGAGTGTATAAAGAAACAATCCTCTCCACTAATGCTACTTTAACACGTCCATCTTACATCACTTAACCTTAGAATGTCCTTCACCCCCCCACCCCCACCCCCACCCCCCACCCCCACCCCCCACCCCCCACCCCCACCCCCAGAACCCACCCCCCACCCCCACACCCACCTTACCATCTCCCACCACATACATTTGCGTCTCTCCTCACCTCCCGCGTTCATGTATGAGTTTGTCACAGGATTTTTTTGTTTAGCTAGGAGAGGTGAGTGTTAACAGGTGGGACAGGTGTTAACAGAGGGGACAGGTGTTAACAGGTGCTACAGGTGTTAATATGTGTGACAGGTGTTGATAGGTGTTAACAGGTGTGCTACAGGTGTTAATAGCCCCGGTAAAGGTGGTTAGCGAGAGATTTTTGGTCTTGGTGGAGATGAACGAGATTTTCACGGGTTCATTTTGGTACACAATATTAGCGTACGGAGTTTAATGCATACATAACTCTCTCTCTCTCTCTCTCTCTCTCTCTCTCTCTAAAGGCTTCTACCCACTTCAATTTCATCTTCTCCCTCCACCCCTCCTCTCCACCCCTCCTCTCCACCTCCCTCCACCCCTCCTCTCCACCTCCCTCCACCCCTCCTCTCCACCTCCCTCCACCCCTCCTCTCCACCTCCCTCTACCCCTCCTCTCCACCTCCCTCCACCCCTCCTCTCCACCTCCCTCTACCCCTCCTCTCCACCTCCCTCCACCCCTCCTCTCCACCTCCCTCTACCCCTCCTCTCCACCTCCCTCTACCCCTCCTCTCCACCTCCCTCCACCCCTCCTCTCCACCTCCCTTCACCCCTCCACCTCCCTCCACCCCTCCTCTCCACCTCCCTCCACTCCTCCTCTCCACCTCCCTCCACCCCTCCTCTCCACCCCTCCTCTCCACCTCCCTCCACGGTGAGAGACTCGAAGTAAGGTGAGGGAAGGAGGAAGGAAGGAGGAGGGAAGGAGGGGAGAGAAGGTATTAGAAAGAGGGTAAAAGGGAAAGGAAGATGTTGGTGAAGAGGAGGAAGAGGGGTGATGAGAGGAAGGGAGGGGAAGGCTAAAGAAGAGGAGAAAAAGAGGAATGAGTGTTTAGGGGGAGTGTGGAAGGGGTGTGTGGAAGGGGTGTGTGGAAGGGGTGTGTGGAAGGGGTATGTGGAAGGGGTGTGTGGAAGGGGAGTGTGGAAGGGGAGTGTGGAAGGGGTGTGTGGAAGGGGAGTGTGGAAGGGGAGTGTGGAAGGGGAGTGTGGAAGGGGAGTGTGGAAGGGGTGTGTGGAAGGGGAGTGTGGAAGGGGAGTGTGGAAGGGGAGTGTGGAAGGGGAGTGTGGAAGAGAAAAAATGAAATTGAGTTATCAGGAATACAGAAGAGTGTTGGGGGGGGGGAGTTAGGAGAGGTTAGGTTAGGTTATACAAACACTTAAATCACCACCGGCCAAACCTAACCTAACCTAACCTCATCATACCATCAGGGTGGTTAATCATTAGGTGCTCCCCCCCAAAAAAAAATAATTAACACTCCCTAATCAACTCATATGATAATTACATTGTCATTATTGTCCACCTGAGGAGCTGTCAGCCTTAATTAACCTGGGAGGAAAATGAAGACGTCTTGATGGGTAACACAGGTAGATTATTATTCACTTTGCTGTGGTGGGGGTACATAGTGATGGCTGTCTATGGTACTCTGTTTGTTTGGTGTTGTTGTTGGTGGTGGTGGTGGTGGTGGTGGTCAATAGTGGTAGTAGTAGTGGTAGTAGTAGTAGTGGTAGTAATAGTGGTAGTGGTAGTGGTGGTCAATAGTGGTAGTAGTAGTGGTAGTAGTAGTGGTAGTAATAGTGGTAGTGGTAGTGGTGGTCAATAGTGGTAGTAGTAGTGGTAGTGGTAGTGGCTGGTCAATAGTGGTAGTAGTAGTGGTAGTAATAGTGGTAGTGGTAGTAATAGTGGTAGTGGTAGTGGTGGTCAATGGTGGTAGTAGTAGTGGTAGTAGTAGTGGTAGTAATAGTGGTAGTGGTAGTGGTGGTCAATAGTGGTAGTAGTAGTGGTAGTAGTAGTGGTAGTAATAGTGGTAGTGGTAGTGGTGGTCAATGGTGGTAGTAGTAGTGGTAGTAATAGTGGTAGTAATAGTGGTAGTGGTGGTCAATGGTGGTAGTAGTAGTGGTAGTAATAGTGGTAGTGGTAGTAATAGTGGTAGTGGTAGTGGTGGTCAATGGTGGTAGTAGTAGTGGTAGTGGTAGTGGCTGGTCAATAGTGGTAGTAGTAGTGGTAGTGGTAGTGGCTGGTCAATGGTCGTCACAGCCACTTTCACCCCATAAAGTATTTCCTCCTGCTTCAAGTCCTCTCGTCCGTCAAATCGCTTAAAGGAAAAAAACAAACTAATTTTACCTTTTCATCCGATATATCGTAATGGCGATATTGTTGACTCTGAAAATCGTATAGCGAATTTGTATAATCTTTTCACTTCACTTTTATTGGGGTAAATCTTATTAACAGGTGGATTAAGTAAAGATTTAGTCATCCTAGCTTATTTCACCTGTTGATTAATCACCTTAACGTTACCTGAGGGGTGCTAGGTTAGGTTAGGAGTACAGGTAAATATATCTGACTGTGTGTAGCAGGTATGTTTGCCAGAACATGTGTGTGGTAGATATATAATTAATTGATACGTAAATAGAGATATATTGATGGTTAAATATTATTATTATTACTACACACACACACACACACACACACACACACACGCACACACACACACACACACGCGCGCGCGCACACACACGCACGCACACGCACGCACACACACACGCGCACACACACACACACACGCGCACACGCACACACGCACACACACGCACACACACACACACACACTGAAGAAGAATTAGAATAAGTAATTAATTCCTTAACTAAGAAGAGGGACGAAACTTGAGGTGACCTGCATCAGTCAGCTCTATATATACCAACCTTGGTTTAATCATTCATTCACTCACTGTATCTCTCCCCCAACAGCCGTGGACGAGACACTAACAGCCTCTCTCCCCCAACAGCTGTGGACGAGACACTAACAGCCTCTCTCCCCCAACAGCCGTGAACGAGGTGTATGACTGGTTAGCTGATCACGGGCTGGAGCGTCGTGGACCCCCGTCTCTGAGGCTGAGGTTCGGTAAGAGAGACATGGGGTGGCAGGTGGCTCAGCGGTCAATGCCCTCACTCAGGCTCCGCTTCGGCAAGAGGACCGTCGACCAGGTGAGACTCAGGTAGACTCAGGTAGATTCAAGGAGTCTCATGTGCTGGGGTTAAGGTGAGACTCAGGTAGACTCAGGTAGATTCATGTGCTGGGGTTAAGGTGAGACTCAGGTAGACTCAGGTAGACTCATGTGCTGGGGTTAAGGTGAGACTCAGGTAGACTCAGGTAGATTCAAGGAGTCTCATGTGCTGGGGTTAAGGTGAGACTCGGGTAGACTCAGGTAGACTCATGTGCTGGGGTTAAGGTGAGACTCAGGTAGACTCAGGTAGACTCAGGTAGACTCATGTGCTGGGGTTAAGGTGAGACTCAGGTAGACTCAGGTAGATTCAAGGAGTCTCATGTGCTGGGGTTAAGGTGAGACTCAGGTAGACTCAGGTAGACTCATGTGCTGGGGTTAAGGTGAGACTCAGGTAGACTCAGGTAGATTCAAGGAGTCTCATGTGCTGGGGTTAAGGTGAGACTCAGGTAGACTCAGGTAGACTCATGTGCTGGGGTTAAGGTGAGACTCGGGTAGACTCAGGTAGACTCATGTGCTGGGGTTAAGGTGAGACTCAGGTAGACTCAGGTAGACTCATGTGCTGGGGTTAAGGTGAGACTCAGGTAGACTCAGGTAGACTCATGTGCTGGGGTTAAGGTGAGAATCAGGTAGACTCAGGTAGACTCATGTGCTGGGGTTAAGGTGAGACTCAGGTAGACTCAGGTAGACTCATGTGCTGGGGTTAAGGTGAGAATCAGGTAGACTCAGGTAGACTCAGGTAGACTCATGTGCTGGGGTTAAGGTGAGGCTCAGGTAGATTGAGGTAGACTCATGTGCTGGGGTTAAGGTGAGACTCAGGTAGACTCAGGTAGACTCATGTGCTGGGGTTAAGGTGAGACTCAGGTAGACTCATGTGCTGGGGTTAAGGTGAGAATCAGGTAGACTCAGGTAGACTCATGTGCTGGGGTTAAGGTGAGACTCAGGTAGATTGAGGTAGACTCATGTGCTGGGGTTAAGGTGAGACTCGGGTAGACTCAGGTAGACTCATGTGCTGGGGTTAAGGTGAGACTCAGGTAGACTCAGGTAGACTCATGTGCTGGGGTTAAGGTGAGACTCAGGTAGATTGAGGTAGACTCATGTGCTGGGGTTAAGGTGAGACTCAGGTAGACTCAGGTAGGCTCATGTGCTGGGGTTAAGGTGAGACTCGGGTAGATTGAGGTAGACTCATGTGCTGGGGTTAAGGTGAGACTCAGGTAGACTCAGGTAGACTCATGTGCTGGGGTTAAGGTGAGACTCGGGTAGATTTAAGTTCCCTGTTCACTATTCTTTCTCTTCCCTCTCTTCCCCCTCCTCTTCCACATCCACCTCCAGAGTCTTCCTCCTCTTATTCACAACTTAATTTCACTAATGTTGAAATCCATCCACAGTTGTAAGTTAACATAAGAACATAAGAAAATAAGGAGTCTGCAATAGGCCGGTTGGCCGGTGCATGGCCGCTCCTGTCGAGAGTTACTACCACTCTCTATCATCCATGAATCTATCCAGCCTCCCTTTGAAACTTTCCAGAGTTCCAGCACTTACTACAAAGTTGTTAAGCTTGTTCCACTCGTCCACCACCCTATTTGTGAACCAGTTTCTTCCTATCTCCCTCCTTAACCTAAACTTATCCAACTTGAATCCGTTGCTCCGAGTCCTATCCTGCTCGGATATTATAAGAACTTTATCTATATCCCCTTTATTGATTCCTTTCACCCACTTGAATACTTCTATCATATCTCCCCGCACTCTTCGTCTTTCTAGGGAATGCAAGTTTAGTCTCTTTAACCTATCCTGATATGGAAGGTTTCTAAGTCCCTGAATCATTTTCGTCATTCTTCGCTGCACACAATATAATAATTAAATAGATTAGATACTTTCACCGTGGACAATACTTCACTCTAAAACCTCTATGATAATTAAATGGATTAGATTAGTCGTCATGCAGAAGTTGTGTGATTAAAAGACTCTATTTAATTCGTCAACTTGAAGACATAATATCAATTAACCAACCAAGAAATTGATGCATTGTTTACTGAAGAGAGTGTGTGTGTGTGTGTGTGTGTGTGTGTGCGCGTGCTAGGTAATTAGTTCTACTCCCTACTACAGCGTAACCTTGTACCCACAGGTCAAGTCTCTCTATGACCATGAAGTCGTCAGGAAGGACACAAGAACACCCGCTCTTAGACTCCGATTTGGCAAACGTGACACTACATACGGACAGGTGTGTGTGTGTGTGTGTATGTGTGTGTGTGTGTGTGTGTGTGCGTGTGTATGTGACATTAATTAGTAGTTATACAGGTAAACACACAGGTAACTAGACATAAACAACACTGATACCCTGATGGCTAACAGTAGTAAGGTAGGGTTGAGAAGTACAGGTGTTGGCCAGGTGGGTTTTGTTATTCGCCTTTCTTCTTTCTGGGGTTTTGTTTATTGTTTGGTTTTGTTTAAGATTCATACACTATCATGTAGACTATTGATTTGTTTACGAGTATAATGATAATGATAATCTTGGTGGATCATAGTGGCATTATAACACTCTTGGTCGACCACATTGACTCGGTAGTGGGCCCCATGGTAGACAACGACCAATAAACAAACACCATGGTAAAGAAGGACCAATCACCATACATCATCATAGAGAAGAACCAATCATCGTACACCTACCGACAGCCATGGACCAATCAGAACCCATTACACCCCCACAAACTCATAGATTCCAACCAACTTGTTCCTGACGCCCCATTGATCGACAGCGTTAATTCACTGTCTTAATATACGTAATGGCTTAGTGTAGTGTGTACCCTGGAGCCCTCTACCGCCTGCCAGGGTAAACTCTCCTCCCACAACATAGGGGACCCCACCAAGGTTGTCAGCCTCACACCACCACTTGCTACCTGTTGTATTGTTGATGAAGAGGAGGTACCTGGAGACTCAACTACTTACCTGTCTCTGTCTTTTGTGTCTGTCCGTCTGTCTGTCTGTCTGTATCTCTGTCTGTCCGTCTGTCTGTCTGTCTGTATCTCTGTCTGTCCGTCTGTCTGTCTGTCTGTCAAATAAGGGTGGTTAATCTTTAGGTGAAATAAACTAGGGTGGAGATTGTGTTGTGTTGTGTTATGTTGTGTTGCGTTGTGTTATGTTGTGTTGTGATGTGTTGCGTTGTGTTGTGTTGTGATGTGTTGCGTTGTAATGTGTTGTGTTGTGTTGTGTTGTGTTGTGTTGTGTTGTTTTGTGTTGCTGTGGAAGAGTTTGGTTGTATGTATAAGTGAAGTGATTTAAAGTTAACATTGAAATCTAATTGAGTCACTCTGTAAAGTCAAACCTCTATTTAACGGGATGGGGATGAAAGTCCGTTATATCGAGGATCCGTTAGATATGAACCCCCCATCTAACGGATTATGTATGTCAAGATAGGTCCGTTATATGTTTCACTTATTCCGTAATGATTTCCTGTTATTTATTCTTCACTGAAAACTAACTTTGTGTTCTCAGGAGGAAGATCTGGCCAGCCACGAGCAGTAACTCAGTAGCTGTAACGTGAGGTGAGCCGTGTTGACCATCTCTACTGGACCCCTTCCTCTAGATACACACCTTAACTCGCTGGCTCTACCACACAAACTGTACCACACGAGCTGTACCACACAAACTGTACCACACGAGCTCTACCACACAAACTGTACCACACGAGCTGTACCACACAAACTGTACCAAACGAGCTGTACCACACAAACTACCACACGAGCTCTACCACACGAGCTGTACAACACAAACTGTACCAAACGAGCTGTACAACACAAACTGTACCACACGAGCTCTACCACACGAGCTGTACCACACGAGCTCTACCACACAAACTGTACCACACGAGCTGTACCACACGAGCTCTACCACACGAGCTCTACTACACAAACTGTACCACACGAGCTCTACCACACAAGCTGTACCACACAAGATGTTCTCTCCCTGATACCAAATTATTCTTTACTTTGGTTCACCTGCTTGTGAAGTTGATAATTATTATCAATAAAATTAGAGACTAGTTATTATTATTGTTATTATATATTAAGTTGTTATTATTATTGTTATGTATTAAGTTATTTAGCCAGAACCCCGAAATAAGAGGTATGGTTACATGGTATATTTATATATGTTAGCTTTTTAAGTCCTGACATTATTATAATTTGTCTATTTTCCTGATGATTGTGTTAGAATACTTAAGTAAATAAAAACAATACTGGTGAATTATATCCAGGACTCTCCCAGCCAGTGTGTGCGTGTGTGTGTAGTACAGTGTGTGTGTAGTACAGTGTGTGTGTGTGTGTGTGTAGTACAGTGTGTGTGTAGTACAGTGTGTGTGTAGTACAGTGTGTGAGTGTGTGTGTAGTACAGTGTGTGTGTAGTACAGTGTGTGTGTGTGTGTGTGTAGTACAGTGTGTGTGTAGTACAGTGTATGAGTGTGTGTGTCGTACAGTGTGTGTGGTAGTAGCTCCCTCTAGCCACCATCAATATCAGTTATAGTGAGTCAGTCTCCCTCTACCGTCGTCTCCCTACATTATCACCGTTATGAAAAAGAAAATATATAATGAATTATTATTTTTTTTTGCTGAAATTTCATCCCGGGAAGCGACTTCTTGTAAAGCTTAGTTGGTACAGGAGGTGGCGGCTGGTGCAGTGGCGGGAGGGAGACGCCAAGTGTCTGCCGCGCTCACCTCGACTCCAGGTCCGCCCTAAGAGGTTCCCATAGCTGGTGTCACGGCTGAAGTATATATATATGTACTCAGTCCTCTTATCCGTGTGTGTGAATAGCGTAGGTGATTCATATAAAAAAAGATATTTGTTTAAAATTTAGTTCATTGGAATTTGCTCTGATGTCGTAGGCTGGGGATAATAATTGTATCTATACGGACAAGAGTATAAAGAATGATGCTAATATTAGCATAGTTTAGTGTTGGCTGCTGTTGTACGGGTCCTGCCACACCCAGATGGTATAAAACCTCTGTATATCTTGTCATCAATTGTATGTTTCTCAGAATAAAAGTAAAAAATTTATTCAAGTCACTTCCATTTAGTTTGATAAATGGAAGTGATAGTTTGAGGTGTACCGGAATAGTGTGTGTGGCATGAGAGGGTCTTAGCTGAGCACCAGAGGACAGCAGACAATGATGTTATTGTTTTGGTCAAGTGCAACTCCCATACAAATAAATATGTAGTTCCATGAATTTAATAAAACTATGTAAAAATAAACCCTGGTGTGTGTCTTACGCCCAGCACGATGGTGACCTGACTGAACTATTACTGTGTTAAATTTGTAATATAATTGAAGGAAAACAAAGGTTTGTATATGTAGACGCACGTGGTGGTCGAGGTGGTGAGGGCAGTGCAGATCATTCGTGTATATCTGGGAAGAAATAAATGTATTTTATTTTGAATGTTTTCCCCTTTTATTGGCCTGGATCGGCTTCAGTGTGCTCACGTGTGAGGTAAGGCACACTAGCGGACAACGCACCAACAGACACAAAGGTCGAACAGTTAACAATGTATCGAAACAATTTATATAACCTATGAATTAGTTATTGTACATTGTTTGAGGAGAGAAAATGGTGGAAATAAACCACTGTTGGCAGGGGCCTTCCACCACTTCCACCAGCCAACGAGAAAGACCTTCACTACCAAGAACTCGACACATCAAGGATCTCACTGAAGACTAAATTACTTGTCACAGGGTTTCAGTTATAGTGGTAACAGTGATGTGGAGTACTGTGTATCTCAGCTGCGTCTACAAGGATCTGACACAGTTGTTGAACGTGTCGCCACATCCAGAGTCTGTTCACCATCACATATACTGTATAGTCCCCCAGTAAACTCCTTGAGGTTGTCTACACAGGGATACACTCGCTCTGAAGATACTCACAGTCTACCTCAGTTATCCTTCAACAGACATCGACACTCAAGAAGAGAGTTTTCCTTATAATAGTAATAATAATAATAATAATAATAGTCTAGATGTTGGACCACCAAGACACTTCCTTCACCTGCTTCACTGATTCAACCTCAGGTGATTCTGAATCCCACTGGGGAAGGTAAGAGGAAGGGACAATATTACCACACTAAGCGGTGGATGTTTTCAGATGGAAGGTAAACGCGGTCTGGGCCTTATTTTGACACCATATGGTGGCAAAACTCTTACGTTATGTCAACTAAGTCTCGGGAACTACTGACAAAATGAAACGTCCCGAAAATCAGCCAATGACAACCCGCACCCATATTTTATGCTGCCTCCTCGACCAATTATAATTGTTTTTGAAAAGTCGTTTAATAATAACCCCCCCAGATGTTTGAGTGTGTTGTTGGTGGTGGCCAGTGTTGTCTGGTGTGGGCGGGATATACTGTATACTCTATCCTCTGTTTGAAAAATAGTTTGAAAGTGATGATAATCTTTAGAGGAATAAGACATCGGTTATGGTCGTGATCCTGATACAGAGATAGATATTAGTGTAGTAGCGGGAGCACCTCAGCTGTACTATAGGCTTCACCACCACCTCCAGCCTCTCACTCATAACATTAATTAACGGACTGATAAAGGACAGACATATACTGCAAGAACTCGACGTCACTCTCCAGGTAAACAAACAAAACATGCTATAATTTCCACAGCTATATAATTATCCACCTCTCGGGTATAAACAGTTTATTATATAGATGACAGCAAACAAAAACAATGACATTATTTATATTTTTAGCATTTGAACTATATTGTCTTGGGATTACGTGATCATAGATGTATGGAGTATTAAATTAGACTCAAGAGTGTGGGCGAAGGTAAAAACCCCTTCTGTATTGTGCAGTCTGATTGGTTGTTTACATTGGGAGGTAGTTAGCGATCGGTAATCACTCCCTAACTCGTTCTCATATTATAGTACTAGCAGAAACGCCGCAAGGCCACGGTAGGACGCCACCCTCCGGGAGGCTCCACATTGTCTCACTGTTCAGTCCCCAAAACTTCTTCTTCCATCAATAGTTCACTAACGGTGTATGTAAGTTCCACCATGTTTTTCACTACAACGGTACAGCAAAGTATAATTTTTTAGCATTAAACTGTTATTTTTTTTATTGTCTAATCATCACTACATATAACACCACCCATCATCACTACATATAACACCATCCATCATCACTACATATAACACCATCCATCATCACTACATATAACACCATCCATCATCACTACATATAACACCATCCATCATCACTACATATAACACCACCCATCATCACAACATATAACAACATCCATCATCAATACATATAAGACCATCCATCATCACTACATATAACAACATCCATCATCAATACATATAAGACCATCCATCATCACTACATATAAGACCATCCATCATCACTACATATAACAACATCCATCATCACTACATATAACAACATCCATCATCACTACATATAACAACATCCATCATCACTACATATAACAACATCCATCATCACTACATATAACACCATCCATCATCACTACATATAACACCACCCATCATCACTACATATAACACCACCCATCATCACTACATATAACACCATCCATCAGCACTACATATAACACCATCCATCATCACTACATATAACACCATCCATCATCACTACATATAACATCATCCATCATCACTACATATAACACCATCCATCATCACTACATATAACACCATCCATCATCACTACAGATCGGTAAAGTAGTTTCCGAGATTCTCGTGGGGACACACACACAAACATACTTCTTTGTTTTATATAGATTTTACACTAAGCTGGCCCACAAGCCACGCCCCTCGCCTATCACTACAAATAGCTGATTGGTTCCTCTAAGCATTTTACCTCCCCCCGGACTACACGTATATAAGCATGTATTTATATCTACCTTCTATTATAAATATTTAAAAATTTCTAACATTCTCTAATCTCAAAGCTAATATCTAGTCACTAGTCAGTCCTCCTCCACACTTAGCGTTGGCCGGCTTCACTTTTATCTTGGGTTACTCTGCCACCGTCAGTGTACATCTTTTTTCATCTCTTCTTATCGCTTGAGGTAGGCTGGGTCGTTAAATTCCATCATATATAGTTTGTAAGTAGCGGACCCGGTATCAAGGAAAACTTAATAAGCGGCATAGTTGATAGCTGCATTGAACCTGGACAATAACTGGCGGCCTATAATAAAGTCGTATTTTGAGGTGGGTGCCCTTCTGACAGGAGCTGACACAAAATTGCCGTCACCCATGTAAATCGCTACTCTTTTGGGGTAACCATTTTCTTTATAAGCGTCTGCGTTTTCATTCATAAACTTTTGGGTGATGTAAAATTCTTAGGTGGCCCCGGTGTCTATCAGTATGTTCGAGGCAACATCAGTAAGCGATATGTCCCTATGGGCCTCGAGACAGTTTTTCAACACCGTTTCTAGTCTTTTGACCGTCCTGATCTTTTGTCCAAAAACTCGTGAATTCTTGAAGTAGAGATTAGCGCCGTGCTGCTCAAACTTCTGGATGATGCGAAAACGACGTAAAGCATGATAGTGTAGGTACAGTCTCGGGGTATTCTCCAAATTTTTATCTACTTTTTTGGGAAAAATAACGACATCACAAAGAAGGATCTCGCCATTACTAAGTGTGACTTCTAGGTCACGTATTTGCAGAAGGGTTACAAGTTATTTTTTATCTGCCCAAGAAGTCCAATTAGTTTCAATAAAACCAGTGACTTTTCTTAACAGATCGAGTTTTTCGGCGACAGAATAGTGGATAAAACCTTAGGTGGTGCCCGAGTCGACAACCATCTCAGCAGAGTAACCGTTGATGGTGACCGGGAGATAGAGCATCGACTTGAGGGGCAAGGAAGGATAATTATCCAACTGGGGCATCGTTTGCTGTACCGGCCGAGGCTAAAGATAGAGCCTTAACTCGTTACTCTAAACTCTCGGTTGTTTGGCAGGCGTTCCCATCTCAAAACTCTGACTACTTAGTGGGGATTCTTTGGTCGTTTGATAAACCTCGAGTCCTGAGCGAAGTTACATATTTAAATTAGAATGGGTTTTAGATTTCGCCAACTTCCTCTAACTTCGTAAAGGCCTTCTCGAAGCTTCGTAATTAATAACAAGACCAGACCGAAGTTTCATTTTGTATATGAAGTGATACGGTAGTTATTAAGGATAATACGATAGTTTTATAGAATACCGAAGTTAAATAAAATGTAGGAAGAGGTATTCTGTTACTGCTTTGAGATAGTAATAGTCAGTATAGTGAAGTTATGGTGTCGATAGTGAGGTTGTGATGTCAGTATAGTGAGGAAGTTGATGGTAGTATGGTGAGGTAGTTGATGTCAGTATAGTGAGGAAGTTGATGGTAGTATGGTGAGGTAATTGATGTCAGTATAGTGAGGTTGTTGATGTCAGTATAGTGAGGTAGTGATGTCAGTATAGTATGGTTGTTGATGTCAATATAGTGAGGTTGTGATGTCAGTATAGTGAGGTAGTGATGTCAGTATAGTGAGGTTGTGATGTCAGTATAGTGAGGAAGTTGATGGTAGTATGGTGAGGTAGTTGATGTCAGTATAGTGAGGAAGTTGATGGTAGTATGGTGAGGTAATTGATGTCAGTATAGTGAGGTTGTTGATGTCAGTATAGTGAGGTAGTGATGTCAGTATAGTGAGGTTGTTGATGTCAGTATAGTGAGGTAGTGATGTCAGTATAGTATGGTTGTTGATGTCAGTATAGTGAGGTAGTGATGTCAGTATAGTGAGGAAGTTGATGGTAGTATGGTAAGGTAATTGATGTCAGTATAGTGAGGTTGTTGATGTCAGTATAGTGAGGTAGTGATGTCAGTATAGTATGGTTGTTGATGTCAATATAGTGAGGTTGTGATGTCAGTATAGTGAGGTTGTGATGTCAGTATAGTGAGGTAGTGATGTCTGCACAGTGAGGAAGTTGATGGTAGTATGGTGAGGTAGTTGATGTCAGTATAGTGAGGTTGTGATGTCAGTATAGTGAGGTAGTTGATGTCACTATAGTGAGGTTGTGATATCAGTATAGTGAGGTAGTGATGTCATTATAGTGCGGTTGTGATGTCAGTATAGTGAGGTAGTGATGTCAGCATAGTGCGGTTGTGATGTCAGTATAGTGAGGTTGTGATGTCAGTATAGTGAGGCTGTGATGTCAGTGTAGTGAGGCTGTGATGTCAGTATAGTGAGGTTGTGATGTCAGTATAGTGAGGTAGTTGATATCAGTATAGTGTGGTAGTTGTTGTCAGTATAGTGAGGCTGTGATGTCAGTATAGTGAGGTTGTGATATCAGTATAGTGAGGTAGTGATGTCAGTATAGTGAGGTAGTTGTTGTCAGTATAGAGAGGTTGTGATTTCAGTATAGTGAGGTAGTGATGTCAGTATAGTGAGGTAGTTGTTGTCAGTATAGTGAGGTTGTGATGTCAGTATAGTGAGGCTGTGATGTCAATATAGTGAGGTTAATTCGTATGTACATCCAATTTTAGTTAAATTTTTTTACTTATTCTTTACGAGTTGTCAGTCTCTCTTTCGTTAACTTGGAGTATTATACAATATATAAAATAATTAACGTATTAGCATAATCCACACTATATGAACAAAGTCTATAATCTACACTATAATTAGTATAATAGGTATAATTCTCACTATAATTAGCATGATAATTATAATGTACTGTACACTATATAATTACCATAGACAAGCATAATCCACGTCATATAATTAGAAAAATAGGTATAAGCCACAATATAATATTTTTTCTATATAATTCACACAACGTAATTCATATAATGAGCACAAAACTAAATGATGTAATTAAGCTAAGTATAATCAACACGGTATAATTAGTACATAATATACAGGAGAAGAGAGAGATGGGGAGGTGAAGAGAGAGAGTCATTATATTTCACATAAGACCTTCCATTTATATGTCCAAAAGCCATCCTTCATATATCCGGCTTTGAGGAAGATAACAATCTCATCCGGCCGGTTATCTGGCTCTACAGGTGCCCACTGAGGGTGACGTGTGGCCACTTGACCACCCATGTTGTACCACACGTGCTGGTGGTGATCCACTCGCCACATCCCGACGTAGAAACTGTCTTCTTGGAGGAGGTGGTGAAGGAGGAGCGCGTAGGTGGTGTCTGGAGGCAGTGCGAGACGACCTCCCAGGGCCTCACAAGCTACCTTACCTTCTTGCCAATTGTACTTCTCCTGCGTTAGGTACTTGGTGTGGCCGTTCACTCTCTCCACGTAATATGTGTTGAGGCTGGACGTTGCTGACGTTATATAGATAGTGTCAGTTAGCTGGTCCAGCAGCTGACACTCTAAGCTGATATAGTTCCAAGTGTACACCCAACACCCAGGTCGACTGATACACAGGCCAGCACACCTGAGGGACCAAAGAAGCACTCATGTCAAACATCTTTAACATCAAAACAGTTTTAAATTTATGATCAAATAAACATACAGACAGACAGTTGGCATTTACCAAAAGCTTTAAAACATACATCTTAATGAATCATATTTAGACCATAGCTTAGTATTTTATTTTTTTTTATTTTTTAGATATGATAAATACATCTAACCCGAACATCATTGGTGATACGTCCAAAAAAACGATAATACTTTAGTTACTGTTCTTACCACATCCATTTTCTTCTTTAAGTTTTCGAGGGTAACTGAAGTAAATGTTACAACACTCTAATATGTCGGATCAAGTATAGTAATTTTAGATCTTTGTTTCGCCTCATATGAAACAGGGTTAAGATACTTGATATGGAAGGTACACATTTCCCTTATCTCTCTCTCTAGCTAACAGAATCTTTCTTTTCCCCTCCCTTCCCATCCCTCACGCGGTAGTCTGGGTATGAGGATGGCGGCTAGCTTGATCTTCTTGGCACAGTGTTACCTCAGTAGTAAGCCTTGGTACCAATATATTAACACATAAAAGAGCAGAAAGTAAGGCATCAAGGTGGAGGAAGCATGACCAAAACACGCCACGGAAGGACACACAAACAGGTACCGTTAACAGTGAATCCTCTCAATAATGGACTCCTCAATCAAGTAATGGGTACAGTAAACCCTCTCAATAACGGACGGATACTATCAATAACAGAATCCTCCCAATAATGGACAGGGCTTGCAAGAATTAAGTCTGGTTTTGGGAGCTTTACCGTATTATTGAAATTCTAAATGATTATGAAAACATTAAGTTAACACTGAAATATTAGGAGGACTTAGAAATATGGGAGACCAAACTTACACAATGTTGGATCGACGGGGGAAAGAGGTGTAGGTGGCAGTGATCATTTGTCCTCCCTTGAAGATCAACTTGAAGGAGAGGGACACACCCGCCACCGAGGAAGTCCCCAGCAGGAGCTCCCATGCCACCACCAGCAACAGAAGTAGCCCACGCCTCGTCTCTTCCATCTTCATCTTTACCTAAAGCATTTAAAGACAGAATAATGCACCAGTGTCTGATTATCTGGGTTCATGGCGCAGCAGGACAAGTGTGGTCACAAAGCATCTACAACAAAGCCTTTATTATTGTATATTTATCGGCAATGGGTAAGGCTGCTATACACTGTTGTTGGTGTTATGCCCTTATGATTTTGAGGTATAATCATGTTATCAAGAGCAAATTTATCACGGCCAATCAGGTGGAGAGAATTACCTATGGATGGTTATTTACACATAGTAGCTGATCACCGCAGTCTCTTCCTAACTAATAATTACGGTGTTCATTGTTCTCTTCTGGTCCTGGACGATCCCTGATGCCATGGTTAAAAACAATAAAAATACGACTAAAATAATTTCTTCACAAGTCATTTTACGTTAGGTTTAACAAGTGAGTCAGATCGACATACTGCCACAGTACGTCATATAAACACAAAGTTTCCTATTGTTGTGATAATATTAGTATCAGTATTAGTTTTAGCATTAATATCAATATTATATGTATAAAACTATGTAGAAATTTAATAATGCGTTTCACTATAGATCTTCAAGAAATTATGACAGTTCAATTTGTACCCATAATTTTCCTGTAATATATTAAATACTTATTACTACAAAGATATATATCACATGATAGATTTCTTTCGTCCATTTATTTAAATTTATTTTATTATTATTATTTCTTCATATGATACAACGGAACACAATCTTGTGATGATAAAATAAGTGAAAAATTGAGGAAATTATCAACACAACGAATGTTCCCTGTTGGCTGTGCAGCCCTCACTCACCGGACCCTGGCAGACGGCACCACTTACTGTCTTCTACAGAACCTTCTACCATGAACTGATTCCCACATCTACATTATAAAACATCGCTAGGATAATGGCGCTACAAACATCCAAGATCAAAGCTATGGAGAGGAAAGGCGAGAAAGTTTAAAGTACTGTGCCAAGGTCTACATTTGTGAAGCTAAAAATTTATTTTAAGAATTTATCGGTAAAAATATCGGCAATGTCAATCACATCTTTGGTGTGTAAACTGATAACAGAGCGAGTGATATAATTTTGAGATATGTAATGAAAATTTCTGTGATTTCAAGTGATAATTAATTAGTGGTCTTGGTTACGCCACCAGTGAGTATTTTGACAGTTTTTGGTAATATTCAAGATGATGATGTAGCCTTAGCAGCTGCCTGATGACATTTTTCCATGGAAGGAAAAAACTTTTTTACCCAGAGAAACAAACATTAAATACAGGAGGAATATATTCTTTGTGATGTATTAGTGTTTACTTATGAAGTGGGTGGAGGAAGATGGCCACCGCTAGTGTTTGGTACTTTTCTGAGATAGGAATTCTATTTTAGGAGAATAAAATAGGAAATAACTGTAGTACTGTTGGTGAAGTCTGGTAAGTTAGGAAGGATTAGGCTAAGAACATGTTGCCACTCGACAAGTCATTGGTGGCTACTGATGTTTTGTTTGCCAATGATGTCATTTGACAGTCACAGTAATGATGTGTTTTGGCTCATTTAATTTGTTCTTGCTGTTTGAGAGATTGTGTCAGAAGAAAACTAAAAATCTCCAGGAAGAACAATAACAATCACTGACAAAATGGCTGGCGGGTAAAGAGTTGTTCCTTGTATGTAAAAAATTCAGAAATCATAAAAGTAAAGTAACGCAACACATTCCTTGTGTGTTGTTTGTATACCTCTCCAGGTAAGAAATATTTTATCGTCCATTGAGAAATTTTGTCAGGTAGCTTCGCAGACCATAGCACTCATGAGACGCTTTACTTGACAAACACTGGCAAACACTTATCATGGTATTTAATTTTCTATGACAGCAATGGCTGAGTATTGTGTGGCATTTCTTTGCAAACTGTAGTGTTGAGATCTAAGAAAGTAGTCTCTAATGGCAGTGTGTTGATGGCAGTGGGCCCTTCTTGTTAGACATGTTGTTTTTGTACTATGCTGGAGCGTCAGAGGCATGTGGCAGGGCAAGTTTCTTTACGCCATTTGCCTCTGTCTACCCAGCAGTAATTGGGGACCTGGATGTGAATGGATTTGTGGATCTTGTTCCGGGGTAAAGGTTAGCCAGTGTATATAGTTTAGTGCAACAGTTTTGCACATTTATTTTCAGGATCTGTTAGAAAAATATTAGCATATGAATTTCGGTGCAACGCTTGATACAATATTTTGTTGAGGTGAAGAAAGAGAACATTGTATATACTTGTGTTTGGTATTAGTCCAAATTCTTTTATATGAAGACTGATTACATTTATTTATGAGAGATTTACTTTTTTACGGATGAAGAGAAGTAGTCACTCAAAAGCTGACTCCTGTAGTCCGCTGTCATTTTTCAACACAATTTTGTATAGATAGATAGATAGATAGATAGATGGATAGATTTTTTCAAGTTTAAATATTTCTTCAGGTCTTCTAAATTTCGTGCATTTCCTTTCATCAGCTGAAGCAAAATACTAATATCTTTGTGTCGTTTGTTCCTCTGGCAAAAGACCCTATGGCATTTCTTTGGTTACTATTCATTTTTCTTTTCATCAGTCGGAATGTTTTTGTTTCTTTACTTACAGGTGTTAGGCTTCTCGGTTTAGCATGAAGGCAAATACTGTACCTGTATTGTACTGCGTTATCTTTGTCAGCTCAACACAGATTGCCCAAGAGGTTAATGAACCGATCAATTGCAAGTGGATAAAAGTAAAAGTAAGTAAACTTCAGCTCAAAGATGTAATCCTTGGGCAGTATTGTATTTACTTTCCCATAACAACACCTGTTGTTTTGTGATAAATACAAATGCATTCCAGTTAAAATGTATGCAAAAAATTCTGAATTATGGCTGGTTTGTGCATCTACTTAAAGTGGACTCAATACTGGCCGAGTACTGCCGCTAGACACATCCTGGTGTGTACTTTAATAGTGTCTAGGAGGACGGATGATGTAGGCTGCACCCACAGGCCTCACAAATATTCACTCATTCCTTGGTCGTGGTACCATTCACCGAACTTTTTGATCATCCCTCGTACTTCACCTGTTTATTCCCAGGTCATGGAGGATACAGTACTCTGGAATATCCCGGGGACTTGGTGGTTTTGGCAAGCATCTCATTATCATCTCTTAAACTTTGTTGCTCATGACTGTCATAGATCACTTAAGTTACATTATTATCTTTTATTTGTCTATGTTTGTTTGTTTCTTGAGACCCTTATTAGCCATTCAATGCACCTTTAATATCTCCCGGTAGAGAGGAGCGGAGAGGAGCATACTGTAGTAATCAGTAGGTTTTTCTTTGTGTATAGAAGAACAAATTTGTGAGGTGTTATTATGGTTTTGTTTACTGATGGTGTAACTGATGTTGAGATCATGACCACAACCAAATGTTAAGGAATCAATCAAGAAGTAATTAATCACTTGTCGTTTCTAAAGTCTCGAGCAGTTATTGGTTTGACTAGATCATGAGTCTTACCTAAATCCAGTTCTGTTGTTGGGTGGTTGTCGACGGCTGTTGGGTGGTTGTCGACGGCTGTTGGGTGGTTGTCGACGGCTGTTGGGTGGTTGTCGACGGCTGTTGGGTGGTTGTCGACGGCTGTTGGGTGGTTGTCGACGGCTGTTGGGTGGTTGTCGACGGCTGTTGGGTGGTTGTCGACGGCTGTTGGGTGGTTGTCGACGGCTGTTGGGTGGTTGTCGACGGCTGTTGGGTGGTTGTCGACGGCTGTTGGGTGGTTGTCGACGGCTGTTGGGTGGTTGTGGACGGCTGTTGGGTGGTTGTCGACGGCTGTTGGGTGGTTGTCGACGGCTGTTGGGTGGTTGTGGACGGCTGTTGGGTGGTTGTTGACGGCTGTTGGGTGGTTGTCGACGGCTGTTGGGTGGTTGTCGACGGCTGTTGGGTGGTTGTGGACGGCTGTTGGGTGGTTGTCGACGGCTGTTGGGTGGTTGTCGACGGCTGTTGGGTGGTTGTCGACGACTGTTGGGTGGTTGTCGACGGCTGTTGGGTGGTTGTCGACGGCTGTTGGGTGGTTGTCGACGGCTGTTGGGTGGTTGTCGACGGCTGTTGGGTGGTTGTCGACGGCTATTGGGTGGTTGTCGACGGCTGTTGGGTGGTTGTCGAGGGTGGTTGGGTGGTTGTCGACGGCTGTTGGGTGGTTGTCGAGGGTGGTTGGGTGGTTGTCGACGGCTGTTGGGTGGTTGTCGACGGCTGTTGGGTGGTTGTCGACGGCTGTTGGGTGGTTGTCGACGGCTATTGGGTGGTTGTCGACGGCTGTTGGGTGGTCTTGCGTGGGAGCGGTGCCCTACACACTACCACCAGCCCTGTCCTCTTCTGAAGTGAGTGAACTGTGTTGTGTGTGTGTGTGGAGAGGAAGAGAAGGAGGAGGAGCAGGCGGAGGAGGAGGAGCAGGAGGAGGAGAAGGGGGTAGTACAGGAGGAGGAGGAGGTGGTGGTAGTGAACCTAACCTAATTAGTCAACACTTTCATAAATATTGTCCCGTCTTACTGACACTGTGAGGAGCAGCCAGCCATTCTTTCCCTTTGACAACACGCCCCACACACTGTTGATAGATGGGGTGACCACACAGTATAACACACGTGGTAGTGGGGGTAACTGTTGGTCACCTTGTTCGATTACTTTTCCACTTTCCTAACCTAATTTTATTCTTGAATTATTTCTTTAACCCATGGCGTCTTGTTCTTGAAGATTTTTTACAATTTTTCTCCTCTCGTTCGGACACACACACAGAAGAGACTCGTTCAGCAGTAATGTTTCACCGTCATCTACAACACGACAGACTGTGTTGTTCAGGTGATGGTCATTTGTCTTCTGATACAAGAGTTGTCACCCGTCTCACCATCACTTGCTTGTCTCTCTCACACTATAGGCGAACACCACAACTACGGTCTTGTTATATTAAACCAACAGTAAATGGATGACTTGAAGTTTAGCCACCCCAGCTTGTTCATCTGACAATTAAACACTCCAGTTAATATTATGTGGTGCTGAGTGAACATATGTAAGGTGAAATTTTAATGTAATTGTGATAATAACTTCATTGTTTATCTTTAGTTTAGTACAAGTATTTGCATCATTAGTTACGAGGAATGTTTTACTGTACGATCAGTTGTGAATCTAGACACTGGTTGTATTGTGTTGTGTCTGAGGTTTAGAAATCCATTCAACTCGTAATTCCAAAGAAATAAATGTGTTACCGTGTGTAGGTTTGTGTCTGTATGTAGATATTTCATGGTCTTGGCAAGTGTCTGTTCCTTGGGGTCTGTATACAGGAGCGCCACGGCCCGCATTAATATCCGTCCAAGTCTTGTGTTTTGGTACTTCACAGAGACATTTTTCTCCCAGCACCACAGTGTATTCGGCGACATCAAATTTTTTACAACGTTTTAAATTTTATATACTAAGTTGATTCACATGAATAATCTCTACCCCATATTTAGATGAAATAAGCTGGGGTGGAGATTCTTCTTCAGATAGTGGAGGTTCAAGGAAAGTTACGACCCTGTATAGCATTTCAGGGTAAGTGGTGACGGTCACAATGTGTTTAAAATACCACGAACATGGCTACAACACCACAAAATTTATCAAGTAAGAAGAACCATGCAAACTTAACTAAAAACACCTTAGGCTGGTTATTTTAGGTTATTTTACTTTGAATTTATTGACTACAGAAGATATTATACAGTATAGTATATGCTACAGTATATTTTGATTTAGCTATCAAAGTCGAGTCATTTTTTAACATTAGCTCTATCAAACTAGTGGAAATATTTACTATGGGAACACTATGGTAAAATAGTACAGTGTATAACTTATATATAATTATAGTTCTTTGATGGATAATACTAACACAATGATAACTTTGAGTAAAATAAAAGAAATATCATATATCACTAAGCTGAGTCTAGTACAACTGAAAATATAAAAACAATATTTTGATTTTATTTACCAGCCATTATCATAAATAAAGTATTAGTAAAACCAATTATCTTAAATTTTAGTAAGTATTTATTATATGATTAAGTAAAATAATTCTAATATAAGGTTGTTTATAGTTTGTTAATAAGGTCCTCCATCCCACTGAGTGTTGGAGGAGTCACGCGGCAGCCAGCTGGGTCAGACCAAGTGGGTGTAATACCTGTCTTTATTTAGTCATTTACTGCTGTAGTAGTTATGAATCATTACTGTAACTCCTGTAGTACATAAAGCTATCCATAGTGAAGGTCTAGACTGCATTAGTACTTGTTATTAGTAATTTAAGAGAGTTAAATGAGGTAGTTAACGTTTGTGTTTATTATGCGGCAAAATGCATCAAATAAATTCATTATTTATTTATTTATTTTTGTAGGTAATTATTTAAGGTTAATTAATGACGGATTGATTATTAAACTTATCTTCTAATTAATATATTCCAGCAACAGATTTAATTGATTTTATCTGAGAATATTGAGTTAAGGAGTGTCAGGTGAGTTAAGGAGTGTCAGGTGAGTTAAGGAGTGTCAGGTGAGTTAAGGAGTGTCAGGTGAGTTAACGAGTGTCAGGTGAGTTAACGAGTGTCAGGTGAGTTAACGAGTGTCAGGTGAGTTAACGAGTGTCAGGTGAGTTAAGGAGTGTCAGGTGAGTTAACGAGTGTCAGGTGAGTTAACGAGTGTCAGGTGAGTTAAGGAGTGTCAGGTGAGTTAAGGAGTGTCAGGTGAGTTAACGAGTGTCAGGTGAGTTAACGAGTGTCAGGTGAGTTAACGAGTGTCAGGTGAGTTAAGGAGTGTCAGGTGAGTTAACGAGTGTCAGGTGAGTTAAGGAGTGTCAGGTGAGTTAAGGAGTGTCAGGTGAGTTAAGGAGTGTCAGGTGAGTTAAGGAGTGTCAGGTGAGTTAAGGAGTGTCAGGTGAGTTAACGAGTGTCAGGTGAGTTAACGAGTGTCAGGTGAGTTAAGGAGTGTCAGGTGAGTTAACGAGTGTCAGGTGAGTTAAGGAGTGTCAGGTGAGTTAAGGAGTGTCAGGTGAGTTAAGGAGTGTCAGGTGAGTTAACGAGTGTCAGGTGAGTTAAGGAGTGTCAGGTGAGTTAACGAGTGTCAGGTGAGTTAAGGAGTGTCAGGTGAGTTAACGAGTGTCAGGTGAGTTAAGGAGTGTCAGGTGAGTTAATGAGTGTCAGGTGAGTTAACGAGTGTCAGGTGAGTTAATGAGTGTCAGGTGAGTTAAGGAGTGTCAGGTGAGTTAACGAGTGTCAGGTGAGTTAACGAGTGTCAGGTGAGTTAAGGAGTGTCAGGTGAGTTAAGGAGTGTCAGGTGAGTTAACGAGTGTCAGGTGAGTTAACGAGTGTCAGGTGAGTTAACGAGTGTCAGGTGAGTTAACGAGTGTCAGGTGAGTTAAGGAGTGTCAGGTGAGTTAACGAGTGTCAGGTGAGTTAAGGAGTGTCAGGTGAGTTAACGAGTGTCAGGTGAGTTAACGAGTGTCAGGTGAGTTAACGAGTGTCAGGTGAGTTAACGAGTGTCAGGTGAGTTAACGAGTGTCAGGTGAGTTAAGGAGTGTCAGGTGAGTTAAGGAGTGTCAGGTGAGTTAACGAGTGTCAGGTGAGTTAAGGAGTGTCAGGTGAGTTAACGAGTGTCAGGTGAGTTAACGAGTGTCAGGTGAGTTAACGAGTGTCAGGTGAGTTAACGAGTGTCAGGTGAGTTAACGAGTGTCAGGTGAGTTAACGAGTGTCAGGTGAGTTAACGAGTGTCAGGTGAGTTAACGAGTGTCAGGTGAGTTAACGAGTGTCAGGTGAGTTAACGAGTGTCAGGTGAGTTAAGGAGTGTCAGGTGAGTTAAGGAGTGTCAGGTGAGTTAACGAGTGTCAGGTGAGTTAAGGAGTGTCAGGTGAGTTAACGAGTGTCAGGTGAGTTAACGAGTGTCAGGTGAGTTAACGAGTGTCAGGTGAGTTAACGAGTGTCTTGTGAGTTAACGAGTGTCTTGTGAGTTACCTGAATTATTTAATGGTTAGGGTTGTGTATGTACTGTATAATTATTGAGTTAAGACCTTCCTTATCCTATATAAGGTGTGCCAGGCTTCAAAGGAAAGGGGAAAGATTAGGTTAAAATTCTACGTAACCTAACCTGACTTAAGCTAACCTAACCTGGCTTAAGCTAACCTAACCTGGCTTAAGCTAACCTAACCTGGCTTAAGCTAACCTAACCTGGCTTAAGCTAACTTAACCTGAATTAAGCCAACCTAACCTGATCCAAGCTAATCTAACCTGACCCAATCTAACCTAACCTGACCCAATCTAACCTAACCTGACCCAATCTAACCTAACCTGACCCAATCTAACCTAACCTGACCCAAGCTAACCTAACCTGACCCAATCTAACCTAACCTGACCCAATCTAACCTAACCTGACCCAAGCTAACCTGACCTAACCTAACAACTACATAATTTTTTAGAAAAGTTGTTCCTTTTAATGAGTCTATTGAATAAAGTATTAGCCAGAGGAAAAACTTTGGGTGATAATGCTTCTGTTTAAACTTTATAATTGAAGATATATAAATACTTTCTTACCTCATTAAACTCAAATAAAGGACGAACAACTTTTATTTAATATTTTTAGGATCTTGTCCACCTTGATGATGGAGCCCAGCCAGGCAGTGTGATGGCATGGCTCCAGTGTTCACCTCCAGGTTCTTTTGTTTCATACACTTCTGGAGCACTTCATTGGTCATACACAGTTACACTTCTGGAGCACTTCATTGGTCATACACAGTTACACTTCTGGGGCACTTCATTGATCATACACAGTTACACTTCTGGAACACTTCATTGGTCATACACAGTTACACTTCTGGAGCACTTCATTGGTTGTCTCACACACACAGACAATGCACCAGCTCGCTGATACATTATGTGGTTTATAGAAGGTAAAATAAATACACCTAACGTAATCATTAATCATATCGTAGTTGTAGCAGTACTTTATTAATTAAGTTTTTAGAAGCTTTCCTGTGGATGAAATAAAACGACCCAGATATAATCTATGGGGGTATGGCATGGTAGTGTGTGGCCATAGATCATTGGTCAAGATAGACAAATTAAAGATAATATGACAAAAAATGTTCTTCCCAAACTGTTCCATACATTATCTTGGGTGATACAGGTTGTTAGGTAAAGTATGTCGAGGCATCTGGGAGGTGAGCGGAGCCTGCTTTTGCACCTCTGTGTGTGGTACAGGCTGCTGTGTACCCCCACCTGGGGTATATTACTGACACGGGGTACACGCACAGTGTTATTAAGTACCGTAAAGGATAAAAACTTGATGGATTAAATGTTTCAGGTGTGTATTGAACAAGTGTACCTGTACATACCAACATCATTAAGTGGGATCCTCACATGAGATGTCCTGGTCACTTGCCAAGAGAGGTTTAGAGCTGTTTGACAGTGATCTGCCGGGTGAGTTGTAATGTACATTATTGTAGGTCATGATAGATAGTGCTGAAGAGTTGATATATTATGTTTACAGATATAGAGATGAAATTTGTTATATAGAGACTCGGTTAGATGTGAAGCCTCCCATCTAATGGATATTACGGAGAGAAGCATGTTATTATAGAGGCTTCACTGTACTGTTGGTGTTGTGGAGAAACATTACGGAGAGAAGCATGTTATTATAGAGGCTTCACTGTACTGTAGGTGTTGTGGAGAAACATTACGGAGAGAAGCATGTTATTTTAGAGGCTTCACTGTACTGTAGGTGTTGTGGAGAAACATTACGGAGAGAAGCATGTTATTTTAGAGGCTTCACTGTACTGTAGGTGTTGTGGAGAAACATTACGGAGAGAAGCATGTTATTATAGAGGCTTCACTGTACTGTAGGTGTTGTGGAGAAACATTACGGAGAGAAGCATGTTATTATAGAGGCTTCACTGTACTGTTGGTGTTGTGGAGAAACATTACGGAGAGAAGCATGTTATTATAGAGGCTTCACTGTACTGTAGGTGTTGTGGAGAAACATTACGGAGAGAAGCATGTTATTATAGAGGCTTCACTGTACTGTAGGTGTTGTGGAGAAACATGTGAATACAAATATACAGTTTGAAATGATGACATAATTAATGAATGGTTTCCCAACATGTTCAAGAATGATTGATCTAAAGGTAATGAAGGTGAGATTTAACTTAAGGTGTAGAGTTAGCAGTGACACGGAGTATAAACCAGGAAGAACAGGCACATATTACTATAGGTAACTGACTATGCCTCACCGTCACCACTGTAAACTGTAGGACCAGACCTCAGAAAAGTAATCCCACAAACACAAGCTCGCATTAACCTGTTCCTTTATCGTGTGTACAGAATATAGTAATACTGACAAGAAGACCAAAGGTAACAGGAAGTCGGTGGAGTTGGGTACCCATCGTCAGGGAGTCAGGAGGGCAGCTAACCAGAAGAGGCAAAGTCAACTGAGGGATAGAGAAGCAAAGAACCAACTTATTCAGAAACAAGTGTGTATTATTAAGTTGTCTTGTATGTATTAATCTTGATGTATGAGTAGATGAATACATTAATACACTTTTCCAAGACCTATACAATTGAGAAGTACATCCAACCATACATATGTTCAGGAATACATGTGTAAGGATTTTATATCTATACTAACACCCAATGATGACACACACACACACACACACACACACACACACACTATCGAATCTACATCAGCCTTTCTTAATTTGAAATCAGTATTGTATAAATGAACTTGAACATTAAAAAAAATATACATATGATTATTGAACTTAGAAATATATTATAGAACTTAGAAATAGTCAAAGAATGTGTAATTATGGATAGTAGAGTTTACAATTTAAAATAATCCACAGGTAGTCAATGCTCTAGACCAGTACAAGAATAATGCACGAGTCGATCACACTGTTGACAATATTAGACTACTGAAGAAGATTGACAAGAAGAGAACCCCCACAGAGTATATTGATCAGGTAGGTATTGTAGTGTTTGGTCATGTAAGAAACTGTTATCCACTGTACCCCTGTGTAGTGTTATGTATTTTACTGTATAGGAATGATCAAATGTCATACTATTTTGTATTTTTTTTATGTAGGGTGTGTTATTGCCTGTTAAATATTTGCCACTGGGATCTTTTGATTAGTACATGTATGGTATTTGTGTGACCGTACTGCACCTAACCCACACTAGAGTGGAGAATGGCCGTGAAATGTCGACGATCGTGAATTAGATTTGGGTAGGAAGAACGGGACGAGATTATGAGAGCCAATTTACGGTCACTGATGACTTTTGTACCGCCGTGTTTCCAGGTCACAAATCACCATCTTAAAGAATTAGAAAAGAAGGTTGTCGACCATGATCTTGTCCAGCGGCAGAAGGGCAACAAGAAACACGGAGCAGGAGAATCATCGGTGTTCAGCGACGAAGACTTTGAGAAGATGAACGAAGAGTGGCTTCGTCTCTACTAACCAACCTCACCTACAGTACTCTTGAGCTCTTAACCATTGCTCATAAAACTTGCCGATTCACTTGTTGGAAATGTTCGTAAGGTGTTTTCGTTGCCTACAGGTGTTGCATGGATTCAAATGGTATATACCCTGAAAATATCCTGGTACTGTATCTGTGTCCATAGTATTGTTATATTTGTATGTGACCTGTAGTTTGTGTGGGTAGATATTTGGACAACTGTGGTGTTGCATGGAAGTTACTGACGGAAATGTTTAACCTAAAGAAATGTATTTAAAAAAGGTAATAAATCTAACACCACTTGCATGTGTTAATACAGTTAATAAGGGATAATTTTAACATTAAATTAACTTTAACTTTAGTTACCAAGAAGAAAAGGGACTACGTTACTAACTCTTCTAAAGTAATCCAGTCTAATGTTCTTTATTTTTTTTAATTGTGAACTTGACTGTACAGTATTGGTGAATATTTTGAAAAAGGAATATTGAGTTGGATGTTACAATACAATGCTGTGTAAGAATTAATTGTGCATGTCCTCCTTAATGGTATTTAGAGTTCATGTACTAGTGTTGAATTCTGTGATAATAACAAATTATTAAATAATCCTGATCATCATTGACAGGTAACTCATACTGTTGTTGTAGTTCCCCTTGTATAGTAGTTGGCAAGGTTATTATTGATGTTACTTAACCATAGTTGTTAGTTGATGCAGCAGTATTATTCCGTCTTTATAAACATAAACACTGTGTAAAACGCTGGAACTTTTGTCTTTATTTTGACATTGTTATATGTAGCTTGTGTAATTTATTTATTTATTTTTGTTTTATCTACCTCACTTCACCTTGCATGGATAAACTCCAGTAACCTTCTCCTGTCTTAGTGATAATAGTAACTTTAAATAAGCTTCGTTCATAATGGCTATGAATGAGAGACTAACAGGTAGGATTGTTTTGTTTGCTTTTGTGAGTTTTCTGGTGATAGTGACGCTGTGGCACCTCCTGTATGGGTCGGAGTACGACCTGTATCACCTCGTCCCGTCACCGATGTACGCCTTTGTCATTACTAGATATCTCTTTCTTATTTTGTCACTTGTCATTCTCTGCTTTATGATATACGCCTGTGTTAATTCACGTTCTCGCACTTGATTTTCAGAGTTGTGGCACGATTGATGGAGAGGAGAAAAAAGTTCCCATTACTGTGGATGTTAAAAAAATGCCCGACATGTGTGATAGTCCACAAAAATGTGTGTGAACTAAAAACTGAGAGATTTTCTTAGCAGCTCATGAGGAAAGATTTTCAGACTTTTTAAATGATTATGGATCATTTAGATTCGACCAAAATAGCCACTAGTAATGTTTGGGCATGACAAAGTGATCGGCGAGTGTGTGCTTGGAGTGTCAGCGGCCGTGGTGTCGTATTACCTCGTGTGGGTTGTGGGACTGCCGTTTATGGACGAGGATAGTTCCCTAAGACCCTTTTTCCCCGATCCTATCATTGCCATCGTCACCCCTGCCATTATCCTCGTGTGTCTTTTGACACTTACTGGAATATATATTGTAAGGTCATTATACATAGCTTCCTGCACTGAAAGAGACAAGTTAAAACAACTGTAGTAGTACTGGACTTATTGACACTGATTGGCTTTGGCTTTGACTTGCATGTTATTTGTTTTTCAATAATCAGTTTCATATTTTCTGCAACGAGTGCTTAGTTTATTGTCATAATTGAATATTAGTCACCTTGTCCTGGGATTAACAACACTGAGAATAGCTTGTTTATATATATATATACATGTATATATATTTATCATATGAATAGTTAGTTGGGCAGTTAAAATTGTTTGCGTGTTGGCTTATGATCATGACACGTTGGCTTGTTGTCGGCATCTCAGGGGCTACAAATAGTGGGAAGTCAACAGTAACCAGGAAGTTGTTGAGGGGTCTCCCCAGCACCTCCAGACTAATATGCCAGGATGATTATTTCTACCCTGAAGACTCTCCTCACCATATCCCCTGTCCAGGAGGTGTCTCCCACCACAATTGGGAAATCATCTCCAGTTTGGATATGAACAAGATGATGGAGGACGTTTTGGAGATTGTAGAGTCCTGTCCAGAACCAGTGAATGAAGCACCTGTACCTAAAAGTGTCTCTAACAAGATATCTTTCTTATCTTGTGTAAGTGACTACAATACTAAAGACTTGCCGGTGCTGCTGTTGGATGGATTTCTCATCTTCGGTCACAGGAAGTTAGCGGAGATGTGCGACCTGCGTTACTTCCTCACGATGACCCGCGAGCCGTGTTGGGAGAGGAGGAAATGCCGTGCCTACGATCCTCCGGACCCTCCGGGCTACTTCGAACACTGCGTATGGCCGGAGTACGAATCCCATCTGAAACACGTGAAGGAGAGTGTCCCAAATGTAGTCTTCTTGAATGGTATGGAAGATCATTACTCAACCATTTATCAACAGGTAAAGGCAACTTCAACATTAGATACTTCAGCATGCATATCAAATGGTCAGTTGTTACATTATAATACTGTTGTTCAAGGATTGGAACGAAAAAACTATACCCAACTGTAACCATTTTCCCACTGTTAGGCCTGAAAATCTATCTTGGTCTGCCATTATGCATTCTGTCAGCCTCCAGCAAGATAATGTATTGTCTCTCATGCATTCTTATTCTTGCACAATGCCTTATATTCCTCCATGTAAATGCTTCTCTCATTCATATTATCTATTTGGCTTTTTCTCTTATTCTTTTTCAACTGTCCTTCATTAATCCCTTGACATTCCTATAGTTAATGTCTTCTCTTATCACCTACTTCAAACCTTCGTCATGTCTGTAATTTCTTGTAATTTCATCATCATTGTTTACCAGTCACTTTTGTTTCAGATCTTTCCATTACACCCTTTTTTTCCACTCCTATACCTAACTATTTGAAAGAATTCACCTCCACAACATGTGTTTTTCCCCAGCATGGTTGAAGAGCACTCCCATGTTCCAATCGCACAACACACAAACACACAAATAGGCTGAACTAGGCATTCCAGCAAACTCAGTTACACCCCATGATATGATTACTCAAGAGGCTTGGCAAGTTAATTGTGAGTGTTAAGGACTACAGTATATGGTCTTGCTCAAGCTTCCCCACAGTGCTGTTTAATTGTGGAAGGAAACCATAAAGAATTCTGTTGGTGCTGTTAATTTTCTTAAATAAAAGTACTAAATATTTGTTTTGGGTGTCATGTTGATTCTCTCTTCATCTATTATATCAACTATAACTTTTGCTGTATTGTCTTTTGAATTTATGTATTTTATTATACTGTATACTGAATATATTTTGTATTTTTATGATGTTAAATATTCTTTGAGGATTGGTTGACAAATGGACAATAAAAGTTTAGATATACTTTCTCTCTAGACTTAGATATTGATGCTTGTTTGTACTATTTACAAGCCTATGTCCTTTCTATATTAGTGAGTGCTGATTTTATAATATGGCGAGTCTCTTCAGCACCTTGTTTTTGTGCTTGAAGTCTATTAAATGTTTTCTTTCCTTGAATAGACTTGTGTGTGTGGAAAGTTCTTCAAATGATAGCTTCTTAAAGGGGCTCTGTTCGTTGATAGTTTCTTGGGGGGGCCCTCGGTTATTTAGGGGGAATACTGTACCAGAATATCGGCAGGTGACGACAGCTTCTCGTGTCTAGCAAAAATATTATTGTTTAGAATTTTTTGAGAGCATATGCAACGAGGTATTTGGAGGTTATCCCTCCTTGATGTTTGTTGGTCATGTTTTTGACTGATTGGAGTGTGAAGGTACAGTAGTTGGAAAATCAGCTGTTGGAAGGGATAATTTGATAACAATTATGATCTTGGAATGCTGTCGGTAGGGAGTTGGGTGTAAGTTATAACATTCACATTTTAACATTCACACCTAGATGTTTACAGGATACACGGTGCCTGCAGTGGCTTTAAACTATACTACTTTGGCACAAAAAAAGAAGCTTTCTCAAGAGATAAACAGGAATTATAATAAAACGTTCCATGAAAACAAGTGTTATCATCCCCTCGGGGACTTACCTGTACTGGAAGATATCACTGTATTGTATCTGCTCTGTATTTCGAATCAAGAACAGTACTCTTTTGTTCCTGGGAAGATACAGTATTATTTCAGGTTTTGTTTTGAATTAGTTGTAGTGCTGTAAACTAATTCTATTGTTTATGACTTTATATTTTGTAAGAAGTGATAATGTGGCCTGATCCAAGGAAGAGGCACTTTTATTTATTTGAGTTAGTCTTGTTTAAAGCATAATAGAATGTACACCCGCTCCAAAAATATCTTTACTGTTAAACATTACGGCACAAGAAGCGAAGGGTCTCGACAATCCTACCGGGGCTACAGGAGTCGAGGTGTTCATTTTGAAATTCATCGGACCGCCTCCATAAAGATGCTCTGTGGAGCGAGTGTTTGAATATAATAAATCAAACCTTGGGTACAATATTTGATTTAATTTTAAATTTTTTCACATATTTTGGACTAAAGTGATTTTAGTAAGGCATTTTCTTGGATCGGGTCGCATATGGATCTAGCTGCAGAGTTCATGCTATACTTATCCTTCAATTTTTGACTGAATATTATGATTTGGGTTTATAGGCACAAAACTGTTAAGTGTCTTCAACTTCTTATGAATATCTAACTGAAAAATTTTTCTTTTGTTAAAATATTCCAGGTAATAAATTTGAGAAGTATTTGAATGTTGTTTTTTATTAAGCTTTTATTGTACAGTACTTTAGATGTATATTGAATGTAGCTACAGTATGTATTGTACAGTAGTTTGTTATTGGTGTACCTTGTAGTGTGATATAGGCACCCCTCTGATGCCAAAGTCTCCTTGTATCGTTATTCTTCTTACACGAGTTCATTGTTATTTCAGATTTCATTCATAATTACTGTTATTACTATAGAGTCTTAGATATGAGGAACACTGAGCTGAAATAGGACAAGTGCTGATATGCCTGAGAATACGTATGATGTCTTTCAGTGGTACGGTGATGTCCCCATTAGCCGGAACAATTGGTGCAGAGCACTTCTGGGAATGAGAGATTTCCGGTTGACGAGACGACTCTCCCAAAGCCGGAAAAATATCCCTCGTCCACGGAATTTTCCGGGTAACAGAAAATTTTTCACGGAATTTCCAGGAAATGTGCTCGATTTTCATCTCTCAAACCTGGAAAACTCTCCCATTCCCGTAATTTTCTGGGTATCGTGAAAATTTTCTCGTAATTTTCCAAAACATTTCCCCCTCAAAAAATCGTTCCGGATAATTCCGGCTTTGGGAACAATTTTCCGAGAATATTTCAATTCTGGGTTTGAGGGATTCTGGCTATACTGATATTACTGTATTATTTAAATCTGCACAAACAACACTAGTCTTCCACTTAATTCACTTCATTAGCTTCACTGGTTTCAAAGTTATGGGAATTTGAAGGTTTGCAAACTTTAAGTGTATTTTTTGCTCTTTCATTGAAGGCGCTTATCCTACTTTAGTTGTGTGAGCTTCATGTTAGGTCCTCTGCAATCTCTGAACATTTTCTGGCGGTTGTTTGTGTCCTCTCTTGGTAACACTGAGGAAGAGAATATATTTAATGCCTCCATCTCATTGTGATCTGAGTCTGTATAGTAATACTGTAATCTTCAAGCCTCAGACCTTATACACTCACACTAGCATTTAATATTGATTTTGCTTTACTTTAGAACTTGCTTCCACTCATGCCAAAAAGTTATTTAATCTTTACTCATGACTAGATAATAATGCAGTCCTGATTTGTACATACCCTTCACCAGAATCACTTTGGCGACTTCGAGTTACCTAAGCTATTTTCTGTCACTCGATAAACAAAGATATGACAAACAATACACTTGGGATACTCCTGAGTATGAGGTAACTCGTCAACTTGTAGTAAGAAGGCCATCATCATCATCTGCTTGTTGGTGGTTGGTATCTAAGGGAAGGGAGGAAGTAGAGTGTTGTAGCTAGTTGAGGAGGGTCTGGGAAGGGAATCATGTGGATTATCATGTTTTTATATTTAGTAGAGCATTAATATTTAGTTGGTGTAAATAGTGGTAAAGAAACAATGTTAACAAGCCGTACCTTGTCCTTATGGTGTGACTTAATGTTTCTTTATGGGAAATCAAAGGAAAATATTCATACAATGGTTTTATTATAATAACACAATTATAGTAAGAAAATATATAGAACATATATTTGTAAATGAAGTACTATGAACTCAATTTTTTTATAAACTCTGTCCGTGATGATGAATGTTGGAGTAGGAATTTGTATATTCTGAGGGTCATCCAGACCTCTGTACTGAAACAAGTCCCTGAGTGTTAAAGTTGTCCAAGAGTTTCTAAAGCATTTATCTTCAACACACTAAAGCAAATGTCCATATCAAATCAACAGGCAGAAAAGCTTAAACATCTCCATGGAAGATGTTGGTCTTTGGACAACTTTCATGGTCAGGGAATTCTGATTTCTACTTCTACCAGATCCAGTGGACATAGATGATGCATGTTCATTGTACTTCATAGATACTGTCTTAGGTTAAGGGTTCGAATGGGTATTCAAACCCTGGCATTTGGTGTAATTTTCGTGGGCTTCAGTTGATGTAGCCTCCGTCGATGATGCCTCCGTCGATGATGCCTCCATCGATGATGCCTCCGTCGATGATTCCTCCGTCGATGAATCCTCCGTCGATTATGTTGCTGTTAGATTCCTGTTGGCTGGTGAAGCTCTGGCGTTGTTGGGTGTTGAAGCTTGGCTGTTGTTGGGTGTTGAAGCTTGGCCGTTGTTGGCTCTGGAATCTCTGGGTGGGCCTGAAGCTGGACTGACGGTTGCGGCTGGGTTGAGGGGCGCTGACCACATTAATGGCGGCTCCTAGAGTGGACTGACTGGAATCGAAGCTCTTGGCGAATCCTTGGGATGAGACGGCCCCTGAGGAGCTTTCCTGGCTGAGGGAGTTGCTGTAGTAATTTGCGATCTCTGAGCCGGGTTCCTCACTCACCTCGGCCTGGAAACCTGAGTCGCCTTCCACATAATATCTCACCACTCTGAGGGACAACAGACATAAGATCAATCACGTACTTTAGAAACTCGAAATACTTTCTTGTATGAAACTCAGGTCGTATGTGATGCTTAAAAATGGACATTTATTTTCTTTAATTAGAAGAGAGAGTAAAATAAACCACTTCATAAATTATCTAGAAATAATTCTTGAAAACGAAGTAGAATAATTAGTATTTTTATGACATGATATTAAGTCTATACAGTATACAGGGTGTCTAATTTATCTGACCTAGTTTAAAACCTAATTACATCACCTTAAAAACAACAGATATAACATACTGGTTTAATAGCAAAGTAAATATTATAATCCTTGAATTAAATGATGAAACAAGGATTTGGATAAAACAGGAACTAAGAGATACTAACCTGTAAAGTCCATTAGGCTGGAGCCAGCGGTACTCTCCCTCAGTACGACCAGACGGGGAGACGGTTTCTTTGTGTTCCTTGGCGTCACCAGTGTCCGCCACGTTCACCCCATAACCGAAGTCGTAGGGCGTCGGCGGCTACCAGTGTAAATAAACGCTTACTTAGACTGTGATTATGAAGAGTAAACGAAAGAAGTTGTGTGTCAAAAAATGAATAAACAAAGATATCGTTGGAACAAACTACAATATTAGGAGAAGACGCTGTTGTATTACTATAAATGTTTGTTTATATTTAAGTTATAATGGCTGAAGCTGTTCATTGATTCTTTAGGGGTTATAAAGGTTACTCTCGTGTGGGGGCGTGTGTGTGTATGTGGTGGATGGCGTGTGCGTCGTGATGGTATGTGTGTGTGTGTGTGTAAGGCCAACGTTCACAATGGTCTTTCTAAACTTCTGCCAGGTCAATTTTGAATCACTGAGGTAAATTTGAATACATCATTGTGTTATCACTGAACCTCTGAATGAGCTCTCGACCTGTAGAGCTCTCTTACCTGATTACTGTCGACTCCAAGTTGTGGTGCTCCAGTGGCTGCCATCACCACCAGGCTGAGAAGGAGGAGCTGGGGGAGGAAACAATGATAATATGAAGGAACAGAATGGTTGAGGTGCAGACTGTGTGTGACCAGCCTCAAGAGGTATAAGTACAAGATAATGTTTAATATATCTGTACTCATTAACTTATTTATATATCTGTTGCTTTGTGTTTATTTGACGAGGGACGCCAGGCCAACAAGATCCTTCTGACTTTCTTGGCCTGAACTTTATTGAATCAGTTTAAACTAAAGTATGGATTGGAATTAAAGTGACCATTATTTGATGTGAATATTGGTAATATTCTGGGATAATCTGTTAATAAATTAATATATCATAACTAGTTTATTGTACAAATATTGGAACAGTGAAATAGGACTGGTAGAACAGGTAGGCAGCTCTCAGTGTGTTACCTCCTGGGACCATTGAACGATCGGAGGGAGATGACCGCACTTATGCCGAAGTGGACTGTGCACTAGTGAGCAGGTCTTGGGTTAATGGTTCACAGTGACCGTAAAAAATGAAAGATCACCGACCATGTATAACAGTGAGAATGTACTGCACAATCACTGTACTTATCAAAGGACATGTTCACTGATAAATTCACTACGCAATGTTTGGTGAATTAATCACTCTTGTAAAGTCACGTCTCGTATATAAACACTCTTACTCACGTCCGTATGAACAACAGAAGAGTTACCAGTGATGATTATTTCTCGAGCTGTTCAATCTGTAGTAAGTCTCTTAACAAGTTTATAATTATGGTCATTGTTTAGTGTTTTCATCATCATTGAACCTCACCTAACAGTGTCACCTTCCTCACCGTCACCCCCTAAACTTCACCTGTTATAGGCGTCACCAGGGACACCGCCTCGTCTTCCTTACCTGGCGTTACGCTCTGACCTCCTCCACCTTCGTCACCCCTATCCATCCCACCCACCCCCCTCCCCACCCTTTCTTCTCTTCCCTCCCCCCTTATCACCCGTCTCCACCGCCCCTTTCCGCTTACTTCTGCTGACTCATTCTCATTCACTTTTACTACCCTGACCATGGGTGTGCTTCATGCGGCGGGCGTGGGAGCTTGATCGTTTTAGTGATAAGCTCTTCCTTTCTTTTTCTCCCTCTCTTTATTTATCCCTCTTTCTCATCATTTCTCTATCGTTTTCTTCGTCTCTCTCTCTCTCTCTCTCTCTCTCTCTCTCTCTCTCTCTCTCTCTCTCTCTCACAGAAAGATACCACGGGGACAACAACCTACCGAATTTCTCTAACTCTTCCGTTATATCGAGGTTCCATTAGATGTGATATACACCTCTATATAACGGATTATATATAAAAGTCAGTTAAATAGAGATTCCACTATAGAGAGGGAAAATAGAGCTGTGAAAAGGTGCGTTGGCAAACTGTGTGGAAGAGAGTCTAATTATAATATAACTTCACGTGTGTGTATGTGTGTGTGTGTATGTGTGAGTGAGTGTGTGTGTGTGTGTGTGTGAGTGAGTGTGTGTGTGTGTGTGTGTATGTGTGTGTCTGTGAGTGTGTGTGTGTGTATGTGTGAGTGAGTGTGTGTGTGTGTTTATGTGTGTGTGTGTGTGTCTGTGAGTGTGTGTGTGTGTATGTGAGTAAGGTAAAAGTGATGGAATGATTGGCTTTAGTGCATTATGGTGAGTAGCTGAGGTGGAGAGAATAAGAGAGAGAGTTAATGAGATATGTAGAGAGGGAGGGAGAGGTGGGAGAAGAGAGGGAGGGAGAGGTAGGAGAAGAGAGGGAGGAAGGGGTGGAAGAGGGAGAGGTAGGAGAAGAGAGGAAGGGTGGAAGAGGGAGGGAGAGGGAGAGGTGGTTGAAAGAGAAGAGAGGAAGGATTAGAAAGCAGAATGGGAGTTGAAGGAAGGAGAAGAATGAGAGAGAAAGACAGTGGGAGATAAACAGAGATACAGACGGAGAACTAGTCACTGTTCCCTCATACCCGTCCGCACATATTGAGAGACGATCATAAAAACAGCAAAACTAACATAAAAATGACTTTCTAGATAAATAATGGACGGTAGGAGGGAGAGAGAGGAAGGCTAAGAAGGAGATGGCAGAATGGTACCACGAATACTCCTCCAGGACGCAGCGGAGTATATGACTTGAGGCGTCGAGTGGGGGCGCTGGGAGGACCTGTATACTAGGGTTAAGTCAAGTGTTAATGAATGAAGGAAAATTACTCTTGTTTGGATTGAAAATATGACTTAAAATTCATCATGTTTGTAGAAAAATGGATTTAATTGGATGTTGAGGTTCCTGACAGCGACTCGACTTTAAAAAAAAAAACACTCGCTTTAAAATTTGGATTAAAATTTAATCACTTATATTTGACAGGATTTTTAGGAATAACCAGATACCACTGTAGTGTATAATAACAATAATTGCCAGGAAAATCAGCGAATAATCGGCGTATAGCCACTAAAATATTAAACAAATGAATAAATCACTTCTCACGACACGGTTACGTATCTACATCTTCTGTTTTCTACCATCACCCAACTTAAGATTTTCACCAACTTTACCCAACTTAAGATTTTTCACCAACTTTACCCAACTTAAGATTTTCACCAACTTTACCCAACTTAAGATTTTTCACCACCTTTACCCAACTTAAGATTTTCAACCACCATTACCCAACTTAAGATTTTCCTCGTTGATCATATTCAAATGGAAAATAATTTCTTCCTCACCTGTGTAGACGCCATGACTGGGAAGGGGAGAGAGAGAGGATGGACTGTGCCCTCCTCGTCTTCCTCACCTGGGTTATATACCTTCACTTTCACATCAGGGTCGCTCCGGTCCTGGTGGGAAAGCTGAGTTGCCGAATTCCAAAGATTTTATCATAAATATTTACCCTCAAGTTTTAATACAACTAAACAGTAATAAACAAATAAAATTCATAAAAAACAATAAAACTATAAACCAGAAAGCTTCCAGTATGTTTTTATTGATAGTCAAGGGAGTATTTAATAGATATATATTATTCTTAGCGTTGGTAATGTATAATGTATTAAGCTTGACCTACGTCTCGCCTCGCTAGGGAAGGAAGGTAGTGGTCCCCGCCTGCTGGTCCCCGCCTGCTGGTCCTCGGCCTGCTGGTCCCCGCCTGCTGGTCCCCGCCTGCTGGTCCTCGGCCTGCTGGTCCCCGCCTGCTGGTCCCCGCCTGCTGGTCCCCGCCTGCACACACACGGGAAACAAGAGGAGACTGCCTATTGAAATTGAAAGTAATACCGATTATTTCCTAGCCAATAATGATGATTGTCCCCCTGTGTGATTATGTTATTTTCCCACGACAAATCATTATAGCAGTGGGGTGGATGTGTTTCAGTGCAGCATTTACCTGAGTAATATGTTAAGGTGTAGGTTAGGTTAATTTAGGTCAAGTTAGGTTGGGTTAGGTCAAGTTAGGTTGGGTTAGGTCAAGTTAGGTTGGGTTAGGTCAAGTTAGGTTGGGTTAGGTCAAGTTAGGTTGGGTTAGGTCAAGTTAGGTTGGGTTAGGTCAAGTTAGTGTATTACATCAGCCATAACGTATATTTTAATGATGGTTTAGCATGATTAGATGTAAGATAATTAGTGTGTTAATCACTCCTAAGGATGCCAGCATGATGAGGGTGATTAATGCTTCAGTAGACAGAGAGACAGACAGACAGGTAAAGACGTTTGTTTATATGGCTGATACATGACTTAATGACGAGATTACTTAAGACGGGAGATGACACAAGCCAAAGGTGTACTGATATCCACCAGGTGAACTTATTGAGAGAGAGAGAGAGAGAGAGAGAGAGAGAGAGAGAGAGAGAGAGAGAGAGAGACGACCACATTTGACCAACACTGACGCAGGTACAGACACATCGTGGGGCCAGTATGTAACAGTATGTGACCAATGTGTAACAGAGATGTGACCGAGCATCCAAGCATGGCCAAGAGGATAACGTAAAGTAACAAAATGATGAATGTTACAACGTTCTGTTATTAAGTACAAGGCCACATCTTCCTAGGCCAGTGCGACCATTGCTGTCACAGGGCGAACCTCACTCGTTTACACAGACAGACAGACACGCAGACACACAGACAGGCAGACAAGCAGACACACAGACAGACAGACAAGCAGACACATATACACGTAGACACGCAGACACACAGACACGCAGACAGATATACACGCAGACACACAGACAGGCAAACACACATACAGACAGACACGCAGACAGATATACACGCAGACAGGCACACACAGACACACAGACACACACACACACACAGACACACAGACACACATACACACACACACACACCCACACACGTTCCAATACTAGCCTGTAATTACCGAACACCAAAACTCGGGAGTGAACGACTCTGCCAGCAAAACCTGTTTATGGTAATGGTAAGACATCAGAGAGACTATACCATTACCATACCTCTGACCTTTACCATGGTCATCAACGGGGCCCCCTCGTACGAGCTACCCTAGCAACACAGTTTTTCTTAATGGTGACTATTTTGACTTGGTGAGGTGATATGGTGTTGGGAGTGTGTCGAGGCTCGCCCTGTGTGTGTGTGTGGTGTGTGGTGTGTGTGGTGTGTGTGTGTGTGTGTGTGTGTGTGTGTGTGTGTGGTGTGTGTGTGTGTGTGTGTGTGTGTGGTGTGTGTGTGTGTGTGTGTGTGTGTGTGTGTGTGTGTGTGTGTGTGTCCTCCCCTTTAGATTACAGTGACACCAAGCCCTTAAGAGGCGGCCACCATCTCACAATATATTACCATAAGTCAATAGAGGTGTGGTGTGATGGGTTATGGTGGGTTGTGGTGAGTTATGGTGGGTTGTGGTGAGTTATGGTGGGTTGTGGTGAGTTATGGTTGGTCTGTGGGGAGTTGTAGTGGGTTGTGGGGAGTTGTAGTGGGTTGTGGGGTGTTGTAGTGGGTTGTGGGGAGTTATGGTTGGTCTCTGGGGAGTTGTAGTGGGTTGTGGGGAGTTGTAGTGGGTTGTGGGGAGTTATGGTTGGTCTGTGGGGAGTTGTAGTGGGTTGTGGGGAGTTGTAGTGGGTTGTGGGGAGTTGTAGTGGGTCTCTGGGGAGTTGTAGTGGGTTATGTTAGGCTAGGCTAAGTGAACGGTCAGTGAACTAGTAGTGGGGTCAGCAGAACACCTGAGACAAGGAGTAACTATACCTGGTTTGCTTAATGACTCTCACCTCTGCATATCCTTACACTTGTTACAAACAATAACAACTATGACGATTTGGCAGGTCACTGAATGTATGGAGGAGTGTGAGGCTGGCTTATTTATTTTTACCTGTGAACACCTGAGGTTAATTTGTTTTTTTTACCTGTGGACACCTGGGGAGGGACATGGGTAATAATTTTCCCCTGTAAGTGAAGGCTTATAATAACTCCTGGATGTTATTTTGGTGTTTTAATTTAAGATAATCAGTCAGAGGTGTTCTTGTATCTTCACTTCCGAGGAATAATCACTGTAAGAAACTCTATAAATGTTTTATAAAGCTCTCTGTCGTGGGAGCTTGTACAGTCGGTTGCACTAATACCTGGTACAGCATCTCGTGCGTTTGTGAAATGTGGCAACTGTGTAGAATGATTATCTAGCATCCTGAAGTCTGGCTACTCTTGTGAGGTTCCTTCGGGTCATTCCGGGAGTTATAGGGCCGGATTGATAGTCATTACGAAGCACAATGCCAATTGATAGTGTTCGTGCTGGTCTATTAATAGTCATCCCGATAAACGAGGTATCGGAAGGGAACAGTACGCATATCCCTGAAACAACATCGGGTGGCTACCCCCAGCTGCCTTACGACAAATAATAATCATCATTATATTTTATGAAAGTTCTTCCAGTACCTTATATTACAGATGTCTACGTCAAATTATATTATTTTTTTGATAAGAACAATTAAAAGAAGTGTTAATACGGATAAATGAACTTTCACAACACTGTAATGAACTTGAAACATTATTGGAATGTTGACATCACAGCTCCGACTGCTGTGAGCCTCATCTTCAATTAACAATTACTTCTGTTATCATTTAAGGTATGTTTCTTATCTTTATTCATTCATACAATATTTTTGTCGTAGTAGTAATAAAATTTCAACCATCTGAACCACGAAATTCACTATGTTTTCCGGAATGAGGCAAGTAGATGGTAGGCAGCTACCAAACAGGGAGGTACTACCACCTAAGAAGATATTGGAAGCATAATGTGTTGTCTAATGGTAGACCCTGCTGCCATATGTGACCAAGTCCCAGGTTGATGATCTGTCTTTCTGCCTCATTTACACACAGGGTCTCAATTGTTTCTCTTACTATTGACAACACAACATACTGTACATATAGCGTTTCTAACTATTGATTATTATTATTTTTTCTTTATTACCATTATTACAGTGTTGTTATTATTGTTATTATTTTATTTTACTTTAAATTATAAATTTTATTTACTATGAATTACTATTATTATTATTAAATTTTCGCCCCCCCAGGCCCCGATGTGGGTCATTGACCTGTGCCCAGGTGGGCTAATACCCTTAAAAAAAAAAAGCCAATTGAGCTCACTCTATCTTGAGTTAGCAAGGAAAATATCACAGTTTTTGGTCCAGTAATATAGTTTAGTATAAACGTTAATATTTATTTTCAACAAGATATAAGCTAAGGCTGACGATCTACAATGTCTTGTGTGTCAGGCAGAAATATGACTACATAAGTAAGCATAAGATTTCATTTTCTTTATTCTTTAACTTAAATATTTACTGTCACTAATAAAATAGAGAATAAGTACAGCTTACTATCAATACCAATAATTTGCTCTAAACTTCTGCAATACTCGGCTACATCACAGTCTTAATGATACACACAACACCACTCTTTGGCTAAAAAAATCTATTTACTTTTAATTTTTACAATTGATATTTTCAGGCCTTTCTTTTCCTATCATTTATGGTGTTGCTTGTAGACCTGTCTTCACTGATCGGCCTTTGCTCTTAAGTGCCATGTGTTGGGTTTCAGACAGAGCTGCAGAAGGTTCTCTTACTACCTCCATTTGATAACACGCGCGCAAACATTGTTGCCAAGTACTCATATGAAAAAATTATCTATTTTGTTTCGAACAGATAATAAAGTTCAATTTTATAAAAAAATATATTTTACAATATATTATTGTGCCGGTATAAAATAGCAACTAAATATCTCTCTAAATCGTCTTTCTAATTATGTGAAATAATACATTTGGCACACGCGCATGGCCAAAAAAAATTTTGCCATCCGACACGAGCTGCCGTGTTGACACGCTCATGTAAGGGCCTAGGAATATGGCACTCAGCGTTGGGTGGTTGCATCCCGACACACGATCATCGAGATGATGATCGTGATCGTCATTATCGTCGTAATGACTATCAATACGGCCCTTAATAGGATATAAACAAACACAGATTTTCCACATCTCACAAAATGCGCCAGCCAGTGTACCAGGTGTAAATGCAGGCGACTGTACATGACTCCTCGTGTTGAGACCATCGCTGACCAGGCCATGGTGGTAGATTACTTTCACTCCTGGACAGAGGCTGGTTCATTGAGGTGACATTCCCTCCCTCCCCTCACGTCTTGTAGGGCAAAACCGCACTTAAGCTAATCCAACAGGTTATTTAGACGGAAAAAAAAGACTTGAACTGCTGGAATGTTGTATCGACCATCACTCACACGGCATGACAGATAAGACTCTTGATTATTGTATATATTTACTAATGTATTTACTTACCTGTCCGTCTTGACCAAAATAATTATCTAAATTTAAAGGTTTTCTAAGGTATCTATTAACACCTGTCATTCATGGGATTAACCCAACCCAACCTAACCCAACCCAACCCAACCCAACCCAACCTAACCCAACCCAACCCAACCCAACCCAACCCAACCTAACCTAACCCAACCCAACCCAACCCAACCCAACCCAACCCATTTAACCTAACGTCCTCACCCAAAATTTTGTTCGGGTGATTAATCTTCAGGTGAAATAAACTGGGAGGATATTGTTCGTGTGGTTTTAGATCTCTTACAGGAAGAAGGTTTCGGTGTAGGTTGAATTCAGGTTGTGTAAATAAAGCCGTGACTAACTCTTGACTACACCACAGCGGATGGGAGTATCACGTGATCAAGTCTTAAGTTAAGGTTGAATATTCTTAACACGAGTTTTCAATCTGACAGAATAAGGAAATAACCTTAAAACTATGAACCACAATGATGAATTAATTGTGAATTCTTGAGTACGATGACTTAACACTTTGAGGAGGATGAATTAACCCCTTGAGTACGATGACTTAACCACTTGACTACTATGGTTAATCACCCTGAGTACTATGACTTAATCACTTTGAGTACGATGATTTAACCAAGGGAACAGGTCATCGTCTTCAAAGGGTTAATACCTTTTTCTTAATCAGTTTATTATATTTGGAACCTCGTAGAGTTTATATAATGTGTGACTATTTACCTCTGTAGAAACATGTAAATACTTATATAAAACCGCTGTAGAATACTTGTTTGTTGATCTGTGAATAAATAACAATAGATGCGTTAATAACTTATTACCATCGTCAATTCTAATGTTTATTCAGTAGCAAAACAAATGCAAGTGCGTCAGAAAAAATGTAAGTGCATAAGAACATAAGAACATAAGAAAATAAGGAGTCTGCAATAGGCCGGTTGGTCTGTGCATGGCAGCTCCTGTCGAGAGTTACTACCACTCTCTATCATCCATGAATCTATCTAGCCTCCTTTTGAAACTTTCCAGCGTTCCCGCACTTACTACAAGGTTGCTAAGCTTGTTCCACTCGTCCACCACCCTATTTGTGAACCCGTTTCTTCCTATCTCCCTCCTAAACCTAAACTTATCCAACTTGAATCCGTTGCTCCGAGTCCTATCCTGCTCGGATATTATAAGAACTTTATCTATATCCCCTTTATTGATTCCTTTCACCCACTTAAATACTTCTATCATATCTCCCCGCACTCTTCGTCTTTCTAGGGAATGCAAGTTAAGTTTCTTTAACCTATCCTGATGTGGAAGGTTTCTAAGTCCCGGAATCATTTTTGTCATTCTTCGCTGCACCGACTCCAGTGAATTTATATCCATTCTATAATAGGGGCACCAGAACTGAACCGCATAATCGAGGTGCGGCCTGACTAGCGCAAGACATAGTTGCAGTAAGACCTCTGCACTCTTGTTACTTACACTTCTAGATATAAAACCCAATACTCTGTTTGCCTTATTTCGAACATTAACGCACTGTTTTCTAGGCCGTAGGTCCGGGCTTACAAGTACCCCTAGGTCTCTTTCACAAGTCGACTTCTCTAGGTTGATGTTGTCAAGGCTGTATACATTATAAGTATTTGTTCTTCCAATATTAAGTACGCTGCACTTGCTGGTGTTGAATTTCATTTGCCATTTTTCAGACCACCCCTGCAGTTTATTTAGATCCTCCTGTAATGCATTTGCATCCTGCCCTGAATTAATTTGTCGCCCTATGTTGGTGTCATCCGCAAACTTGCTTATGTCACTGCTGATCCCAGTATCTAGATCGTTTATGTAGATTATGAACAAGAGTGGGCCTAGTACTGACCCCTGGGGAACCCCACTGGTTACACGGCCCCACTCAGATTTAACACCATCTACGCTGACCCTCTGCGTTCTATCGGTGAGCCATGATTTTATCCAATTTAAAACTTTCCCCTCGATACCATGAGCCTTAATTTTTCTCAGAAGCCTCTGATGCGGTCCTCTGTCAAATGCTTTGCTAAAGTCTAAATAAATAACATCGTAATTTTCGTCATTATCTACTACCTCGAAGACTTTCCTAAAAAACGTCAGCAGATTTGTTAGACAAGATTTTCCCTTTGTAAACCCATGTTGAGAGTCGTAGATTAATTTGCTTTTCTCTAGATGCGATCGGATGCTATCTGCTATAATTGATTCAAGAAATTTCCCCACTACTGATGTCAAACTGATCGGCTGGTAATTTGACGCTGATGCTCTGTCTCCCTTTTTGAACATGGGTACTACAGTTGCCTGTTTCCACAAGTCTGGCACAACTCCAGTGTCTAATGATTTTGTAAATAAGTTTACAAGGGGTCCACTAATCTGTTCCCTACACTCTTTCAAGACTCGAGGGAAAATTTCATCCGGCCCTGGGGATTTTGTTTTCTTTAGTTTATTTATCTTCTTAAGAACATCCTCTTTTCTGATAGTGATATTCTTTAATTTCTCTCCTTCCTTTCCCTTAAATATCAGTTCCACCTCTGGAATTTCATCTCAAATTTCTTCTGTGAAAACTGATAAGAAGAAGTTGTTCAATGCTTTGCATATTTCTTCACTGCCATTTATCACTTCCCCCTTCCCTGACTTTAAAGGCCCAACTTTGTCCTTGACCTTTGTTCTATATACCTGGAAAAATCCCTTGGGATTCGCCTTGGATTCTCTTGCTATTTTGATTTCATAGTCTCTCTTTGCTTTCCTTACATTTTTCTTAACATTCCTAGATAGTTCATTATACCTGTTTCTGAGCTGCTCCTCCCCTCCCTTTAATTTCTTATATATTCCTTTCTTTATTCCTATGTCATGTTTAAGTTTTCTGGTCATCCACCTTGGCTCATTCTTATTTGACCTAATTTTTCTGTACGGTATATTTTGTTCTTGTGCTTTATGTAGTTCATTCGATTCCACTCTGAAAGGCTTAGATCGCTTTACTGATGAGAGGAATTCATTTGTTTTTTCAATCCCAAAGAAAGTTTGTGTTAATTATAGTCTCGTAATAAAACTTGTGTCTTCTATAGTCTCGTAATAAAGTGTTCTGTGAGGTGGCGTCAGCTGTCAGGGGGCGGGGTCGTGGCGCATAAATCTTAAGAGGAAGTTCTTTTGGTTCTGTAACCAGTTGTGTGAGAAGTGTGTTTTCTGCCTTTCTTCTTCCCTCCCTCCTCCCCCTCTCTCCCTCCCTCCCTCCCTCCTTCCTTTCTTCCTTTACAACCTTTCGTTTACCCTTCTTTCCCTCCCCCCTTCCTTCTCTCCCTCCCCCTTTCCTTCCCTCCCTCCCTCCTTTCTTCCTCCCTCACAACCCCCCCACCCACTCCCCACACTCCCCACTTCCCCCTTTCTTCACAATCTCCCACAAATCTTCCCTCTCTTGAAAAGCACAGCCACACCCTTACCCACACACCCACCTACCCACTGTACACTTACCAATGGCTTACACTGTACACTTACCAATGGTTTACACTGTACACTTATCGACATTCACATTGACAACATTTGCCCAGGTGACGTTGCATACCTGTAAACTTGATATGACTGACCTAGATAAAACCTAAGTAATACAACACTCAGCAGAATTTACGATTACTTCACGATTACTACGATTACTTTAGGATTACTTTAGGATTACGTTTTTTTATGATTACTTTACGATTAGTTCACGATTACTACATGATTACTTCACGATTACTTTACGATTACTTTACGATTACTTTATGATTAATTTAAGAGTTCCATAAGATTGCCTTACGATTATTTAACAATTACTTCAGCATTCAAACTATACTTTCTAGTTCACATTTATAAACACAACTTGGAAAATATTCTCAGTATATTGCCTTAGGAACCAGTGAAGTATTCCGTCTCCACTCTGCGTTATTTGACTCCCACAACCATTTAGTCTTAACCTACTTTCACTTTTTGGCCAATTGTTTTTTTTCTTCATATTTTTTTTGTTCGCTATTTTTCAACCTTTTTCATTTTCCTGTAGGTGTACGGTGTAGGTGTGCGGTGTAGGTGTACGGTGTAGGTGTACGGTGCAGGTGTGCGGTACAGATATACAGTTTGCCATGCACCTGGACAGCACAGGTACACAACAAATGACCAGGTCGACAAAACCACCAGATTCTTCTTTCATTTGTCAACAATTCCTTTTATTATTATGTTGTTTCTTTTGTTCTTTATTCATTTATTTTTATCACATTCCTTGACATGTTATTTGTGTTCGTCTTCTTTCTTCTTTATCTTAATTTTCTTCCTTTCATTCCCTCCTTCCTTCTCCACCTCACTCCTCCTCCTTACTTTCACTCTCATTGTCTTTTCTCCTCCTCCTCCTCCTTCTTCTAACCCTTCACCTCCCTCTTCTCTTCCCTTTCACTATCATCTCTTCTCTCCTGCTTCCCTTTTCTCTTCGTCTCTTCTTCATGTTTATCCTCGTCTTCGGTCTCATTTTATTTAGGCATCCTAGAGGCTTCACCTAACCGAATCAGTTATCACTCTAACCTAACCTAACCTAACCTAACCAAATCAGTTGTCACTCTAACCTAACCTAACCAAATCAGTTATCACTCTAACCTAACCTAACCTAACCTAACCTAACCTAATCAGTTGTCACTCTAACCTAACCTAACCAAATCAGTTGTCACACTAACCTAACCTAACCAAATCAGTTGTCACTCTAACCTAACCTAACCAAATCAGTTGTCACACTAACCTAACCTAACCAAATCAGTTGTCACTCTAACCTAACCTAACCAAATCAGTTGTCACACTAACCTAACCTAACCAAATCAGCTGTCACACTAACCTAACCTAACCGAACCTAACCAAATCAGCTGTCACACTAACCTAACCTAACCAAATCAGTTGTCACTCTAACCTAACCTAACCAAATCAGCTGTCACACTAACCTAACCTAACCAAATCAGTTGTCACTCTAACCTAACCTAACCAAATCAGTTGTCACACTAACCTAACCTAACCAAATCAGTTGTCACTCTAACCTAACCTAACCAAATCAGTTGTCACTCTAACCTAACCTAACCAAATCAGTTGTCACTCTAACCTAACCTAACCAAGCACAGTGTCTGCAGAAGGCGTGTCAGTATCTTCTATAAACAGGTTCTCACTGTGTCTCAATTGCCTGGGTTCACATTTCACCTGTTTTGTGGAGCCTGAGTCATTTTTGCTGTCTGTTGCGCCACTGTGCTCCTTTAGCGCTTCTGTGGAGTAATAATAATAATAGTGATAGTAGTTGTAGGAGTAGTCGTAGTAGTAGTAGTTGGAGTAGTAGTAGTAGTAGTAGTAGTAGTAATAGTAGTGATAATAATAATAATAATCATACTAAAGTGGTGATTAGGGGAGACGTGAGGGTTAAGGGAAGAGGGGGGAGTCAGAAGTGAGAGATAAGAGGGGTGAGAGGGTTAGGGATGAAGTTGAGAGGGATAAGGAAATGAAAATGAGAGGGAATAAGGAAGAGGGGTGAAGATGAGAGGGGTGAGGAGGGTTAGAAATGAAAATGAGAGGGTCAGGGATAAAGATGAAAGGGGTGAGAGGACTAAAGGTCAAAGATGAGAGGGAAGAGGGGTGAAAAGGGAAAGTGAGAGGGGTAGAGTAGTGAAGGGCTGTAGGGGTAAGCAGGGCATCCCTTCATATGAGCACAGGGGCATTAAACTCACTTCATAAAAACAGCAAAAACATCCTCCCTACACCCTCCCTACACCCTGCACCCTCCCTACACCCTCCCTACAGCCTGCACCCTCCCTACACCCTCCCTACACCCTCCCTACAGCCTGCACCCTCCCTACACCCTCCCTACACCCTCCCTACAGCCTGCACCCTCCCTACACCCTCCCTACACCCTCCCTACAGCCTACACCCTCCCTACACCCTCCCTACACCCTCCCTACAGTCTACACCCTCCCTACAGCCTGCACCCTCCCTACATCCTCCCTACACCCTCCCTACACCCTCCCTACAGCCTGCATCCTCCCTACAGGCCTACACCCTCCCTACAGCCTGCACCCTCCCTACATCCTCCCTACACCCTCCCTACACCCTCCCTACAGCCTGCACCCTCCCTACACTCTCCCTACACCCTCCCTACACCCTCCCTACAGCCTGCACCCTCCCTACACCCTCCCTACAGCCTGCACCCTCCCTACACCCTCCCTACAGCCTGCACCCTCCCTACACCCTCCCTACACCCTCCCTACACCCTCCCTACAGCCTGCACCCTCCCTACACCCTCCCTACAGCCTGCACCCTCCCTACACCCTCCCTACAGCCTGCACCCTCCCTACACCCTCCCTACAGCCTGCACCCTCTCTACAGTCTACACCCTCTCTACAGCCCACACCTTTGTCTACAGGGCCTACACCATACATTAACTCGCCTCTACATTGCTACAGGTTTTACTGACACTTCCCTTCTGTACTACAAGAAACCTCCCCCCCCCCCCTCCCTTTTGTAGATGGGGTGTTGTGTAGTTGTGGGACTGAGTGTTGTCTGCTTACTGTTGATGTAGAATTGTGTGGTGCTATGACAGACAGATAGACAGACAGACAGACAGACAGACAGACAGACAGACAGACACAAAACCTATACTAATTACAGGTGGTGAGATGGCTAACAGGTACGACTATAGACACACAATACACCTTTCCACACAGGTATAAACAGGTAACATTAAAAGGTGTATAATAACTTAATAGATAAGTAACATAAACTGTGATGTTAGATAATGAAAGGATATAAAAAAACAACAATAATTAACCATAAACTACAAGA